>OX235263.1:27847639-28308384 GCA_944472135.2 Trichobilharzia regenti
CTGACTCTGTGCCGTCAAAAACTGACACCGTACCGTCAGAAACTGTCAGCCACGTCTCGTAAACCGTCAATGCCCAGCTCTTGATACGCTGCGCCTCACGCTGTTCCTCGAAGCTTCTCAGAAATGCTTAGTACTAACGGACACAAAAACCAGAACACAGATTGGCCACTCGAGATTTCTTTATTCTAACACCAACATATAGCCAACCTTAAGATTAAGCTTTAAAACTAAGGTCTATGAACAAATATTACAATAATAAATCACAATATTACTTCTGACGGTTTTGTCCTGACTTCTTTCTGAACAGCGACCGATGAGACGATGACTGGTGTATTGATGCCTCCGCGAAAATTGGGGAAGTTGGTTTTGAGCAAACAACCATGAATTGATCGTTCAATCTCCAACTACTGTGACACTCCCCGGCAAAAATGGGATCCATCCCTTTTTTCTATCACGACCAATACACGTTGACTTGGATTCCATTGCGAGAACCTGGGTCACACAGACAGAGCTGAAATTGAAAACAAACAGAAAAGCCAACACACCACATGCATACCCACAGCACAATCTCACACATCGCTGACGACCTGCGCCTCCAGACAGAGACCTCCTCTTGACATCTTGCAACACAATCTCCACTTGCTAGAATGACTCTTGCAGAAAGCAAAGTGACCATGGCAGCACCTCACGATACTCTACGCACATCCTCTTATCTACTCACTACCAATTACCACTGCAATCGCTTGTCACTAATTCTGCCTTAGTTCTAGTAACGGTGACGTATGCAAGCCTCAGTCATCTACACTCTCGCCCCCTGGTGTGTGGGACCACAGCTAATAATTATTTCCGTGTGCATGTCATTCTCAACAAAAGCTTCCCCAGCGTTTACCACGCATCTGCTGACTTTAACATCAATCAATTCATTCATATATATGGAAGACTCGAAAGAACTTCAGAAGAAATCATGACGAAAATTTTAACAAAATTACGTAATAAAAACAAGGTATGAAAACAACGAGTAAACACAATGAATCCAAAAAACACCAATTGATATGACACACCACACATATATACAAACAGTATACACAAACTCGCAGATCATGTCTCGATGGAATTCTTTTGAAGAATTGCAGGACTCACACCAGTACGCCTGCAAGCCTTCTCAGGTTGACGATTGTAAGTTTTAGAATGTCCGGACACAAACAAGATTAACCAACAATTACAATAATTGGAACTCACACAATTATTTAACACCAACATATGTACAATCAATACATCAAATGTTGTGGATTCTGGCATGAAAACCTACTTCTGAAAAACTGTAGGACACACAGCACTACGCGGTGGCACAGTGGTTAGGACTCTCGCCGACCATGCACATGGTCCGGGGTTCGAGCCCACGCCGGCGCACACCTGATATCTATGGTCGGCCTGCAAAATTTGGGCTACCGATATCCATGCTGAAAATTCCATACTTGTACCAGAAATACAGTGTGGAATCAAGCTGTAAATCAAAAAAAATTAAAATTACATTCCTTTTGAGGTTGATGATCCAAGTGGAAGTCGCCCAGACACAAACAGAATTACCAACAGCTAGATGACAGATGATACCAATTCAGTATATACAACATGAACATATACACAAAATCACACACCAAGCACGTCGGGCTGCTCATTGATGCGCTACCCTTTGGAGAATTGTAGGATGTACAGCAGTACGCCTTCAACCCTTCTCAGGTTGACGCTCTAGGTTGGAAAATCGTCTCAGAGTTCATTTGCTGACTTCTCTCTATCAGCTATATCCTCAAATCTGAGCGGTAACACGCTCATGTCATTGTATCCTAGAATATAGATGACGAACAAACACACGACGTATCTGATCAACCAAGCTTGGGTACAGAGTAATTTACACCAAGGATAATAGCATTCAAATCGTAACTTGGAACTTGAAAAACCTTTATTCATGCAAGTCAATTTAACGATTACTCTCTCGCTTACACTTGGCTTATCCTCACTAAACTGACCAATATCTTTCGTCTTTTCAAACGCACCAGTAATATCACAGTCATTGCAAAAACTACTTGAGCTGATGGGCGTCCTTTTCATTGTGGGTGACAACACCAACGACGACTGATTGATACCAGTTGATGAACTTAGCGGTGGATCAGAAGCTGTTGTTGTTCGGCTCTCAGAAATTTGTCTAACTGCAAGATTATCACCACTGCTGTCTTTTACTACTAGTTCGGGTTTAGCACTATCATCTGATGATAGGTGGGCTACACGCTGATCAATTACACTGATGGTCTCACAAGTATCCATAACCTCTGCAACTGCATCTGCATTCAATCCTACTTCACTTTGTAGTTGTACAGAAACTTTATTCAACTTAGCAGTAGTAGGCATTCCCCTCATTTCATCATGAGCAACCAAAGACAAATCTGCACTATGATGATCATTATCACAAATATTCAATTCACCATCATCGATCTCGTTGACTTCATCGTTTTCAAACTCTTTAATAACAGCAGTGGATGATTTGGGTTCTTCCTCACAAATCCCTAAAGATTTTATACCTTCACTCTGATTAGTAATACCTTGTAAACTTGCGGAGTCAGAACTGTCCTCTGAGACTGTAACTCCTCTGTGACACTCTATTCAACAATGGCTTACCAGTTGCAACTACAGATTTCTTGACCACACCGTTATCGTCACACAATTCGGAGTCAGACATTGGTTCATCTTTGTATGCACTTCCTGCAAACGTGTAAAACACAGCCGTGTTTGTCTTGCATCTTGTAACTTATCTGTTGAGGATGCACTACGAAACCTGTTACACTCACTAGGTCTATATGCATTACTAGACATCATGGAGTCTTCTCGATATCCACCTCTCTAAGGCCTATTCGTCATCAATGATTGCGTTTTTCCCTCAGACTTCCCTATTCTAGGGGTGAGATGCAATATTCTGGCAAACTTGCTCAAAGATTGATTGACACTATAGTTTACCAGTTTCAGAATGTCATCGAACTTTGGCTCAATACCCTCATCTTCCGTACGGGAGCTTATCTTCACCCACTTCCTTTGCAGTCGAGTAGGTATGCGTCTTGCTATTGCCTCTAAGACTGAGCTTAAATTCAGGTCATTCATGCAATTCATCGAAATCAACGTATGATTATAAGTCATCAGACTATCCAAAAACTCAGTGGGTGCCTTGGAGTCATCTTGTAGTTGACTGGCGTTAACTTTGACAGCTTCAAAAACGTTCCTTACAATAATTGAAGGTCTTCCAAACCTTTGACGTAATATGCTCATAACCTCAGCGTCTCCCCCATTAGGGGACATGAGCCCACAGCACTGTATAGATCTTGAAGCATCTCCAGTGCAATACCTCATCAAATTCATCAATTTCAATTCACCGTTTAATAGAAAACTACGGAGCATGATCTCAAACTCCTTTACAAATTGTAAATAATCAGCCGGGTTTCCATCGAAACACTGTGGTTCAAATTTAGGGAGTTTGATGTTCCTATTATCCCTGGACGGCGAAACAGTAACATCAACCATATCATGCTTAACATCAGACACATCGTTACAAGTAACAGACAAGCCACCATGACTTACTTTCCTGTTTGCATCCAAGACGCTCTGTCCCTTGTTTGACCCAGGCATTGTTGAACTTGACCCAATTCCAAAAACGTTCCAGATATTGCTTGTTCAAAGAAGACTTGGCCAGCATCAGGAAAGATGAACGGTGACTATCCAAACTGTCACCAACTGTCCGAATCCGTCAGAAACTGACTCTGTGCCGTCAAAAACTGACACCGTACCGTCAGAAACTGTCAGCCACGTCTCGTAAACCGTCAATGCCCAGCTCTTGATACGCTGCGCCTCACGCTGTTCCTCGAAGCTTCTCAGAAATGCTTAGTACTAACGGACACAAAAACCAGAACACAGATTGGCCACTCGAGATTTCTTTATTCTAACACCAACATATAGCCAACCTTAAGATTAAGCTTTAAAACTAAGGTCTATGAACAAATATTACAATAATAAATCACAATATTACTTCTGACGGTTTTGTCCTGACTTCTTTCTGAACAGCGATCGATGAGACGATGACTGGTGTATTGATGCCTCCGCGAAAATTGGGGAAGTTGGTTTTGAGCAAACAACCATGAATTGATCGTTCAATCTCCAACTACTGTGACACTCCCCGGCAAAAATGGGATCCATCCCTTTTTTCTATCACGACCAATACACGTTGACTTGGATTCCATTGCGAGAACCTGGGTCACACAGACAGAGCTGAAATTGAAAACAAACAGAAAAGCCAACACACCACATGCATACCCACAGCACAATCTCACACATCGCTGACGACCTGCGCCTCCAGACAGAGACCTCCTCTTGACATATTGCAACACAATCTCCACTTGCTAGAATGACTCTTGCAGAAAGCAAAGTGACCATGGCAGCACCTCACGATACTCTACGCACATCCTCTTATCTACTCACTACCAATTACCACTGCAATCGCTTGTCACTAATTCTGCCTTAGTTCTAGTAACGGTGACGTATGCAAGCCTCAGTCATCTACACTCTCGCCCCCTGGTGTGTGGGACCACAGCTAATAATTATTTCCGTGTGCATGTCATTCTCAACAAAAGCCTCCCCAGCGTTTACCACGCATCTGCTGACTTTAACATCAATCAATTCATTCATATATATGGAAGACTCGAAAGAACTTCAGAAGAAATCATGACGAAAATTTTAACAAAATTACGTAATAAAAACAAGGTATGAAAACAACGAGTAAACACAATGAATCCAAAAAACACCAATTGATATGACACACCACACATATATACAAACAGTATACACAAACTCGCAGATCATGTCTCGATGGAATTCTTTTGAAGAATTGCAGGACTCACACCAGTACGCCTGCAAGCCTTCTCAGGTTGACGATTGTAAGTTTTAGAATGTCCGGACACAAACAAGATTAACCAACAATTACAATAATTGGAACTCACACAATTATTTAACACCAACATATGTACAATCAATACATCAAATGTTGTGGATTCTGGCATGAAAACCTACTTCTGAAAAACTGTAGGACACACAGCACTACGCGGTGGCACAGTGGTTAGGACTCTCGCCGACCATGCACATGGTCCGGGGTTCGAGCCCACGCCGGCGCACACCTGATATCTATGGTCGGCCTGCAAAATTTGGGCTACCGATATCCATGCTGAAAATTCCATACTTGTACCAGAAATACAGTGTGGAATCAAGCTGTAAATCAAAAAAAAATTAAAATTACATTCCTTTTGAGGTTGATGATCCAAGTGGAAGTCGCCCAGACACAAACAGAATTACCAACAGCTAGATGACAGATGATACCAATTCAGTATATACAACATGAACATATACACAAAATCACACACCAAGCACGTCGGGCTGCTCATTGATGCGCTACCCTTTGGAGAATTGTAGGATGTACAGCAGTACGCCTTCAACCCTTCTCAGGTTGACGCTCTAGGTTGGAAAATCGTCTCAGAGTTCATTTGCTGACTTCTCTCTATCAGCTATATCCTCAAATCTGAGCGGTAACACGCTCATGTCATTGTATCCTAGAATATAGATGACGAACAAACACACGACGTATCTGATCAACCAAGCTTGGGTACAGAGTAATTTACACCAAGGATAATAGCATTCAAATCGTAACTTGGAACTTGAAAAACCTTTATTCATGCAAGTCAATTTAACGATTACTCTCTCGCTTACACTTGGCTTATCCTCACTAAACTGACCAATATCTTTCGTCTTTTCAAACGCACCAGTAATATCACAGTCATTGCAAAAACTACTTGAGCTGATGGGCGTCCTTTTCATTGTGGGTGACAACACCAACGACGACTGATTGATACCAGTTGATGAACTTAGCGGTGGATCAGAAGCTGTTGTTGTTCGGCTCTCAGAAATTTGTCTAACTGCAAGATTATCACCACTGCTGTCTTTTACTACTAGTTCGGGTTTAGCACTATCATCTGATGATAGGTGGGCTACACGCTGATCAATTACACTGATGGTCTCACAAGTATCCATAACCTCTGCAACTGCATCTGCATTCAATCCTACTTCCCTTTGTAGTTGTACAGAAACTTTATTCAACTTAGCAGTAGTAGGCATTCCCCTCATTTCATCATGAGCAACCAAAGACAAATCTGCACTATGATGATCATTATCACAAATATTCAATTCACCATCATCGATCTCGTTGACTTCATCGTTTTCAAACTCTTTAATAACAGCAGTGGATGATTTGGGTTCTTCCTCACAAATCCCTAAAGATTTTATACCTTCACTCTGATTAGTAATACCTTGTAAACTTGCGGAGTCAGAACTGTCCTCTGAGACTGTAACTCCTCTGTGACACTCTATTCAACAATGGCTTACCAGTTGCAACTACAGATTTCTTGACCACACCGTTATCGTCACACAATTCGGAGTCAGACATTGGTTCATCTTTGTATGCACTTCCTGCAAACGTGTAAAACACAGCCGTGTTTGTCTTGCATCTTGTAACTTATCTGTTGAGGATGCACTACGAAACCTGTTACACTCACTAGGTCTATATGCATTACTAGACATCATGGAGTCTTCTCGATATCCACCTCTCTAAGGCCTATTCGTCATCAATGATTGCGTTTTTCCCTCAGACTTCCCTATTCTAGGGGTGAGATGCAATATTCTGGCAAACTTGCTCAAAGATTGATTGACACTATAGTTTACCAGTTTCAGAATGTCATCGAACTTTGGCTCAATACCCTCATCTTCCGTACGGGAGCTTATCTTCACCCACTTCCTTTGCAGTCGAGTAGGTATGCGTCTTGCTATTGCCTCTAAGACTGAGCTTAAATTCAGGTCATTCATGCAATTCATCGAAATCAACGTATGATTATAAGTCATCAGACTATCCAAAAACTCAGTGGGTGCCTTGGAGTCATCTTGTAGTTGACTGGCGTTAACTTTGACAGCTTCAAAAACGTTCCTTACAATAATTGAAGGTCTTCCAAACCTTTGACGTAATATGCTCATAACCTCAGCGTCTCCCCCATTAGGGGACATGAGCCCACAGCACTGTATAGATCTTGAAGCATCTCCAGTGCAATACCTCATCAAATTCATCAATTTCAATTCACCGTTTAATAGAAAACTACGGAGCATGATCTCAAACTCCTTTACAAATTGTAAATAATCAGCCGGGTTTCCATCGAAACACTGTGGTTCAAATTTAGGGAGTTTGATGTTCCTATTATCCCTGGACGGCGAAACAGTAACATCAACCATATCATGCTTAACATCAGACACATCGTTACAAGTAACAGACAAGCCACCATGACTTACTTTCCTGTTTGCATCCAAGACGCTCTGTCCCTTGTTTGACCCAGGCATTGTTGAACTTGACCCAATTCCAAAAACGTTCCAGATATTGCTTGTTCAAAGAAGACTTGGCCAGCATCAGGAAAGATGAACGGTGACTATCCAAACTGTCACCAACTGTCCGAATCCGTCAGAAACTGACTCTGTGCCGTCAAAAACTGACACCGTACCGTCAGAAACTGTCAGCCACGTCTCGTAAACCGTCAATGCCCAGCTCTTGATACGCTGCGCCTCACGCTGTTCCTCGAAGCTTCTCAGAAATGCTTAGTACTAACGGACACAAAAACCAGAACACAGATTGGCCACTCGAGATTTCTTTATTCTAACACCAACATATAGCCAACCTTAAGATTAAGCTTTAAAACTAAGGTCTATGAACAAATATTACAATAATAAATCACAATATTACTTCTGACGGTTTTGTCCTGACTTCTTTCTGAACAGCGACCGATGAGACGATGACTGGTGTATTGATGCCTCCGCGAAAATTGGGGAAGTTGGTTTTGAGCAAACAACCATGAATTGATCGTTCAATCTCCAACTACTGTGACACTCCCCGGCAAAAATGGGATCCATCCCTTTTTTCTATCACGACCAATACACGTTGACTTGGATTCCATTGCGAGAACCTGGGTCACACAGACAGAGCTGAAATTGAAAACAAACAGAAAAGCCAACACACCACATGCATACCCACAGCACAATCTCACACATCGCTGACGACCTGCGCCTCCAGACAGAGACCTCCTCTTGACATATTGCAACACAATCTCCACTTGCTAGAATGACTCTTGCAGAAAGCAAAGTGACCATGGCAGCACCTCACGATACTCTACGCACATCCTCTTATCTACTCACTACCAATTACCACTGCAATCGCTTGTCACTAATTCTGCCTTAGTTCTAGTAACGGTGACGTATGCAAGCCTCAGTCATCTACACTCTCGCCCCCTGGTGTGTGGGACCACAGCTAATAATTATTTCCGTGTGCATGTCATTCTCAACAAAAGCCTCCCCAGCGTTTACCACGCATCTGCTGACTTTAACATCAATCAATTCATTCATATATATGGAAGACTCGAAAGAACTTCAGAAGAAATCATGACGAAAATTTTAACAAAATTACGTAATAAAAACAAGGTATGAAAACAACGAGTAAACACAATGAATCCAAAAAACACCAATTGATATGACACACCACACATATATACAAACAGTATACACAAACTCGCAGATCATGTCTCGATGGAATTCTTTTGAAGAATTGCAGGACTCACACCAGTACGCCTGCAAGCCTTCTCAGGTTGACGATTGTAAGTTTTAGAATGTCCGGACACAAACAAGATTAACCAACAATTACAATAATTGGAACTCACACAATTATTTAACACCAACATATGTACAATCAATACATCAAATGTTGTGGATTCTGGCATGAAAACCTACTTCTGAAAAACTGTAGGACACACAGCACTACGCGGTGGCACAGTGGTTAGGACTCTCGCCGACCATGCACATGGTCCGGGGTTCGAGCCCACGCCGGCGCACACCTGATATCTATGGTCGGCCTGCAAAATTTGGGCTACCGATATCCATGCTGAAAATTCCATACTTGTACCAGAAATACAGTGTGGAATCAAGCTGTAAATCAAAAAAAATTAAAATTACATTCCTTTTGAGGTTGATGATCCAAGTGGAAGTCGCCCAGACACAAACAGAATTACCAACAGCTAGATGACAGATGATACCAATTCAGTATATACAACATGAACATATACACAAAATCACACACCAAGCACGTCGGGCTGCTCATTGATGCGCTACCCTTTGGAGAATTGTAGGATGTACAGCAGTACGCCTTCAACCCTTCTCAGGTTGACGCTCTAGGTTGGAAAATCGTCTCAGAGTTCATTTGCTGACTTCTCTCTATCAGCTATATCCTCAAATCTGAGCGGTAACACGCTCATGTCATTGTATCCTAGAATATAGATGACGAACAAACACACGACGTATCTGATCAACCAAGCTTGGGTACAGAGTAATTTACACCAAGGATAATAGCATTCAAATCGTAACTTGGAACTTGAAAAACCTTTATTCATGCAAGTCAATTTAACGATTACTCTCTCGCTTACACTTGGCTTATCCTCACTAAACTGACCAATATCTTTCGTCTTTTCAAACGCACCAGTAATATCACAGTCATTGCAAAAACTACTTGAGCTGATGGGCGTCCTTTTCATTGTGGGTGACAACACCAACGACGACTGATTGATACCAGTTGATGAACTTAGCGGTGGATCAGAAGCTGTTGTTGTTCGGCTCTCAGAAATTTGTCTAACTGCAAGATTATCACCACTGCTGTCTTTTACTACTAGTTCGGGTTTAGCACTATCATCTGATGATAGGTGGGCTACACGCTGATCAATTACACTGATGGTCTCACAAGTATCCATAACCTCTGCAACTGCATCTGCATTCAATCCTACTTCCCTTTGTAGTTGTACAGAAACTTTATTCAACTTAGCAGTAGTAGGCATTCCCCTCATTTCATCATGAGCAACCAAAGACAAATCTGCACTATGATGATCATTATCACAAATATTCAATTCACCATCATCGATCTCGTTGACTTCATCGTTTTCAAACTCTTTAATAACAGCAGTGGATGATTTGGGTTCTTCCTCACAAATCCCTAAAGATTTTATACCTTCACTCTGATTAGTAATACCTTGTAAACTTGCGGAGTCAGAACTGTCCTCTGAGACTGTAACTCCTCTGTGACACTCTATTCAACAATGGCTTACCAGTTGCAACTACAGATTTCTTGACCACACCGTTATCGTCACACAATTCGGAGTCAGACATTGGTTCATCTTTGTATGCACTTCCTGCAAACGTGTAAAACACAGCCGTGTTTGTCTTGCATCTTGTAACTTATCTGTTGAGGATGCACTACGAAACCTGTTACACTCACTAGGTCTATATGCATTACTAGACATCATGGAGTCTTCTCGATATCCACCTCTCTAAGGCCTATTCGTCATCAATGATTGCGTTTTTCCCTCAGACTTCCCTATTCTAGGGGTGAGATGCAATATTCTGGCAAACTTGCTCAAAGATTGATTGACACTATAGTTTACCAGTTTCAGAATGTCATCGAACTTTGGCTCAATACCCTCATCTTCCGTACGGGAGCTTATCTTCACCCACTTCCTTTGCAGTCGAGTAGGTATGCGTCTTGCTATTGCCTCTAAGACTGAGCTTAAATTCAGGTCATTCATGCAATTCATCGAAATCAACGTATGATTATAAGTCATCAGACTATCCAAAAACTCAGTGGGTGCCTTGGAGTCATCTTGTAGTTGACTGGCGTTAACTTTGACAGCTTCAAAAACGTTCCTTACAATAATTGAAGGTCTTCCAAACCTTTGACGTAATATGCTCATAACCTCAGCGTCTCCCCCATTAGGGGACATGAGCCCACAGCACTGTATAGATCTTGAAGCATCTCCAGTGCAATACCTCATCAAATTCATCAATTTCAATTCACCGTTTAATAGAAAACTACGGAGCATGATCTCAAACTCCTTTACAAATTGTAAATAATCAGCCGGGTTTCCATCGAAACACTGTGGTTCAAATTTAGGGAGTTTGATGTTCCTATTATCCCTGGACGGCGAAACAGTAACATCAACCATATCATGCTTAACATCAGACACATCGTTACAAGTAACAGACAAGCCACCATGACTTACTTTCCTGTTTGCATCCAAGACGCTCTGTCCCTTGTTTGACCCAGGCATTGTTGAACTTGACCCAATTCCAAAAACGTTCCAGATATTGCTTGTTCAAAGAAGACTTGGCCAGCATCAGGAAAGATGAACGGTGACTATCCAAACTGTCACCAACTGTCCGAATCCGTCAGAAACTGACTCTGTGCCGTCAAAAACTGACACCGTACCGTCAGAAACTGTCAGCCACGTCTCGTAAACCGTCAATGCCCAGCTCTTGATACGCTGCGCCTCACGCTGTTCCTCGAAGCTTCTCAGAAATGCTTAGTACTAACGGACACAAAAACCAGAACACAGATTGGCCACTCGAGATTTCTTTATTCTAACACCAACATATAGCCAACCTTAAGATTAAGCTTTAAAACTAAGGTCTATGAACAAATATTACAATAATAAATCACAATATTACTTCTGACGGTTTTGTCCTGACTTCTTTCTGAACAGCGACCGATGAGACGATGACTGGTGTATTGATGCCTCCGCGAAAATTGGGGAAGTTGGTTTTGAGCAAACAACCATGAATTGATCGTTCAATCTCCAACTACTGTGACACTCCCCGGCAAAAATGGGATCCATCCCTTTTTTCTATCACGACCAATACACGTTGACTTGGATTCCATTGCGAGAACCTGGGTCACACAGACAGAGCTGAAATTGAAAACAAACAGAAAAGCCAACACACCACATGCATACCCACAGCACAATCTCACACATCGCTGACGACCTGCGCCTCCAGACAGAGACCTCCTCTTGACATCTTGCAACACAATCTCCACTTGCTAGAATGACTCTTGCAGAAAGCAAAGTGACCATGGCAGCACCTCACGATACTCTACGCACATCCTCTTATCTACTCACTACCAATTACCACTGCAATCGCTTGTCACTAATTCTGCCTTAGTTCTAGTAACGGTGACGTATGCAAGCCTCAGTCATCTACACTCTCGCCCCCTGGTGTGTGGGACCACAGCTAATAATTATTTCCGTGTGCATGTCATTCTCAACAAAAGCTTCCCCAGCGTTTACCACGCATCTGCTGACTTTAACATCAATCAATTCATTCATATATATGGAAGACTCGAAAGAACTTCAGAAGAAATCATGACGAAAATTTTAACAAAATTACGTAATAAAAACAAGGTATGAAAACAACGAGTAAACACAATGAATCCAAAAAACACCAATTGATATGACACACCACACATATATACAAACAGTATACACAAACTCGCAGATCATGTCTCGATGGAATTCTTTTGAAGAATTGCAGGACTCACACCAGTACGCCTGCAAGCCTTCTCAGGTTGACGATTGTAAGTTTTAGAATGTCCGGACACAAACAAGATTAACCAACAATTACAATAATTGGAACTCACACAATTATTTAACACCAACATATGTACAATCAATACATCAAATGTTGTGGATTCTGGCATGAAAACCTACTTCTGAAAAACTGTAGGACACACAGCACTACGCCTACATTCCTTTTGAGGTTGATGATCCAAGTGGAAGTCGCCCAGACACAAACAGAATTACCAACAGCTAGATGACAGATGATACCAATTCAGTATATACAACATGAACATATACACAAAATCACACACCAAGCACGTCGGGCTGCTCATTGATGCGCTACCCTTTGGAGAATTGTAGGATGTACAGCAGTACGCCTTCAACCCTTCTCAGGTTGACGCTCTAGTTTGGAAAATCGTCTATTGTTTCGTCCTCCCACTGTCGACTCTCAGCGCCTTCAAGTAGACACACTTTTCTAATATCTCGCACCAACATGCCACAGCTTTTTCTCACCTCAAACCCCCCTCGTCAATCCATCGCCACTACAGATTAGCCTTAATACCACTCCTAAAGGCCATCTATCTGTGGCACATTTATCTGCCACTGATACTATTTCACCAACATTTAAGTTTCTGCACAGCTTTTTCCACTTGTCCGTGGTTTGCAGTGATAGAACATACTCCTTTAACCATCTTTTCCAAAATATATCTTTCATGTGCCTGGCTTGTTTCCATCTTTTAATCGTAGGTATTCCTTCCCCGCTTGAGTCCTCTATGCCAGGGTTGCCTCTCAATAACAATAATTTATTTGGGGTTAACACATCAAAATCCTTGACGTCGTCCCTCACAGGTGATAACGGCCGGTCATTTAATATTCGTTCAGCTTCACAAAAAAATGTCTCCAGCGTTTCGTCATTCAAACTCTGGTTTTTAATTATGGAGCTTAAAATACGCTTGATAATTCCTATAAGTCTTTCCCATAGCCCACTTCTATGGCATGTGGTGGGTTGAAGTGCCACTCGATGTTCCTTTTCAGTAACTCTTCATGAACTCTCGTTTGAGGACCTTCGAAGTACTCTTTAAGCTCGGCGTGACAGCCAACAAAATTAGTCCCATCTTTGGTGCACCCCGGAGATTTATAAATCTATGTAATGCTAGCACGAATGAATCAGTAGTTAACGTATGAACCATCTCAATATGCACAGCTCTCATTTTCAAACAGGTGAATAAACAGCCATATCTTTTACATAGGGTTCTGCCTCTCTTCACCACAAAAGGTCCGAACAAATCCACTCCAACGTACTCGAATGGATAATTCCCTTCAGAAGCTTGCCACGCTGGGAGTGGTGCCATCATCTGCTGTACTGGACGAGCATTTCGGAGTTTACATTCCATGCACTTATCAATTATTTTACGGACAGCGGTACCTCCCTTCACTATCCAGAACTTACATCGAATACTTGATAGTACTTGCGAAGTACCCAAATGACCTTCAAGAACATGGTAGTGTCTTATAATGAGATCAGTGACTGGATGGTAGCAAGGTAATAAAGCCGGATGACGGGTCTCATATGACGATTCTAACATTTGTAGACGTCCACCAACTCTAGCGATCCCTTCGGAAACTATCGGAGATAATCTATCTAACCGCACCTTGAAATCTGCGAAATCAGGACTATCCTCCTTGGCAATCTCACCACACGCTTCCCACTGAGCAGCCCTCAAAATCGCTAACTCTGCATTTCTAATATCTTCGACTCTCAAAGGTCCCACATTCATATTTTCGTATCCCGCAAGATGCATGACCTTTAAATACGTAACATATCGTGTCAACCACGCAACAGCTTTCAGTAATTTGTACCAAGAAGAATAATATTAAAAAAGTGGATGTAAACCTGAATGTCTTTCTTGAGTAGATGTTAAACTGACACTTGTCTTCAACTCCAAGGCACACTCGTTTATCGGTGGTTCATCTTCTCTACGAGGTCACATACTATCAGCCCTTAGCAAGAACTCTGGACCTTTCCACCACTTATTTTTAACCACATTCATATCAATAACTCCTCTGTTAGCTACAAAACATGCATATCTTACTGACTCGTTGCGTATATAATATATCACAGACATCGAATCGGTCCCAAACGTTACGGGATACTTGGGGTAATCCAACTCTTTACACACCGTTGTGAATAACTGCGCAGCTAGTAAGGCTACAGTAAGTTCTAATCTCGGAATCGAAACCGTGTTTAGAGGTGCAACTCTAGATTTACCCATCACCAGGCTAACATCTATATCATTCCTTAAGGTGGTTCTGATGTATATGGCTGCACCAAATCTAACCTCAGAGGCATCAGAGAAAACATGGAAGTCAATTATATCATGATTTCTCGATGGCTCAAGTGGAAGTGAGACGGAATGTAGATTCAGCATTCCTAAACTGTTAACCCACCCCTTCCACTATTGTCTCTGCCTGTCACTTAATGGTTCATCCCAATGTAACTCTTTCCTGCATGTCTCTTGAAATAACCTCCTAGCCGGAAGTAGATAAGATGCTACTGATCCAAGTGGGTTAAACAAGGAAGACAACACAGAAAGCCCATCTCTCCGAGTAACTGGCTTACCTAAATTGAACCTTAACTGTAGTGTTCTGCTAAATCTTGCTCCACCATTCACAACACCTATTCGTTTCACTCTTTAAGGTTTTAACTTCTTATAAAGTAATCTGTTCATCAGGATGCATGCACACATATATAATATGTTCGTAAAGATGTACGTGGAGACCTATTGGAAGCACTCATTAAGAAAGCTAGGGAGATGGAATATGGGGTACGAACATGTCTGGTACCAAGCAATATATTCGCGGTAGCCATAATAATCATAGTCTCAGAGCCTAACATCAAAAAAGGAGGGAGGGTGGCGCTAGCTGATCAGTAGATATGGTGACGGTCACTAAGGTGAATCGCCCCATTCTGCAGGAACAGCAATACGCAATTCGAAGGCTCGAGATATTTCTGATTTTTATGAGGGCTTAGATCTCTATCTTGAAAAAGATAATAATGAACGCCTTGACAGATCATGCTTCTACCTTTAAATATATACCATTCGCTCAGCCTATTGTTGAGATGCGACCACGTGGGATCTGCACAGATTTATGGGGCATCTTATAAATTAACTTGCTATCCATTGTCAGATCTTTACATACTACTTCACAATATCTTGTCTGACTTATTTTCGAATAGCGTCTTTACTTGATCCTCGTTATATTCCATTAAAACCTAACATTTTATAGCCCTTTATGAATTTGATTCGACTTATTCTATTCCTATTCTCTGGAGGGTACGGTTGTGCACCAAATAAAAAAAGACATGAAATAAAGACAACTGGCTTGAAAATAATTGTATTAAAGCCAAAAGTGGACATCATGATAGTATAAAATATATTGGTTTTATTATACATTGCAAATGAACGTTGTCGGCCCAAGGATTAATTACTTCCCCATTCTGTTTTCTATATAAATGTGTTTATTAATGATATATTTCACTCACTTGATCTATTACACTTTATTGTTTCACCATAGCACTTTAACTTTTCTAAAACAGCTTCCAATCCCTTGTAAACGTTGTACTTACCTCAATAATGGTTGGTTATCGTATGCCTACAACCACGGGATGAAAACGAAACGAAGTCGGTTTTCCCGCTCAACCTGGAGGACAACTGTACAGTTCAATAACTATACGGCCTGGTTCAGACGATCAGTGTATTTATATATATCAAATATTTAACTGTTCATACATTATAAACTTGTAGACAATTTAAGATTTGACTTAATATCATACTTGATCGTGCCTGTAAAATGGTATGCATTTTCATGTAAATTTATGTTTATATGAAAATAAATTATTATTATTATTATTATAATAGCACCAACACTAAATCCAAAGGTATCAGAGTTCACATCCCATCGCATACCTAATGTGCGTCCAACTGGTAGAGTATCAACAGGTAAATCTCGTACAGTAGGTGCTCTGTCTTCTGGAACCATATACTTCAAAACGTTTAGGCTGTTAGAGACCCATTTAGTTAGACGAAAGCCCGCCTTAGCTAACACCTCAGTAATGCTTGTTGAAAATCTAACTGCAGACTTATCATCATGGAAGAAGGCTAAACAATCATCCACGTAGAAGCAACAATCGATGACATCCAGCAGATCATTAAAACCATATATGGACACTGCCTTTCGTAGAGCAAAATTAGCACAAAACGGAGAGGACGTGGCACCAAATGGATGGACTGTCATCCTATATTCTGACACCTTACCACAAGGACTCATCAAACCACAAGAACCACACAGAGTATACCTGGCTTCCTCGGGTTAAAGACGGGATGATGGAGCAAATACCACTTCCCAGGCTCACTCTGATCAACTAGTCTTTCAACGTAACCCTTCATTACATGTTTGTCGACAATTTCCTTATATTTGGTCCAGAAATCTGCATCCGCCAGAAACTTCTTCTTTAAACCCATTAGTCTCTTAAGAGCAATTCCTCTATTACAAACTAACTGTCTATCTCTAAATCTCCAAGGTAGACCAACGCTGAAACGCCCGTTTCCGTATTTGCAGGACTCCTCAACTATTTAACTGCCTTTACGTTTTCTACAGAACGACCATTCTCTGGGACACCTTAGTCACAAAACTCCCTGTCATACATATTTCTAATTATAGTCTCTAGTTTGTCCCCATTGTTTGCAACTAATGATGATATGTGGACTATGGGTATAGTTCCTCTCACTGTCCATTCCAGCGGTGTTTTAGTCGCGAACAGATCATCTCTACCTCCGAATCTCTCTTCTAATACTTTGTGAGCTCCTGGCACACCACATCCAGAGAGTATTCTCACTAAACCATCTTGCAGTGTTGGAAACGGTGTGTCACGCAAGTATAGCTTACCGACAACTGTTTCACGACTAGGTACTATAGCTTCGCCGAGTTTCATACCGGAGGTATCTACTTCAACGGTTTCCCCAGTAGCCATGGATTCTAACTGAAATGACACTCGTTCACATCCTACCGTTTTCGAAGAATTGAAAGTATTTACAACCAAGGATTGCTTTGAACCCTTAATACCAAAGCAGCCGGCTTAGCATCTGTCATTGTGGCGTCTGAACCATTATCAAACAGTGCATAAGTCTCCACCGAAGATTTTGGTGCTTTCAATTTAACTGGTAATACCCCTAAATAAACTTTTGGGTTATCAAGGGGTCTAAAAGCACTATTACAATTAACCGAATTCCCCGGTTCGTTCGCTGTCATCAGAAATGGGTGCACATCGGTTAAACCACTACTTCCTTTGTCTGTCGCCTTACAGTTCAACTTTGGATGCTCCATATTTAAACAACTGAAACACAACTGCTTCTGTTTTGACATTTTTAACTTTTCTACGGGAGACATAGCAATGAAGCGATCTTTAATCCCTCAATTGATAAATGTTGTGGAAAACAATACACTCATCCTTTCTCGTTGTGCCTTTAGCCTTTACGACAAACGCTCTCCTTATATTCACTGGTACCTTGGGTTCTACCTAAGAATGCAAACTGCTGGCGTATTTGCCCATCGCCTGGTTGAAACTGTCCTTTACCAGTTTCAGAATATCATCAAACCTTGGCTCGATACCCTCATCCTCTATACGAGAGCTTATCTTCACCCACTTTATTTGCAGTCGAGTAGGTAGGCGTCTTGCTATTACCACTAAGACTGAGTTTGAGTTCAGGTCACTCATGCAATTTGTAGTGCACATTGTACCCTTGAACTTTTGTTTAAACTCACTCACCTAGTTTGATACACATTTTATCTTTTGAGTTGTGACTCTTCTGTACGTTCATTGGTTCGCTCTCTTGTTGTGCTCGCTTTCTGCACACTCTCCGAGCCTACCTCCAGCAACATCTGCAGATAAGTTGTACAGTCACTTTATTTATTAAATCTGTTATTCAGTTACATTAAATATAACTCATCCTAAGAATTCTTTCCATTTTTAGCCTTTAAACTTTGATTGCGTTAATCAGTACTTACACGTTAGGTAGTGTACCGGTAAAGTTATAGGAGGGTGAAGTTTTTAGTACGTGTGGTGATATCGAGGTCTATTTTTAGTCTAGCACCAGCACTTACAAATTCATCGAAATCAACGTATTCTTATAAGTCATCAGACTATCCAAAAACTCAGTAAGTGCCTTGGAGTAATATGCTCATAACCTCAGCGTCTCCCCCATTAGGGGACATGAGCCCACAGCACTGTATAGATCTTGAAGCATCTCCAGTGCAATACCTCATCAAATTCATCAATTTCAATTCACCGTTTAATAGAAAACTACGGAGCATGATCTCAAACTCCTTTACAAATTGTAAATAATCAGCCGGGTTTCCATCGAAACACTGTGGTTCAAATTTAGGGAGTTTGATGTTCCTATTATCCCTGGACGGCGAAACAGTAACATCAACCATATCATGCTTAACATCAGACACATCGTTACAAGTAACAGACAAGCCACCATGACTTACTTTCCTGTTTGCATCCAAGACGCTCTGTCCCTTGTTTGACCCAGGCATTGTTGAACTTGACCCAATTCCAAAAACGTTCCAGATATTGCTTGTTCAAAGAAGACTTGGCCAGCACCGGGAAAGATGAACGGTGACTATCCAAACTGTCACCAACTGTCCGAATCCGTCAGAAACTGACTCTGTGCCGTCAAAAACTGACACCGTACCGTCAGAAACTGTCAGCCACGTCTCGTAAACCGTCAATGCCCAGCTCTTGATACGCTGCGCCTCACGCTGTTCCTCGAAGCTTCTCAGAAATGCTTAGTACTAACGGACACAAAAACCAGAACACAGATTGGCCACTCGAGATTTCTTTATTCTAACACCAACATATAGCCAACCTTAAGATTAAGCTTTAAAACTAAGGTCTATGAACAAATATTACAATAATAAATCACAATATTACTTCTGACGGTTTTGTCCTGACTTCTTTCTGAACAGCGACCGATGAGACGATGACTGGTGTATTGATGCCTCCGCGAAAATTGGGGAAGTTGGTTTTGAGCAAACAACCATGAATTGATTCCTCAATCTTCAACTACATTGACAACATCATCCACCTGTATCACAGGAGTGAGATCTGCACTCAAACTTTTTTAAGAGCTAGTAGTTGATACTGTATTACCGGGAAGTAATGCAGTTATAACCAAATTTGAGCCACTATCTAAAACAACTGTGTTTCTGCGAACACGCTTTTTAGAATTTTGGACCGTTATTTCAAGGATAATATGAGAATAAGCAGTATATAAATTTCAGAGCAAACACGTGGAAAAATGTCAGCAATTTCGAACGAACCGCCAGAAAGATAGTGCATCACTCACTCAGAAATGAAGTGTCATGTGTATTTAGTAGGATATAGTAGGATATTGATAGCGTCCAATTATGGTGTAACACATGGAAAATGAAGTTTAACGTTGAAAAATGTGGTGTGTTATGCTTCATAAGCATTTCATATGAACATTCCATCTCCATACACGACAAACATATTCCTCGTCTGTCTCTTACAACAGATTTGGGTCTGAAATACACTCCAGAATTTAGCCTGGCGGAATATCCTAAATTACAAATATCGAAGATCAAAAGGCTCTTCGATTTTTATTTAGAAACTTTAAGACGAGTGAATCTAAAATTATGCTGTACAAGTTTTGCATGAGGCCTCGCTTGAATTTTGTCCAACCATCATGGACAGTGTCTCCGTAAAAGAACGATGCAAATTAGAAATTCTACAAAGGGCGTTTACTAAACGTCTAGTAGGTGAAAATCTTTGCATTTCTCACTCAAACAGATGTAATATATTCGACTTGGGACGCTTATCGGTTAGACTACTGAAGTTCAACATAAAATTTTCATTTAGGATTGCTAAACGGCTTATATATTTCCCCCACAATGACTTTACTTTTAGTTCACCTAAGAAATATAACCTCAGAAATAAATCTTCAACTTTTAAAGTTCCCCGCTGTCATACGAAATATAGATCAAATTCTTTTACCGTGAGATACCGTTGCATTCGGAAACGTCTTATAACTGAAATTAGAAACAGTTCTACCCCAAAAATATATTTTATCAACAACGGTTAGAAGTGGTATGTGACAAATTAAAATTGGAGATCTAATACGGCACTCCTCTGACCCTCATTGTTAGGTCCCGAAATCTCTGAACTCTGTGTTTGACACTACTTTTACTATGATTGTTTTCACAACCGTAGTCACCTATTCTTAATCAGACTTAAATTTTAAATTTTTCTCCTCAATCAAATATTTTGCATGTACCTCTGATAATATTGTATTATGAGTATTTCAGTATGCTAAGAGTTCAGTCTCAAGTTCTCGATGCAAATCAACTAAAGACGACTGGTATTAAAATATCTCTGGAGCCTGCTTGATGCTATACGTAAGCACTATCTACCTCTACGCAAATTAAGGCCCAAATGGTGGTAGTCTAAATAGTCGAATAAATGGTGAGTTTTAAATAGTAATGAATCTTATTTTACTGTTCTATAACTATAATCCTGTGTATTCGAATTTTCTGGAACAACATATTACAACTTACTTATTTGTTTAATGCTGCACGATTATGCACTGTTTTTCGAAATTACATTTGTTTACATCTCAAATGTAGACTCTAACAGTCTTTTTTTCCTACATTTTTCTTCTCCAAAATACTGTAACAGATGAAACATAGATGATGTTCTTCTGAAAGTAGTCATTCATACCATGACTTTGAGGGAATCCACGAATGAACATTTGGAAAAAGGTTTGTGGTATGTCGCAATAGAAATTTTAAAAAATAAGAAGAAGAATTTAAAAAATGAAGCGTTCCGCCAAGGCCTTGCACATAAAGGTGGGAGGGTGATGATTGGTAGTCGGCGGATATGATGGTGGGAACATATGAGAACCACCCTTATCTGTAGGACGGCACTCTGTTGCTAAGGCTCCTGAGTTCGAATGGCTTCTGCAAAATAAGAGAATAAATTTAAAAAGATAAAACAGAAGTTGAAAATTGCCTGAAGCCGAAGTTTAAATAGAAACTCCCGAATGAAAGTACATGGTATGGGTCCGGTACTTCAGAAGGACATCTTACTGTATACATCAGATAAACAGTAGACAATAATAAACCCTTGCTTTTATTTACATAGTTCACGCACTTTGACTTTTGTGTTTAACTCCTTTTCAACCTACATAAGTAGGTAAAATTATTACCTGTTTTTCATTTAAACTAATTGTTCGCAAAAAAACCTGCTCAACATCATTGCTACAATCTATCGGGGAAATTATATTTCTTGAAAAAACACGATAAAAGAAATGATTAACGCAATGTCTGTTATATATTTTGAATTATTAACACCTATTATGTACTTCTGCACCTCCCTGCCGGTTTTCTTGTGTCTTCTCTTTTCAAAGGTAGTGCCTTCAACGAAGGCACTGCTACAGCGCTGCTATCCTTTGCTTATTCGGGATACTGCTGGCTCATCTGGTAAATAACGGAACCACCAATATTATAAAATCTCCTGACAAGTTCAAAGTCGGTCTCATATACAACTGGAAATGTCACAAATATGGTGTACTTAACAGTGAATTTAAAGTTTTATAGACTTTCAAACACTTTATGAATCATTTAATGATAATTGTTGTTTATTCTACATCTCTTATGTATCACGTCATCACCTGTGCACAAATGCCACCCACCTTCCACAGTAAACGCAATCATTTTTGATTCCCGCGTGGAATTGACATGTTTTTCTGGCAATGGATAAAGGCACACACGACCTTATGGAGAGGCTGAGCACCTCAAGGTCACATATGCATACTGTGATTGGTAGATTTTACTTTGCGTAAACGCTCATCTAATACGTAGCTCAAGTTACTGAGGCGGGCTTTGAAATGAGAGTAATAAAAGTCGCATAAACATTACATTTTTTCAGCTTAAGGAGACAAGTTAACGCATGTATAGATTCTACAGATGTGATATGCATGTGGACCCACTAAAAAAGAGAATATTATTGGGTAACTTAATCAAAGAAGTATAAAGTTTGAAGATTTAGTCTTTTTCAGTTGATTGTAACGGACAGAGAGGAGAGGCATTTGTGTAACATTCGCATTTTGCAGAAGACAAAGTGTGAAAGATAAATCGGAAGTTTTAGGATTCTTCATGTTTGTTATGGGATATATGAACTGTTCATAGCGATTCTACTATTGTTCCCTCCCTTTAATGTGAATATGTACTGTTTAACTGTTGTTATTTTGTAAATATATGCATTTATGTTGACTACATGTATCTCTCTTAATTATCATTTCGAGGACATTGCATAGTTAACGAAGTTGATAGGCAACGTAGTAATAGTTGTGTGAAATGCGTGATAATCGTAAACCGCTATTATTTCCTCAGTGCGTCATCAAGCCTCCCATGAAATGTTTCAGTTACACTCAATATGGCTGCGTAAAAGATTATCTTTCATCAGGGCTTGCGAAAAAATACGCTGAGCTTAGGTTTGTTCTGCGATTACTACATATACATAATAACAAATGTAGGGCGGATACGTACATCGAAAATAACGCGTAATAAGTATATCCTATTGAAGAAAATCCTAGTATTATTATGCTGCGTAAATTATCACTTTCAGATTAAATCATAAAAAATTCCAAAACCGGCTACATCACTATTCCTTCGACAAGCAAAGGGAAGTAGTAGTGAATTCTTTAAAAAACACCGTTAAAACATTAAAGGGATATTTATTTTAATAAATAATTTTATAATATCACAAAGACTACAACGATAACGCGCAAATTCTTCAATCGCACTTTAATAAAGCCTCCAAATAAAGTGAACCCTCCGTAAATTACAATCTCAACCTGCAAATCAACAATAGTATGACATCCGTTAACAAATAATTAGCAACACGAAAATACTCCAAACCAAAGTAACTATTAAAAACAATTTGTTTATTAACTGTTATCTTGCGAATAAATCAACTAACACTCCTTTATAGCTGTAGACTCTTCTGAATGTTACCAAGTTTTCATATCTCAGAGATTCAAAACACCCCTTCAGAATTTCGCAAAATATGCATCGATTGCCTAATTTATTTCGTTTTTTAACGCAATCAATAATTTACACAGAGTTTCGACATTCCACGTGCAAAGAAATAACGAAATTCGATGACAGATACGTGTTCACTCAAACTGCTGAAAGCGTCTACTTTCCACCACTTTTCTAAGTTTTTTCGTTAAAATATGGTATTTACAATGTATTTCAGTTGAAAAAAACACCTGAAAACAACGTAGAACAACCTAAACACAACAACGCGATAACACATAACGACACCCCGTGTGTGCCTTTATCCATTGCCTGTATTTTTTTTAATTACAGTTTAGATTTGACGCCATATCTCATGAATTATTCGGCTGAAAGCAGACCTCAAAAATTATCTATTTCCTTATTTGTATATTTGGTTTTAAATGTTTCTCTCACATTTACCGGTATTCAGCCTATTTCTAAATTAAAAAATCATATTATATTTCCTATAAGTTCTAATAAGGGTGCATACGTTCATGCCTGTAAAAGTGGCTGGTTTCTGTTCCCGAAATAACATATTAATATTACACATAACTTCCCAGGTCATGTCTTGATGTAATTCCTTTCAAAAATTGCAGGACTTACAGGAGTAGGCCTGCAACCCTTCTCAGGTTGATGCTCTAGGTTGAAAAATTGACAAAGGGTTCATTTGGTGTCCTCCTTCTCTCATTTTTATCCTCAAATATGAACGGTAACACGTCCATGTCATTGTATCGTAGAATATAGATGACTAAAAAACACGACGCATCTGACCAACCAAGCATAGGCACAGAGCAACTTACACTAAGATAATAACATTCAAATAGCGACTTGAAACTTGAAAGGCACTTATTCGTGCAAGTCAGTTCAACAATTACACTCCCATAAACAGGTGGCTTATCCTCCCTAAACTGACCATTGACTTTCGTCTTTAAAAATGGATAGATATCAGCATAGTCATAGCACAAGGCACATGAATTCATTGACGTCTTGTCATTGTGGATTTGGCTTTGGCTTTCCCTTTGCTATTGCACGTCGTCTGTTCACCCAGTACATTGCAACTGTCGCTTTGTGCTTCAGTGTCCTTTGATAATTCGTTACTGACGCCGTTCATGATTTGTGGTATAATCATGTTCGTATCTAAGGTGTTTTTGCTAATTGTCGATGGTTGAGACTATTTCAGCATTTTTGAATTTCGTAGTGGAGGCCAAAATATCCCCAGATTTCCTAAATTGATCCGGTGTTTCACATCTATCAAACCCGAAAAGCACAGGACATATGCAGATTGACTATTTTATATAGTCCAATACACGTACAGGGTGTACTTAAGAGGTTTGCAGTCCTTGACAAGGAGTGCCGAACCGACTTTATGGGCTCATTGTTGAGTATGTTGTACGCTATGGCGTTCTGCTTAGAAGCGAGTCTCTTAAAAAATTCTAGACTACTAATATGTGTGTAAAAATTGAGCGCTGTGGCAGTAAGTAATTCCATATTAGTGTGTTTATTAGATGTATCACATTGAGACAGTATTTTTACTGAATGACGTTCCGAACAAATTTACTGCTCATAATAATATCATAGCCGTTATGTAAAAAGTTGGGAAATCAACAGTAAACCTTATACGTTGAATGAAGCCGTTCCTAGGTGAGCCCAAGTGGTTTAATTTAATCCCCAAAGCTAATCACCCCAGTGGGATGTATGGTGTTGTTAAAGTTCATAACTCAGAAAACCTTTTAACACCTATAGTTGATTTTAGAAATCCACTTATTTTTGAATTATCCAAATATTTAGCCAAGGTAAATCCTCTTCAAGGTCACTCAAAATCTAGATTAACAAATTCTTATGAAATAGAACATAGACTAGATAGTTTAAAGTAAGTTAACGATGGAGAAATGGTTAGTTTTGACATTGTTAGTTTATTTACACGCATACCAATAAATACGACTATAGAGGCAGTCAGAAACCAACTCATTTCTGACCAAGAACTCAAACTAAGGCCGATAGTGCTACTTGAGGACATAATGCTGCGAGTGCAGCTATGCCTGACTTCCACAGCATTTAAATTCCAAGAGAAAATATACAAAATAACTGAGGGAGTTCCCGTGGGGTCGTCAATATCCCTGTTTGTGGCAGTTATATTCATGGATAGGTGGGAAAATATAGCAATTGAAACGTTCAGCCCCACTTTAGAAGTACAACAATAATCATATATTCCCATTTTTGTACTTCAGGGAAGCCAGTTTACAGGCATCACCAATTCGATAAATTACACTTACGATAAGTAAGCAAAGTTAGCAGTGATAGTATAATGTAGTACATATTTACTCCTACCTAGGGCACACCAGTTGTATAGGCATGGATAAGTACTATTTAAATTACGTGGTTGCCGTCATTTCGTCTTTAGTTTGTGGGAAAAGTTTTGATAACTAGACATTCTATGGGCCTTATCAAGAAATATACAGATATTGGCTTCTCAATAACACAAGATTCAAGTATGTGTGTTGGGTGGATTACAGACACTTGGGAAAATAAAGCTTGAAGTCAATATCCTCAAATAACTATTAAATCTATCTTACAATACTATATTCTCACTTTATACACATGAGGGACTCCAGTTGACTGGCCTGATCAATATGATAGTAATGTATGCATGGAGTGAGCATGTTTAAATCTTTTCAGTGACACAAGATATATATATATATACAAAGGAAGGTGATAGAATAATGACAGTAAGCGCATTTTTCACGAGTTAATCCAAAATTATGATACAATCCTAGGCACCGTTATTGTTTGAATCCTTCGAAAATACGCGCAACAACTGATTGTTCCGTTACATTTGGTCGATAACGTGGGCTACCAACGAAGGTATAAAAATAGCTTATAAGACGTTAGTTAGTTTACCGAAAGCAATATTCTTCACTTTTATCAATGTGCATAGACGTTGTGGCTACTCGACGCCCACAACGTAAAACCAAAAGGCACTTGCGAAGAGTACGATCGTTTATTATAGCCATAGTCACATTTCGAAATTGTATTAAGGTAATGTTCAACAGTAAATAGACAAATGTTTGTGAAGTACATATAAAATCGGTCTGTGTGCATATATAATACAAGTGTACATATTAGATTAAAAAGGATGTTTACAGTTGGTATAGGAGTACTACACCCCTATGATACTGGATAAGCCCTCCAGTGACAGTAATGAACAGACTGCCGCGGAGAAGAGGCGTTCAGGTGGTCGAAAACCTGCAGCTTAAAACGCCAAGGGACTGGTGGGTAAGGCCTAACCAACACCGGTTATTAACAGGCAGATAAATCCCACTGCGAATAGTGAGAAGGACGCCAATGAATGGCGTAATGTAGTCTCTCGCAAAAAGCGGAATAAGGATAACACATAGGCTACACCGGCCTCGAAGGACAGAAAGACACTTACACCGCATAGCAAGAAAGCCACGGCAAGCAAACCCCATCTCTCTGACAGGTCGCCCATTCTTCACAAAGTGGAAAAGTCACTGGCCCCTGATCTCGAGGCCAGATTCGAGCATGATTTTAACTTGATTAAGCCTCTTTTAGACTAGCTGCTGCCACAAACAGTGCCAAGCATTACTATACAGAGCGTTTATAGATTAGGTCAAAAGCCTGACCCTACAGTAAGTGTGCCTATACGTCTCCTCAAAGAGGAACTTAACTCGAAAGAAAAGGGGGATGCTATTCTAAGCAACTCTCAAACTCTTAAAGGATCAAGGATATATGTCCGCACCGACTTAAGTCTAGCAGACCGTGTCAAAAGACAGTCTGCGGCCCTAGAATTAAGCGTGTGACGCCAAAACGGTGAAAATAACCTTAAGATTAAGGGTTTTTGGGTTGTCCGAGTTCGCAGTTTAATGGTGGCGAAACCTCTGTGGGTAGGCCAGGGGAGCACTAAACTAAATTGACAGTTTGCTACACAAACCTCCGCAGCCTGTTGAATAAACGGACTGAGCTGGTTAACATGAAAGACTTCGGGAACTCGGATGTAATTATCATCACAGAGACATGGCTTAAAGCCGATGTCACTGACGATGAAGTTAACCTGCCAAACTTCGAAGTGCATAGGGTGGACCGACTGAACCGCAAAGGAGGCGGCGTAGTCATCTACCTCAAGGAATGCTTACCTGTGCGTAGTGTCGAAGCACTGGTTCATGAAAGTGTGTCATGCGAACTTCTACGCTGCAGACTTAAATGCATAGGCCAAGACATTGACCTAATCGCTGTGTAACACAGCCCTGACTGCAGTGCAGATGACTTCCTAATAGAAAAGCTAGGATCCTGGACTTCAAAATGTCGAAATCTCGTAGTCTGTGACTTCAATGCCCCAACAGTTGACTGGACGAGCCTAACAACTCCATCTTCAGTCGACTCCTTTGATCATAAACTGCTGGAATCTAGTATATCGCTAGCCCCAGTCCAACATATCATCAAGCCTATGCTCTTTCCTTTAGGAAGAAGTTACCATGCTGTGCTCACTTTCAAGTTCACACCAACGGTAGCAAATGCCGAAACCACAGCTTGACCAAACGTTTGGAAAGCTGATGGAAATGCAATCGTCTCAACAGCCAACTCAGTAAACTGGTACATCAACCCAGAGTCCCAAGCAGAAGCGGCATGGAACCAATTTAAAAAACTTGACGCCCAAGTAACTGAGCCTTTCATCCCTTGTTCTGTCGAAAAGGGTCGGAAACATTGCCCCCCTTGGATAAACCGAGAGATTCGTATGCTACTCAGACGTAAACAAAAATGCTGGAACCTGTTTACCAAACTCGAGACCTCCGAGACCAGGAAATTATATAACACCTCTAAAAATGAAGCTATTGCAGAAATCCACCAATCAAGGATGAAGTTCGAAGCACATCTGGCTCAAAATACAAAGGCACAAGCTAAGAAAATTTTCTCGTACATGAACACCAGGAATAAAACATCCAATGGTGTCTTCGGTGCAAAAGAAAGCCGGGTCAAATCAAAGGACAACAGAAGACCCGTTGACTTCATCTTCATAGACTTCAGCAAAGGCTTTGATAAAATACCTCACAAAAGACTACTCATAAAATCGGAAAGTCTTGGTATCAAAGGCAGATTATTAAACTGGCTCAGAGAATTCCACATAGATAGGAAGCAGAGAGTTAAGATTAACTCGAAACTCTCCCCTTGGACGGCAGTACCTAGCGAAGGGCCACAGAGACGGTTCTCGGACCTCTCCTATTTATTCTGTATATGAAAGAGTTATCCCTGCTCACCGACTCCTCTAAAGACCTACACGCAGATGAATTAAAAATTTGGAGAGAGCTGAAGGGCATCAGTGATACTGTCAATGTAGTTGAAGATTGAACGATCAATTCATGGTTGTTTGCTCAAAACCAACTTCCCCAATTTTCGAGGAGGCATCAATACACCAGTCATCGTCTCATCGATCGCTGTTCAGAAAGAAGTCAGGACAAAACCGTCAGAAGTAATATTGTGATTTATTATTGTAATATTTGTTCATAGACCTTAGTTTTAAAGCTTAATCTTAAGGTTGGCTCTACGTTGGTGTTAGAATAAAGAAATCTCGAGTGGCCAATCTGTGTTCTGGTTTTTGCGTCCGTTAGTACTAAGCGTTTCTGAGAAGCTTCGAGGAACAGCGTGAGTCTTAGAGAAGCAAGAGCTGGGTGTTGACGGTTAACGAGACGTGGCTGACAGATACGTTCAACAAATTGTCCGAGTGGTCCATAGAATGCATGCTCCTTGCAAATATGGCGAAATGTTCAGTCTTGAGCATTGGACAAGCAAGCACTAGCTCCTACGAACAAGAGGGAATAACACTTCCATCAATTCAGGCTCACTTGGACTTATGTGTCATAGATAGCCACGACTTAAAAACTAAAGCACACTGTCGCGCTCCGGCAGCACGTAGTTTCAGGTCCTTATGGGCAATTCGCAGAGCCTTTACTAGTATCACCAGAGATATGTTCACCTTGTAGCGGCAAATAATTCCCCAAAATTATTGACCACAGCAATCACTCACCATTGGATGCTGACCACCACTGTTTAAGTCGACTTGTTTAGCTGAAGGCTTCCGGTCAAGCATCCCCGCCATTTGGTACCCCGTCGTGTCACGTGCACGATCACTAGCTAGCTAAGCGTTCGTCTGACGGCTTGTTTTGGTCCCTAAATATATCACTTAGTTTGGACGATCAAATACTGGCTTTTGCTTTGTTGTTGGTACGCGAGAATAGTTTGGAGGCTGTATAATACAATTCTGTCAACCCTCTAAAACCTCCTTTTATACACCTTTGGTGAGGTCGATACTGGAGAACTGCATCCAGGTCGCCATTCCTTGTCTAGAAGGGGACTCACACATTCTAGGATGGGTGCAATATAGGGCAACAAGTATGGTTCACGGCATAGCCAACTTGTCATACGAGCAAAGACTGGACAATTTAAATCTCTTCTCCTTGTCATGCCGTAGGCAGAGGGGAGATTCAATCACAATGTTTAAATCTTTAAATAATGATTACTGGCCTCACCTGTTCACACATTTCCTTCCCACCAGGTCAGAACACCTTAGAGGACATAGCAGGAGTGTTCAAAAGCCGGGGAGAAATCGTGCTGCTGTTGGGTACTGGTCCTCACATTGAGTCATAAACTCTTGGAACCGACTCCCAGAGGAAGTGGTGTCTGAAACCTCAGCTGATTCGTTTAAGAATTGTTCAGAGAACCACAGAAATTTACTAGAAAAAGATTAACATAGGCCTTAAGCCTCCTATCCTCAACCACTAAATCTGAAACTTTGACATATTCCGCAGAGTGTTGCCGTGATTATGGGAAGTATACATATGCTTTAAATGCGTTAATTCGTTGACTCCTACTTCCTCGCCACTATGGATAAGACATCGCTGCATTCTTTTTGTAAAGAAGACCAGCTGGTGGATTATAAATGATTTCCAAGTAACTTATATTTTTCCATGTGATGTTGTGGTAAGTTTAGACCTTGTTTTCTCACATTTCTTCCGTATGTTGGCTATGGTTCGCCCTTTGTATCAGGCCGACATAGTTTGATCGACTCTTAATTGAGTGGGTGTTATTAGCATGACTACTGCTTTTTTCTGTGAAATTATAAATAGAGGCAAAACAAACAATAAGTGTAGTCTCTCAGTTTATGCATTAAATGGGTAAATGATTTCTTTAGTTCTTACATGGGAATTACCACTGGTGTCACTAGCAAACTCACCTAGTGTGTCATTAAGTGGCCTATCAAAGGAGGCCAATGTGCTTGCTATTCAAATTTCCTTAGGTAGTTTGTTCCATATTTGGGCATACTCATTCACGTAAACCTTTCCTTGGTGGCTGTCATAATGTTTAAATCTTTGAATAATGACTACAGGCCTGACCTATTCTCACTTTTCCTTCCCACCAGGTCCAAACACCTTACAAAACAATTTTCAACTGACATACAATACATCAAGGGGAACGCAAACTTGGCAGTTGATTCTCTTTCAAGAAGTGACATAGACCAGTTTTAAACTTCGGTAGACATCAGTCTTGACCGTATTGCTCAATTAAAAATAGACGACGTTAAACTCAGATCTTGTCACGGAAACTCTTCTCTACGGTTCAAGGACGTACCTGTTCCCTTATCGGATGCAACTATAGTTTGCGATATGTCTACCGGCGCTAACCCTTTGTTTGTTCCTCTTAGTTACCGAAAGGCTTTGCTCGAAAACTTACATTCGCTTTCTCCCCTGGAGTAGGCGCCAAGGTCAAAAAACGCTTCGCGCGGCCTAGAATGAACTCTGACATTTGGAGGTGGGTACGGAAATTTCCCCAATGCAAATGCTCCAAAGAACACCGCAACAGTATTGCGGTACGTTTGAAATTGGCGACCGTTTTGCACGGAAGAAGCTACAGTCAGTTTCAAGGTCGTGATGAGTTCCTGCGTCGGCTGGTTATATGTTTTCGTGAATTCTATTTCCATTGAATTTTAAAAGTTTTTTGGAAGGTTTTTCTCATTTTGCAGTGTGTAGATCAGTTTATGTCACTGGATACTACTATTAAGGTGACTTTTAGCCTAAAGTTCCCAGCTTTTATGTTGGTAGTCAAGGGTTATGCTGAACCTGCAATGATTCAGGCAAATAAGGTATAATTTTCTAATATATTAACCTTATTCAATAAGTAAACTGCCTAACCGTTCTGCTATTGTTTGAGGTTAAAACTAAGAGCTGGTTTCTTATCATGATTTAAAGTAAATGAAACCGACTGGATTTGCTTATCCGCTCTGTTCCATCCCTCACAGGACAAATTAGGCTCGGACTAGCGTTACTTCAGAACTAAAAGACTCAATTCAGCACCTAAGTATCACTGTAAGAATGACCAGCGTTATTTGAGAAAATGGTGGTTAAATATGCAGGAACAGCAACACGCAATTCGAAGGCTCGAGATTTTCATGATTTTTATGAGAGCTTAGATCTTTATCTTGAAAAAGATAATAATGAACGCCTTGACAGATCATGCTTCTACCTTTAAATATATACCATTCGCTCAGCCTATTGTTGAGATGCGACCACGTGGGATCTGCACAGATTTATGGGGCATCTTATAAACTAACTTGCTGTCCGTTGTCGGATCTTTAAATACTACTTCACAATGTCTTATCTCATTCATTTTCTAATAACGTCTTTACTTGATCCTCATTATATTCCATTAAACCTAACATTTTATAGCTCTTTATGAATTTGATTCGACTTATTCTATTCCTATTTTCTGAAGGGTACGGTTGTGCACCAAATAGACAAAGAAGAATGAAATAAAGACAACTGGCTTGAAAGTAATTGTATTAAAGCCAAAAGTTGACATCATGATAGTACAAAATATATTGGTTTTATTATACATTGCAAATGAACGTTGTCGGCCTAAGGATTAATTGCTTTCCCATTCTGTTTTCTACATAAATGTGTTTATTAATGATATATTTCACTCACTTGATCTATTACACTTTAATCATTCACCTTAGCACTTTAACTTTTCTAAAACAGCTTCCAATCCCTTGTAAACGTTGTATTTGCCTCAGTATTGGTTGGTTATCGTATGCCTACAACCACGGGATGAAAACGAAACGAAGTCGGTTTTCCCGCTCAACCTGGAGGACAACTGTACAGTTCAATAACTATACGGCCTAGTTCAGACAATGAGTGTAATTATATATATATATATATCAAATAATTAACTGTTGAAACAATATTAACTTGTAGACAATTTAAGATATGACATTATAAAATACTTGATCGTGCCTGTAAAATGGCATGCATTTTCATGTAAATTTATATTTATATGAAAATAAAAAATTATTATTATAATAAGAGCTTCAGTAACCATAAAAAGGCCTTATCGATGAATCGTTTAGAACAAGTTTATGAATATATTAGGCTTGGTGGTGTTGCGGTCTAAGTGATAAATCGTATAATCACCGTTATTCAGGATATGCTATGAACCGCAAATGCTCGGCTGAAAAACGTAGTAAATAATGCACAGATCGTTTTAATTTCTAAGTGACTTTCAAAGCGCTCTCTTAACGAAACAATCAACCAAAGTATTCTTTAAACTGTCGGTCTTAGCCTTTTGAAAGGAAAGGAAGTGTAACTGCAGTTTATACATACATGTTTATATTCTGAATACAAATGGAAATAAAAAGGTAATACAAATATTTTCACAAAAATAATCGATTAACAGGGGCACGTCGTAATCTTAAAGTTGTTTGCGGTTCATTTGCTAGCAAACTGTCCAACCTTCTGGTAAACTCCGCTATTTCCCGCAGTGCAGCATCCGGATTTCTTCGGTTCAGACTGTTGAAACGATATCTTAAACGTTCATAAGCATTTCGAAACGCGTTGTTTGGTTCCGGCATTAACCGGATGGCCCTCGGAATGTTGTCCGTTGTGTTATATACACGTGTCCACCTCTCACTATTCCTCAGAATATCTAAGAGTAACATTTAAAGAAATGGAACATACCACAATTTAGATATGAGTTCAAGAACGCCCCAACGACATGTGCACAAGGCAAATTGTATGCGCAGTATGTCCAACATGTGCATTTCGCCTCGTTCCTGTTTACGAAGAATATGTGACCACCTTCTGCGTAAACAACTGAGGTAGAAGATATTGAATGGAAGAAGAAGGAACGCCTTTGTAAATCTAACACAACTTTCTGGGCAGCAAACGGTGTGAGACTCCGTAAATGAGACTTCAGGGAATTAGGTACCTAAGATAAATCGTAAATTATCTTCGAACTTACATCGTAATTGTAGTATTTAGCAAGCATCCACTGGCCCTGACGTATTTTACGCATGGTTGTGTGCTCGATCCACCTCCATATTTTCCATAGCGTCAGTTCCATAGGATCACCTTTACGTAGATATCTTTTCAACTGCCTATGAGCATTCTCAACTCTGTTGTTAGTATTGTTCCCCATGCTGATGGTGAACCTGTTGCACGATGCAGCCCAATATTTGCGTGTTCTTAGCCAGTACCTTCTAATGTAAGCACCAGCCTCAGCGTCTACAATACTTATGAGGTTTAGGTAACGCCAAAACCTTTGGCAATATACTCTGATTTGCTAACCTACCTGTCATAACTGCGCGTGTGCGCCATTCGATACAACCACTTTTTAACAAGCTGGTTTGGGAACTGTTTTCCCTATGTCAGTTAATGGGAATGTAACTTACCTTCCTTCTGAATGCCTGGCATACATGGAAAAGACACAAAACAATATTGCAACTAGGGAATTCCTCCTTTAGGGCTTTCATCTGTGCAGTTGCACAGTCGACAGTGAATGTTAATGTTTTCGATGTATCCACCATAAATCTCTTAAACGTTTGCAATATCTCCTTGATATCTGCAAACGTTTCTCTCCTAGTAAGAGCAAACAAAACAGTCCTTCCTCTTCCGAATCCATCAGTCACAACAAACTGATATAAAGGCCATCTGTAACAAATTTGGAAAAGGAATTATACCTTGTTGTACTGAAACTTACCCCATCTTATTCGTTTTATAGGTACAATCGATTCCAACTACTTCTGGAAACTTATGATACACGTCTATCATATCATTACGAGCAAAAATGATTGTAGATACAAAGCCTGCGTTGTCCTGCAAAACTTTAACTGGACCTGTCTGCCTCAGTCGATGAAGCAGCTCTTCCAAACAACCAATTTCTATTCTACTGCACCATTTATTTTGATAGGACTTACGTTTATTTATCTTAGCCCGCATGTTTTTAATATCGTTATACAGGAGCGCTTTTCCGAACTTCTCATGTGCTAGATCCATGATTTCATGGACATCAGTATTCCTTTCAATGAACGGTTGGATAATTGCCATTTCTTGTGATGATAACCGACGTCTAGATACATCGGTGGACATAAAACTTGCTGTGCAGGGTTGGTTATGCACAGTTTTGTACTTGGTTATCATGTATACGTTGGATTTCCGCTGGACTAGAATTATTGACTGACATGATGTACTTTTGAACCTTAAAATTTTTAAGATTTGCACACGCAGCCAACTTACCCTCTGTTCCTAAAGCCAGCACCTCGGGGAGCACGATGACTTCCAAAATTGCATTTAAACTTAACAAACTTGTAGTCATCAGCACCGGGTCGATCTTTTTTACTTGAATCAACACTATAGGATGTATTGGATTCCTTTCAAAGAAATAAAGAACAACTTAGTTAGTACCTTCATAAATGTGTCTGAAGCTTCCTTAAATTGTGTCCATGTATAAAATATACAACACAACATTATCCTTTGGAATATAGCTGTTACATCACACAATAAAGATGATATATTTCTTGAAGTAGACGCAGTAGGAGTACTTTGCAACATCATTTAATCGTTTTAACAATTCCTAACGTGCACAACACTATGACTTCAAGTAAATAAACACTAGTATATACTTCAGTGCTTATATACCACTGGCCATGACCTTATCAATTTACTTCATTTATGCTGACGTAGTACGCACAATTCCCACAAATCGTTGAAGTGACAACTTAAAAAAGTAGATTGGTTACTACATACATATTTCTACATGTAATAATTCAGGACACATTAAATTTATAGAAATGGTGGTTGAATTATATTCGCCTAGTAACCAAAATGGCATACATCCTATTTTGGACTTAAAATAAATGCATCAAAATTATTGTTGATTTATATTCACTTTCTGGACATTCTCATACATCTCAATATACTTTAAACATCAACAATGCATCCAAATAGCGTGTGACTATCACACTACACTCACACCAAAAAAATTAACACGCCATTATATTATGGTAAGGTAAGCCCGAAATTTTACTGACTGTATATTTCCGTGTAAAAATAAAGAGATTGGCGCTTTAATTTATATTTTAGACCAATAAAAAGCCAGCTAGCCAACAGCCAATAAAAAACTGCCTATATCTATTTTCTATTAAATATTATAATTTAGACTTAAACCAAAACCTTATATTCTATTCTTGTAAAGTTTTCTATTCATTTTCCAATTTTTAATTTCATAAAACAGTGTTCAATTTCAGACTGCACTTGTCTAATATGATCATGCCTGTACAAACGGTATGTGAATCATGTAAATGCTTAATTTATGTGAAATATATATTGTGATGTCCGCTTCTGGCTTTAATACAATTATTTTCAGGCCAGCTGTCTTTATTTCATGCTTTTTTGTCTATTCGGTGCACAACCGTACCCTCCAGAGAATAGGAATAGAATAAGTCGAATCAAATTCATAAAGGGCTATAAAATGTTAGGTTTAATGGAATATAATGTGGTTAAGAAGCTTATAGAAGAGTTCCAGATTTAGTCGCAGTCGCCTTAACCATAATGTTTCTAGTCCCATGATTTCACATCTGGTAGAGTAGTTTATGCCGTTATCTGTTCCGAGTACTTTTTGCGTGAAGTACCTCTGTACTCCTTCTTCTTTCAGTTTGTCTTCTATGCGTGTACTACTAAATATGAATGAGCAGTAATCTAGAAGTGAGCGCACACAAACCTTGTACAGTAGTATTCTGGATTCGTTTCCGTAAAAGTTCCTGAGTAGGAAACTGATAAGCCTGCGTGATTTTGATACTTGATTCAGGATATGCTCTGAAAAATGATAGATTGTGTGAATATTTCAGTCCTAGGTCTAGTACAGATTTGAGTCTGAGGATTTTGTAGCCCTGAATTGCTAAGTCAAGTCGAAGGTTGAAACAACCTATGCAGAGCCATCCACACTTTTCCACATTAAACTCGAGTCTCCAGGTGTCACACCATCTTCAAGTATGGAGTTCATAGTTGTACCGATATCTGTATTTGCGCAGGTATATGCCACCTTCAAGTCATCTGTATACATTATTGGCTTGCCTATACTGAAACATTCACATATACTGTTTATATATATATATATATAATGAAAAGAAGGGTTCCCAATACACTCCTCTGGATGGCACTACTGCTGATTGGTCTAGGTCTGGAGGTCATTGAGCCAACTTTAGTTGTCTGATTCCTGTCATAGAGAAATGATTTTATTCAATTGTAGAGGGGGTTGCGTCTCCATAGTGAGCATAGCCTGCCGACTAGCAGACTGTGAGGGACTCTGTCAAAGGCCTTCCTTATATCGAAATAGAGGATAATTACTAGCTCTCTCCTGTCTCTTCTATAGGTGACTTCTTTGAAAAAGTCTATATGGCAAGTGACGCAAGGCTTTTTCTCGGAGAATCCGTGTTGTGAGAGGTTGATGAGTTTATGTTTTAGAAAGTACTCTGACATTTATTAATAATAATAATTTATATTTTCATATAAATATAAATTTACATGAAAATGCATGCCATTTTTACAGGCACGATCAAGTATTTTATAATGTCATATCTTAAATTGTCTACAAGTTAATATTGTTTCAACAGTTAAATATTGATACTTATATATATATTTATATAAGAACACTCATTGTCTGAACTAGGCCGTATAGTTATTGAATTGTACAGCTGTCCTCCAGGTTGAGCGGGAAAACTGACTTCGTTTCGTTTTCATCCCGTGGTTGTAGGCATACGATAACAAACCAATATTGAGGCAAATACAACGTTTACAAAGGATTGGAAGCTGTTTTAGAAAAGCTAAAGTGCTTAGATGAATCAATAAAGTGTAATAAATAAGGTAAGTGCAATATATCATTGATAATTACGGAGACAGATTGGGGAAGTAATTAATCCTTAGGCCGACAACGTTCATTTGCAATGTATAATAATACCGGCAAAGTTCAACAATAGCGTCCCAGGGGATGCGAACGCACAATGAACTTGAGCCGACCAATCAGAAAATAGGAGGATTTTTGCTTAAACTTTTTCGTATATTTACACAAAATAGCATGAAAATACATTATACAGGATATTTCTGTCTAATATAAGATAAAAAATCTCCCAGTTATATTGAGGAGTATCAGTTTTTAAATTAAACCAATTTCTATACGTATATTCGTCCAGATGACTAAAAACGACTTCGTTTTGGGATCCGTTTATAGCTCTGATTTTGTTTTTTAGTCTTCCTCAGAAATCTTCGATTTAATTGGTATGGGTACCGGTTCTAGGGTCCACGAAGTCATCTGAATGGTTTACTCGATGATGTGTATATCCCAAAGTGCATAGACGATTATATCCTGCCCATTCATCCGTATGAATTGTTGTGCCTGGCAACATCAGTCTTTGAATAATAGGTAGTAGTGTATCCGCACTCCTATTCGGAATAATTTCGATAAAACCTTTGCGAATCTGCGTGTCGTAAATACCAAGAACCCGAACGTTATTGGCCCTTGCACGTCCCAGGTTATACTTCTTTTTTATAAGCACAGTTTCGTCGATGTGAACAACGACACCCACTCCGCCTAGCACTTGCGTGATGCTATTTATTTTCCACGACGCCAAATCTCTGCAAAACTGGAACCATTGCACAGTAGACGTTAAGGTGTTGTCTGTCTGGGCTGCAGTTGATCCCACTCCGGTCTTCAAAATCCAGTAATGAAATAGAAACAGGATATTCGTCAACGAAAGTTTCGATTTTTCGAAGAAAGTTCCTAAAAGATAATCAACTGAGAGTGTTACTTACCACTGCGAACACTTGTTCGCTTCCTACACTGTGTACATCTAAATATATATCCATCAATGACCTGGGTATACGGATGCAGTTTCATAGAAGCACCACAACTGCAAATCCAAGTATGTCCTATTAATCCATTGTCTAAGCAGCACTGAAAAACTTGCTCTGGTTGAAATTTGCATCGGAGCAGATGAACAGGCGTCATTTTCGCGCTAGAATAATGGAATGGTTCGACAACCAATGACTAGCATGCATTCAAGGTCATTAAACGTTGAAGGTTTTGAGACTCTATTCTTAAACATTGCCATAATACCCATATAATTCGCACTATCATGATGTCCGCTTCCGGCTTTAATACAATTATTTTCAAGCCAGTTGATTTTATTTCATGCCTTCCTGTTTATTTGGTGCACAACCGTACTCACAGAGAATAGAAATAGAATAAGTCGAATCAAATTCACAAAGAGCTACAAAATGTTAGGTTTAATGGAATATAATGAGGATCGAGTAAAGACGCTATTAGAAAATGAATGTGAAGTGGTATTTAAAGGTCTAACACTGGACATCATGTTAATTTTTAAGATGCTCCATAAATCTGTGCAGATCCCGCGTGGTCGCATCTCAACAATAGGCGGAGCCAATGGTATATATTTTAAGGCAGAAGCATGATCTGTCTAGGCGTTCATTATTATCTTTTTCAAGATAAATATCTAAGCCCTCATAAAAATCAGAAATATCTCGAGCCTTCAAATTGCACATTGCTGTTCCTGCAGAATGGGGTGATTCACCTTAGTGACCACCACCATATCTACTGATCAGCTAGCGCCACCCTCCCTCCTTTTTTGATGTTAGGCTCTGAGACTATGATTATTATGGCTACAGCAAATATATTGCTTGGTATCAGACATGTTCGTACTTCATATTCCATCTCCCTAGCCTTCTTAATGAGTGCTTCGAATAGGTCTCCACGTACATGTTTATGAACATATTATGTATGTGTGCATGCGTCGTGATGAACAGATTACTTTATAAGAATTTGAAAACTTCAAGAGTAAAAAGAATAGGTTCTGTGAATATTGGAGCAAGATTCAGCAGAGCACTATAGTTAGGGCTCAATGTAGGTAGTATGAACTGAAGGTAGGGTCGGTTGGCAGGACTTAGTGTACTCATATATAGTAAACATCTGACATTGCAAAGTAACGTGTCTAGTCATATTATAAAAAGATATTAACATAGAACCAACAAAATTTTGGCATTTGGTTAACAATACTGCAATGTGTGTATACTGAAGAATGGTAGTTAGTCTACAGGGAGCCGTAGATTAAATCAAACCATATATGATAAGAGTATAATCAATAATATAATTCGTATATCAAATAATGCACTAGGCTCAATAATTGAGTGTTATAAGGGAAAAAAGCGTGGTAAAGCAAGAGAACACGTGATGCATTAATATTTTAATCATTTTAAGTATTTTAATAACCATCTAATTTAAGAATCGAACATGCATGATTAATAAGTATTATTATAGTAGTATATAAATATGCAAAACGTTAAAAGGTGTGGATGCTATTACAATTATTTCCAGTGTTACTTTTACCAACACAACTTAGTGAAAATTATAGAGAATAGAAATCAGTAAATTAGTTAACGTTCGCTGCGTGAGTATTAGAGTCGAGATATACGTATGTGACTATACTGAAGACTGGACTGGCCTTCAATTTCCGTTCTACCAACAGTTGTGGTCTTTTAGACGAGCTAGGGTGGACATGTTAAAGTGTCTCTCTAGGCTCCTTTTGAACCCATCAGGGTTTTCACAACATCTTATTTCAGGTGGTAGTTGGTTCCAAAGAGTGCAATATTTTATGATGAAAAGTTTGCTCTAATGGATTTTCTGTGAGTAGCCACCTTGACAAGGTAGTCGTGGTTTCGCAGCTGATATGATTTAATATTTTCCCGCGTTATGGATGAGTTACTGTAGCAATGTTTCCTAATGACTTTGAAGAGTAGAAATAAGTTGCACTTCACTCTCCTTAACCACAGAGGCTCTAATTTCAGACGTACACACCTGTCAACATATTCCACTTGTTGGTCGAACCCTATTATGCGTTTCGTGAGGAATCTCTGGACACTTTCGATTTTTTTCTGTCTACAGACCTGAGGTTACTAAATAGGAGAGCGCAATATTCAAGTTTGGGATGGATACATGTCCTATATATGGCTAATCTTGCTTCTTGAGTGTAGAAGTTACGCAACTCAAAGCCAGTAAGTCGTTTACAGTCAGATACAACCTTATTTGCATGATCGGAAAAGGATAAATCTGAACACGTTATCCCAAGATCTGTTACTGTGTTCAGTTTTGAGAGGAGCTTACCGTACATATATAAGCACATTATCGGTTTCCAGCGTCCAAGGTGGGTTATACCGCACTTGTCTGTATTGAAAGTCAGTTGCCACTTTTCGCTCCAATCGCCTAGATCGTTTAAGTTTTGTGGGATCTTGCTTTCGACGCTCATATCACCGTACCCATAATCATATACTATCTTGAGATCATCCGCAAAACGTATGGCTTGCCATACTTGATTACAGAGACTATGTCATTTATAAATAAGAGGAATAGAATAGGGCCAAGAACACTACTTTGTATTACACCACTGGTTATCGGCTTTGAGGAATACAGCTGGTGGTTGATTTTGACTAATTGCACTCTTTCTGTGAGAAAAGAACTTATCCATTTGAGAAGTTTTCAGGCTATTCCGTAGGATTAAAGATTTGTTAGCAGTCTGATATGTGTGACTTTATCCAAGGCCTAGCAAACGCCGAAAAACAATGTTGTTACTGAACGCCCATTATCAATGCATTGTGCAATGTAGTCAAAATAATCTAAGTGGCAAGTTATGCACGATCTTCTACTTAAGAAATCGTATTGAGATGGGAATAGTAGATCATTTGACAGCAAGTACTGAATGATTTGAGTCTTTAATATCTTTTCCATTACACGTGAAACTACAGACGTGATGTTGATGGGGTGGTAGTTGTTGACATCAGCTATAGGCCCGTATTTATGGATAGGTACAATATAAGACTTCTTCCAGCAGTTAGGGTATGTCACATCGCTTAATGAAATTGAGTATAACTTGAGTAAGAGTAAACTCATGTCATTACCACCGTTTTTCAGTAGAATGGAAGATATACCTCCCGGACTAATAGTGTTACTAAGCTTAAGATTTGCGACAGCTTTATCGATCTCATGTGCGGTGAAAATTATGTCACTCAAACATTCGTCTGTTTTACGTGGGAAATCCACGACCTCATCGTTCTCTAGGGCGTATAATCTGGGGAGGTGTTGCCAAACATTTCACATATCACCTCTTTATTTTCGTAAGCAATGCTGTCTAAGTACATTATTTTCGGATAGGGTGTTTTGGAGTTCGTCAACCTACATTTGGAAAGTTTGGCTATTTCTCCTGAGTTATGCGGTGCATGAATGGCCTGTATTTCTTTGTTTCTGAGGTCTATATTTCTCAACTCTTCAATTCTACTGAGAAAAGACGTAATAGCAATTAATGATGATAAGTCATGATATCTGTAGTATTCTATTAGGTGCTTTCGTAAACTTCTTCTAAACGATGTCGGAATGTAATCGCTTTGGTAGGATCTGAAGCCAAGAATCTTCTCGGGTGCAATGACGTCATGAATTGAGTTAATATTCTGATAAAAGTTGTTAAGAATTGCATCTAAGGACTGGTTCGAAAAGTACGAGTCCCAATTAGAACATCTAATTAGATGCTGATACAAGTCCCAGTCAGCATGTGTGTACAATCTCATATGCATCTGGCCAGCTTCATTTCAGCGTTTTGTTTCAGAAAACATGTTAAAAGAACAAACTACTCTTCTATGATCACTACCTGGAAATTCATGTCCCACATGTACTGCAGATGGCGTTATGTTGTTCGTGAGAAAAGGTCTAGGATATTTGCGGATCTAGTGGGTGAATTTATGTGTTGTGTCCACCCTCCTGTGACGATGGAATTTATGAGATCATCATACCTCTGGGGTCCTCGGAGTGAAGACCATGATACTTCTGGCATGTTGAAATCGCCTCCGATAATTTTATAACTGAAAGGAAGATTGGCTGTGACATTAAAGATATCGATAAACATATTATCATATTCACGGAGCGCAATTCAAAGGCTTTGTTACTTTTTCGCGTGTTATTTCTCAATTCTTTTTTTAGTCCACAGGCGACTTTTTAATAGGTCTCTCGACGATAGTATTAAATATTTAGTTCTATTCTTACATAGAATATAAATTTTACGGTTAAAATTATCCGTTATAGATAGTGTCCATCTAAGTGCTACTGTTATAGCATCTTCGCATTTAGAGTATTTTTATAGGGTATCTTAATATTCTATCTCAATATTTTTATTCGTCTAAACTGTTAATTCCATACAGAACTAGACAGTTTAAATCCCCAACACTCTAAAACGGACCTTACAGACACATTGCTCATTCTCTTATAATTAAGAATTTTAACTTAGTACTAAATGCCAATGGTCCAAACTAAGCGTCTAACTCCACTGTCTGCTTCACATCCCAGTAAAAAAATCAAACCAAACAGAATAAGTAGCCCTGCAGGAAGTGAGAGCACTACATCTGTTGATTTAACAACTACATATACGTCTGCTGCGGTAGACACGTCAAGTCCGGACATTAAACTCCCCTCACTTGCTTGCGTAGTAAACAACATCATGGATGGTATACACAGTGATACTACATGTAATGATCTAGGCCTCGTAGACACCTGCAAAGCGTCTTGCGATAAGAATCACACAGCAAACATTCTTACTCCCATCACTAATCCAGTTTTTTGTTCTACACTTAGTTGTGAAGATAAATTCGAAGAACTATTTTCTATAATTAGGGGGCTTGAAGTTAAGATGTCAAAACTGGCACTGCCTAGTGAAACTGGCAGTAGTAGTACTTCACCTAGAAAGTTACCACAAACTGCAAACCTTATAAACTACGTTGCAACTGAAGTATATCAACGTGTAGTGCGCGAGAAGAACATAATTGTGTATAATATACCGGATAATGCACAGATCAACAAGGTCAAAAGCACTCTTTTAAATGCATGCTCTATGAATAACGTCCCATGCAGCTGCCATCGACTAAGAAAGTCTCAGAAGAACAAATCTTGCCCACTTGTGTTGAAATTTGACTCGTCCTCCAATGCTGACATCTTTTACAGTAGGCAAACCCTACTAAAAAATACGCGTTACCACACGATCAAGTTAGCTCGTGACAAAACGCCGATCCAAAGAATGACTTATATGACCGATGCTAAAACTGTGAATCCCAAATCCTCTACAACACCCCTGAGCACCCACAATTCCGTAGAGGCAGAGCAAAAGGGTGTGAACCTTTCTGTACAAAGCACATCGTATTCGGAAACGAACTTCCGTGGAAATATAAGATCCAAAAATGGATCGATGTATAACCACAGACTAAGAAGGAAATCCACCGTGGATCTAGACTCCTCTGATAACGATCCCTGTACCCCGGTGACAAACTGCGGTACATCACACCCAGTATTCCCCAATCCAAGCAGCCTCAATTCCAGGAAGTTGAAAAGTGGGGCTACCAGTTCGTCCACAAAGACAGTGCATAATAAGAGACTATTGCCACACACTAATTCAGATACTCACAGTTTGATAACACACCTCTCTCCAGAACCAAATACTCACAAAGCCGAAAGGGTTATAAACCGTAAAACGCAGCCCGAACCTCGTAGCTACTTGTCCAAAAAAGTAAACCCTCCCACCACTTTAAACCGAAAGATTGATACACCTAACTATAGGACGTCGAATAGTGGTGAAGTAAATCGCAAAAATTCGAGTCAGTTTAGCTTGCTTGGTAGGCCACCTCCACCTATTTACATGCCCATACTCAACGGGACTGACCATCCAACGATCAGCAATTTCGCTGAAACGACATTACCATTTTTTATTCAGGTTCACAACATGACCTCAAACATACTACAAATGCTCACCACTCTCCACAGGTTTCGCCCCCCAATATAGATATGACAGCTCATACAGCAATGCCTAATTACTGCCTAGAGCTCACTTTACATGACTCAGACAATTCTCTTCTTCGTCAAAAACCCTCTATATCCTTTTCTTCTGATAGCCAATCTTCTTTACATCCGAACTTACTTGAACTCGGAAATACAACTGACCCTCTCTGGACTTCTAGCTTTCCTAGGGCATCTACAGACATAGATATTTCATTGTCGTCTGAGGACACTATGATTGAATCTCATCACCAGCTACTTCAAGACATGGCTAAAATCTTAAGATATGACTCGGTTAATCCTAACATAGTCCTTATTAATGCCAGGTCAGCTGTAAACAAAATGGCGTACGTCCAATCCCTACTACTGATTAGCCAACCTACAGCACTAATGATCACTGAAGCTTGGTGCACAAGTGAAATAAATGATGATTTCTTTCACTGCGAAGGTTACTCATTTTTCAGGAAGAACAGATCAGTTGGGAGGGGTGGAGGATGCATTATCTATGTTAAATCTGACTGCAGAGCTGTGCACTATGATGACCCCAACCTGGATATATGTGATACATTATGGGTGACACTCTACATAAATAAACAGCAAACCCTATTATTAGGTTGCATTTATCGCCCACCCAACCACGACAGTGAACTGCTAAGCCAGATAACTGCAGCCTTCCATTACACTTCGAAATTGAACTTTACTTATAAAGTGATTGGAGGTGATTTCAATATGCCAGAAGTTTCATGGGAGCCCATCAGTGCTCCTCCCCGCTACAGCAAATTCTTAGATGCAGTTGATTTATGTGGGTGGACACAAAGTATTCTAAGGCCCACCCGAAACCAAAATATACTGGACTTGGTTTTCTTGAAAGACATCGCCTTATCTACCATAGACATCAGCCGACCATTCCCTGGTAGTGACCACAACACAGTAATCTGCGCCCTTGATACCAAGCTTCACTCATCAAAACGCTCTACCCTGCGCAAGACATTCATGTGCTTCGGAAAAGCTAGGTGGGACGTATCTAACTCCTTCATTAGAAGCTTAGACTGGGATCTTTTCTTTTCTAATAGCAACCTAGACACTGTCCTACTAGCCTTTTACCAGAATGTATCTATTTGCTTTGATAATCTCGTTCCTAAATGTAAAGAAAACCCAAGAGAAAACATAAAGAATTTCATTCCTATAAAAGTAAAGGCTAAGCTGCGAAAGCTGTACCGACAGTACCACAGAGAAAACGACTTCTCATGCCTTCTAAATATACAGAACATTTATCTAGCTTTGAAAGAAAATAACGACAAAGCCCTACTCAGACAAGAACATGCAGCTCTTAAAGATAGCTCTAAATACACTGCAATCTGTAGGCTTTATCGCAAAAGGCTAAACTCCCGTAAAACGGATATACAATTCATTTTAGAAAATGGCGAAACCACTAGTGACTCTAAAATAATTTGTGAGCTTCTAAACTCCCATTTCTCACAGTCATATACCTATGATGATAATACGTTGCCACAACCTCTATTCCCTGTACGTTCACAAAAAACCTTAGAAATTATCAGCTTTTCTTTAGATAATATTAAGAAAGCAATCACTTCTCTTAAAAGTTCAAACAACCCAGGTCCTGATATGATTCCCTCAACTTTTTTAAAATACGGTGGTGAAGACATTCCTATTCTCCTTCTTAAATTGTTCTCTACCTCTCTATCAACTGGAACATATCCAGATGCATGGAAAACCACGCACATTACCCCTAGGTATAAGTCAGGCTCCCGTTCAAGTGTCATGAGTTACAGACCCATTAACCTAACTTCTGTTATTTCAAGGGTTCTGGAAAAGATCGTGAAAAGTGCCATTTTTGACTTCCTCTCTCAAGAGAAACTTATCACTCCTTATCAACACGGTTTCATGAAGTCACGTTCTTGTACGACATGCCACTTACAATTTTTCGACCACATCTCACAACTTAAAGATTCCAGTATGATCACAGTTATCGTATACTTAGATCTTAGTAAAGCCTTTGACACTGTAAGCCACCGACTGTTAATATCAAAAGTCCAGTCCTATGGGATACAGGGTTCATTGTTAAGCTGGCTCAGTTCGTTTCTAAGCAACCGGATGCAAATGGTCAGGTTAGGTTCCCACACATCCAACCCCGTTCGGATAACAAGTGGAGTTATACAAGGTAGTGTCCTAGGTCCACTGCTATTCCTGTTATATTTCAATGACATTTGCGACGTTATTAAACATGGCAGACCTTTCCTATTCGCCGATGACATCAAAATAGTGTATCACTCACTCAGAAATGAAGTGTCATGTGTATTTAGTAGGATTCAAGATGATATTGAGAGCGTCCAATTATGGTGTAACACATGGAAAATGAAGTTTAACGTTGAAAAATGTGGTGTGCTATGCTCCAAAAGCATTTCATCTGAACTTTCCATCTCCCTACACAACAAACATATTCCTCGTCTGCCGCTTACAACAGACTTGGGTCTGAAATACACTCCAGAATTTAGCCTGACTGAATACGTTAAATTACAAGTATCAAAGGTCAAAAGGCTCTTTGGATTTTTATTCCGAAACTTTAAGACCAGTGAATCCAAAATAATGCTGTACAAGTTGTGCGTAAGGCCCTTACTTGAATTTTGTCCCCCTATCATGGACAGTGTCTCCGTAAAAGACAGATGCAAATTAGAAAGTCTACAAAGGGCGTTTACTAAACGTCTAGTAGGTGATAATCTTTGCATCTCTTACTATGACAGATGTAATCTATTCGACTTGGAACCCTTATGGGTTAGACGACTGAAGTTCAACCTAAAAATTACATTTAGGATTGCCAAAGGGCTTATATATTTCCCCCACAATGACTTTACTTTCAGTTCACCTAAGAAATATAACCTGAGAAATAAATCTTCTTCTTTTAAAGTTCCCCGCTGTCATACAAAATACAGATCAAACTCTTTCACTGTGAGATACCGTTGCATTTGGAACCGTCTTCCAACTGAAATTAGAGACAGTCCTACCCCAAAAACTTTCTCATCTTTGCTGAACAAATATTTCATTAACAACGGGTTAGAAGGGGTATGTGACAAACTAAAAATTAGAGATCTAATACGGCACTCCTCTGATCCTCACTGTTAGCTCCTGAAATCTGTAAACCCTATGTGTGACAGTCACTTTCACTATGATTGCTTTCACAACCCTAGACACCTATTCTTAATCAGCCTTAAATTTTAAATTTTTTTTAATTTCCTTCAAATATTTTTGCATATATCCCTGATAATATTGTATTATGAGTATTTCAGTATGCTAAGGTTCAATCTCAAATTCCAGATGCAAATCAACTGAAGACGACTGGTATTAAAATATCTCCAGAGCCTGCCTAGTGCTATACGTCTAGCTCTACGCAAATTAAGGCCAAAATGGTAGTTGTCTAAATATTCAAATAAACGGTGAATTTTCTTATCCTATTATTCTATAACTATAATCTTCTCTGTTCAACTTTTCTTGAACAACATATTATAACTTATCACTGCTTATTTGCTCAATGCTGCACGATTATTCCCTGATTTTCTAAACTACATTTGTTTATATCTAAAATGAAGTCTCAGATAGCCTTTCTTTCTTACATTTTTCGTCTTCAAAATGCTGTAAAAGATGAAACATACATGATGTTCTTCTGAAAGTAGTCATTCATACCATAAGTTTGAGTAAGTCGACGAATAAATAGCTGGACAAACAAAAAGTTTGTGGCATTTTGCAACAGAAATTTAAAAAAAAAATAAATAAATAATTTTAAAAAAAATGAAGCATTCCGACAGGGCCTTGCACAAAAAAGGTGGGAGGGTGGTGACTGCTAGTCAGCGGATATGATGGTGGGGACATATGTGAACCACCCTTATCTGTGGGACAGCACTCTATTGCTAAGGCTCCTGAGTTCGGATGGCTTCTGCAAAATGAGAATAAACAAAAACTAAAAAAAAAATAATGAAAAAAGAAATATTAGTTGAAAATTGCCTAGAGCCGAAGTTTAGACGCAAACTCCCGAATGAAAGTAAATGGTATGAGTCCGCTACTTCAGAAGGACACCGAACTGTATACTTCAGAAAAACATATATTACTAGGCCCTCGCTTTTCTTTTACATAGCTCACGCACTCTGACTTTTGTGTTTTACTCCTTTTAAACCTCGTAAGTAGGTGAAATTATCACCTGTCTTTCACTTTAAACTAATTGTTCGCAGAAGAGACTGTAAAATATCGGGAAAATAATATTTCCTGAAAAAAAAACAATAAAAAACGATGAACCCCATGCCTGTTATATATTTTGAATTATTAACACCTTTTAAATACTGAAGGTGCAGATCTGCACCTGTCTGCTGGTTTTCTTGTGTCTTCTTCTCTTTTCAAACATACTGCTTTCTCTACTTATTCGTGATATTGCTAGCTCATCTGGTGAATAACGGGATCATCGGTATTATAAAATCTGCTGACAAGTTCAAAGTGGGTCTCATAAACAACTGGAAATGTCACAAATATGATGTACTTACGGGTAAATTTAAAGTTTAATAGACTTTAAAGCTCTTTCTGAATGATTTACTGATAGTTATTGTTTATTCTGCATCTCTTATGTAATACGTCAGCACCTGTACAGAAATGCCACTTACCTTCCTCAACTAACGCAACCATTTATGGTTCCCGCGTGAAATTGACATGTATTTTTTTTTCAATCACAGTTTAGATTTGACGCTATATCTATTTCTTTATTTGTACACTTCATTTTAAATGTTTCTCTCACATTTACCAGTATTCAACTTATTTCTAAATTAACAAATCATATTATATATTCTATAAGTTTTCATAAATGTACATATGTTCATGCCTGTAAAAATGGCTGGTTTCTGTTACAGAAATAAAAATTATTATTATTATTATTATACCCTGCTGGATGAAGGGGGCCGGTACATACAACCCACAAGGATAGGTTTACTTCTGACAACTTTTATTTCGACCCAGATCGAGTCATTGAGTTGTGACAGAATTGGGTTACTGAACTGGGCTGCACACATGGATTGTTCACAGTAAATTAATGTTCCACCCCCATGACCTGTCCGTCTGTCCCTTCGAAAAAGGTTGTATTTATCAATCCTTAGGCTGTTATTGGAGATTTCACTTGTGCACCAGGTTTCGGTGATCTTAATCAATGACGGCCTGCATATAGAAGCTAATGTACTTAGTGCTAAGTGTTTCCTTAGAACTGATCTCGTATTACTAGGATAACAGATAAACACTGGCTACGTGGTTTCAGTGAGCGGACAACATCTTGGTAAAATAATCCGTGAGTATCCTGTATATACATGTTATCAGACTCATTTACTAATATCTTTGGATCGTAGGAAGACTTCAGGTAGATTTTTGAGGTGGCAGTCAGGGATGGGCTTACGTTTGGATATGGTATGCAGTGAGAGACACCTGTGTGATAATCAGATATTAATATTTTAGAGATATTATTATCCACGTTTGGTGTCGACACTCTGTCAGCTATCTCCCGGGAAATATGCCTTGCCCTTGCTGTAAACTGTTCGCTATGCCAGCAAGGAATTGATCTGATATCATGCGTGCTATATGCATGATTCCAGGTGTTTTTGTTGACTGACGCTGATGAAAATCCTGCCCCAAGGTATAACCGATGCGAATATTCGGTAATTTGTTGCCAGTAAAAGAATGAAGTGTTGGTATCTGTTTCGGGTATTCATCAGACCATAGAAAGATTTTGCAGAAGTCGGCACATGCTCCCCACTAGATACATAAGATGTGTGACTGGGTTCTGTTGGCCTGCTAAATGTGGTCTGTGGCCGAAGTTTGGGGCTTTTTCTATAACTTTCAGTCGACAGAATATTAGAAGTGGGTTGGCTGACTGGAGGTTTACGTAGTTGCTGCATGGCTAGTGTTCCATGTGAATGCAAATGACTTCGTAAAAAGTCTAACCAGGCTAATTGTCCCATCATTTTAAAATTCAGTGTTTCCGTTGATGCTAGTAAGTTTACTAAATGTCAGGATCACTTAAGACTGAATAGCAGTTATAAGTCTATAACCGTAGCTCAGGATAAAACACCGTGTCAGCGCAGAATAATGCGTAGTAATAACCTGGTCACCTCCTCTAGCTTTGATTTACCAAAAAGGATCGTGCACAGCAACAGACACCTAGTGCTGAAACTAGCATTCAGCAAACTACACAACAACCACACTTGCCAATGGAACTAGGAACTGATTTAGATACCAGTACCCCTGTAAATAAAGCCTCATCGAAAGATGTTAAAATGACTAGAACTTCTGCAAGTTGTTCTAAGAAATTTCCCCCCAAACGTAGTAACCTCACCACGATGAACAAATTTCGCAGGGTTGAGACTAATGATGGGGAAGAATACTTTGTATTCAATAAGCCTGCTGAGAGTAAGAATGCCAACAAACCATCACTTGTTACGAAAAACTCCTCTCGAAACATAAGTATATCTGGAGGTGTTCCGCATGCTCCACCTTATAGAAAGTCAGGCTCCAAGACTCCTAAAGTCTTGCAGCCAAAGCACCTTCCTTCACAATTCCCTTTAAGTTATAAAAACAACCCGAAGGTATGTACCGGTATGACGAATAGCAGTTGGATGGGTAGACCTTTTGATGCTATGCCTTTTAACCGTCAACCTAGGCCCAACCTGTACTACCCTTATATCCAGGAACACATGGTAAATTTTCCAGGTGTCCCGAATCACTGGTACGACCCATGGCACCTAGGACCACCTCATTGCACACCAACTCCGATGTGCAGACACCCAGTCCGACCTCCTTTTCATTCATAAATTCTTGCGGTGCTGACGCACAAATAGATTTAGGTTATGGTGACATTTTAAGCCAGTTTGTAGTATCCCGTGACTTATTCACGATATTGCTAATTAATGCACGTTCCTTAATCAATAAGATATCTGAACTAAGGACATTATTATTAGTCGCCAAGCCTACTGTAGCTCTGATTACTGAGTCATGGTGCTCATCCTCTGTACTTGATGTGCATATAGGTATCGATGATTACACTGTACACCGTGCAAACAGAGATTGCAAGCGTGGTGGAGGATGTCTCATATATATACATAGCTCATTTGTAGTCAGTAAGGTGGAAGATGAAACAATGAATAATGTACCTGACTCACTCTGGGTTGTCTTACATGGAGATAAGTACAAACTTCTCATAGGCTGTGTTTATCGAGCACCAAGCTCAACAAAAGAAACTGATGCGTTATTAGCTAAATCGTTTGCACATGCATCCTCGTTTAGTGCTAATTACAAAATAATTGCAGGGGACTTCAATCTTCCAGAAGTCAATTGGCTAACTAGTTCCGGCCCCCAACGCTTCGACGAATTACTTGCCACTATAGACTGTTATGGATGGCAACAACACGTCCAGACACCTACTCGTGGTGACAACATGTTGGACCTTGTTTTTTGTCATGACACAATCCCAGTATCCACTTATGTTGGTAATAGATTTTCCAGTAGTGACCATAGAATGGTACTCTGCTCTCTGCCTTTCTCACCACTAAATACAGGAAACAAACAAGACTCAGGAAGCACAATATGTCGTAGTTACAAATATACAGACTGGGGATTAGTCCAAGAACTTATTCGACTCTGTCAATGGGATGACTATTTTACCACTGACTCCCTGGAGGCCTTAGTAACCCTGTTTTACAGGAATGTTACCCTTTGTCTAGATACAGTTGCTCCAAAGAAAATAGTGAAATTAAGTAGACACCGAACTGAATATATTCCAAGGGCACACCGTAATAAGTTAAGGAAGCTGAAGAAACAGTACTATTCCACTAAGGACATATCACTATTGCTCTCAATCCACGAGTCTCTTGAATCTCTCAAGCGCCTACGCTCTCAAAAGGACCTCGACGAAGAGTTAACGGCACTTGAAAGTACCTCCAAAGTTTATAACTTAACGGCACTTCTTAAAAAACGAATGCAGTCGGCGAGGGAAATCCCATACTTACTTCACGACAAAGTAATCTACAATGAACCTGCCACTATCTGTGAACTTTCAGTGATTGGTTTGCAAACTTTAGTTTAGAAACACATATGCCTGGTGAAACCGCCCCCCTTACTATCTCTTCCCTTGAAAGCATTGTGTTCACTAATCAGTTAATAGTACAAGCAATTAAAAGCCTTAAACCTTCCACTAGTACGGGACCGGATGGCCTCGCTTCGATAATTTTCAAAAACAGTGGGTGTGATATACCCTGTTACTTCTTAAATTCTTCTCAATATCTATGGACACTGGCACTTACCCTAGTGAGTGGAAAACTAGCTTCATAATTCCACATTACAAATCTGGTGATAGGGCAAACGTCCGCAATTACAGACCCATAAATATAACCCCAGTTATCTCACGAATCATGGAGAAAGTTGTAAAAGATCAATTGTCAGACTACCTAATTAGGGAAGATCTTGTTACAAGGTCTCAACACGGATTTCTCAAAAATAGATCCTGCGTTACTTGCCACTTCGACTTTTTCAACTGCATCACTAGTAGTCGCGAAGCACGTAAGCTAGTCGTTGTTCTCTACTTCGATATATCTAGGGCATTTGACATGGTATCTCACAGTATTCTCTTTGAGAAGCTGTACTCTTGTGGAATTCGCAACCCATTACTGAACTGGTTAAAATCATTTCTAAGCAACAGGGTACAAATAACCAAAGTTGGATCTGTATTGTCTCATCCTAGGCAGATCTCAAGTGGGGTCGTGCAAGGTAGTGTCCTAGGTCCACTTTTATTCACAGTCTACATTAACAGCATTTGCAAGTGCTTCACCTCAGGTAAACCATTCCTATATGCTGACGACCTCAAAGTCGTCTACTCCTGCTACACTCATGAATTAAGCGATATGGTTACTAAAATACATCTTGAACTAAGTAGCCTTGCAACATGGTGTGCTGAATCCTGTCTAAATTTTAACATTGACAAATGCGGCTGGATTTGTATCGGCAACAGTAACCTTGATCTAACTCTTGAAATAAATGGGCGAAAACTAGCTAAGCTCAACTCAGTCGTAGATCTCGGTATTAGATACTCTAGTAACCTAACGTTCGCTGAACAGACTGATTATGCCAGACGTAAAACGCGAAGGCTGATAGGATGCATAACACGCAATTTCTTTTGTTGTGAAACTAGGGTTTTATTATACAAAGTATGTGTCCGACCTATCTTAGAATACTGCCCGTTTATTCTTAGCGGACTCAGACAAAATGACAAGCTTAAATTAGAGGGAGTGCAACGGCAGTTTACCTCAAGAACTCTTGGTTTAGAAAGTGGTCTGGAATACCATGAGAGATGTGACAGACTAAGATTAGAACCCCTCTGGAAAAGACGCCTTAAGCTAAACCTTATCTTTTACTATAAGCTAACTAATCTTCTCTTGCATTCCTCCGAGCCAATAACTAAACCTACCGCTGTCATCAGTTACAATCTTAGAAATCATCACAACCTAGCTGCTATAGAGCACTGTCAGACTTACGTGCGGTACAACTTCTTCTTAAATAAGTTTTCAGTCATTTGGAATAGACTACCAGCTAATGTGCGCGATGCAAACACACTTCCAGTGTTCATCTCCTCAGTCACCAGACTGCTCAAAGATGACAATGCACTTCTACATCTGACTCTTACACCTTCTTTTTCACCCTACATAGATATTTTAAGTTCTTTAAACGTGTAGTTACAACAAACTACAATTATAAATTTTAATATTATTGGAACTAGATGATAAACATTTCTACACAGGACAGTAATATTAGTTCACACATAATATAAAAGTTAGCATAACGGGACTAGTTGTTTAAAGCACGAAAATAACCATAGTTACTAGACAGAATATATAAGTTTATATATATTAATCACTCCTTAAGGACTCCCGTTGCTTTCTTTTGCGTTGCTGTTGTTTGTCTTCTTTTTTCTCTCACCATTTCAGCTTCCATTTGACTTTTTGAATGAGAATGAATAATGTGGATGTTTGACCATTTACAATGACAAATGATCTGCAAACATTATTGGTCCCGTATCTTTCAGTTGCCTGGTTAATAACGAATTAACTTTCTCTACGACGCAACCTGGATTACATTTGTGGAATATGCTCTTATGCCAATGGAAAAGTATCAATTTGTAATACAACGTCACGACTGTAACTTATAATATAACTGATCGTATGCTTATAAATAGCGTTCTTATTATATATATTTCTTCCTGTTTATGCAGGAACATACCAATTGTACAGGCATGGATAAGTTATTATATAAATTACACATAATTTAGTGTATGATGAATTTACAGTTTGGTTGTTCTTTCTGTCATTAGAGTCAGTCGGAACAGTCTGCTATAAAGTCTGTTTGTGTAGCACATAAAGAGATATAGAAATATTTTCTTCGCATTAACAAAAAACTCAGACATCAGATGGATGTAATACAGATATCTGGGAAAAATAAAGCTTGAAGTCAATTCTCCTACATAACTTTGTTGTGAACAGCACCCTTGGCTTAAAGTTTATTGGTGTATTATGTTGAGATCGGTGATATATTTATTCCATTTTTTCAGTAGTCTTATCGTAGTTTTATAACAGGAAAGAAATTTGATGGTGGATGCGAAAACTAGATAAGGTCATGTGAAGTTGTTTTACTGCACCAAATGGTGCCGAGGTCGATTCGGGAATTCTCCATTTGCTCTATTTGTGTCTGCATGGCGGACTGTACTTGTACGTTGAGTAAAATGTTGAAAAACTTTGAAAACCAGTTGCTTCTTCATTTCAGATCATGAATACTCATTTACAGCGTGTTCGCCAGCGTCTTCAAATGGTAGAATTGGATCGTTCATGGAATTTGAGTGGTTATGAGTTAAATAGTTTGGAATTAATCTTCATTTCAGTTCAGATGCAGGGTTGTTCGACCTCGACCAGAAGATAAATAGGAGCAGCAGAATATCAGAAAGATAAAGTATGTAAACATGAAATGGATAATAATATTTTAAGCATGTATAAATGTTTATGTCAATTGTATGTTATACTTTAGTGAACATTTACCTATATTGTAGTTGTGTTTTCATGTATTCATGCGAAGTCTTAGAGTTTATTTAGTGTCATAATGTGTATTAATGAGTCTGAGCGTTTTAGTCTTCTAATAATTGATGCGTTTTAGAAATAAGTGGTGGGTTCTGGCAGGGATAGTTATTGGGGTTAAAGTTTATATAGCAAGCGTTTGAAGGTTACAATAGAGTGACAGGTCCTATTTCTCAGGGTGAACTATTCCTGTATGTTCCGGACTAAGTCTTTATGCATCCATGCTGCTAGTCTCTTTATAGTTTTTAGATTGCCAAGTGTGTTGAAGTGCCTCTTTTATGTGCTGTAGTAGGTTAGTATTTGATTCGTTCTAGGAATAAATAGTTTATTAATATAACTAGTAGAGTGAAACAGTCTGTATAGAGAGCGTTTGAAGCTTGTAACCGAAGAGCAAGTTCTGACATCTAGGAACAGGCTATTCCATATTTTAGAATACATGACTGTGAAGAAGTTTTCACGGAGTGTTGACTTAAAAGAATGAGTTGTCACTGTGCAAGTTTGGTTACGCAGATCGTAAGAACCTTCCTGTGCGAATTGTATGTCCCTGTTACCTGAGAATGATATTTTGTGAAGGACCTTAAAGAAGAATATTAGGTTTATAATAAGTCGCCTTGTCCAAAGTGGGTCAAGTTTTAGGATCATGCACCGTGAGATGTAGTCTTTCTTACAATCGTAGCCAAGTAGTTTTGAGGTAAATTGTCGTTGGATACTTTCCATCCTTAGCTTGTCACGTGTGCGATTGCTGCTTATAACAAATGGACAGTATTCTGGTAGTGGTCTGACACATGTTTTGTACAGAATTAGCTTGGCTTCATTGTCGTGAAAGTTCCTGAGAATGCATCCTAAGAGCATCCTAGATTTTCTAGTCTGTGATGCTACTTGCTCAGAGACTGTCAAGTCACTAGAGTAACTCAGGCCTAGGTCAACGACACTTCGGGGTCTGGTTAAGTTAGCCGATTGGAGCGTTAATTTCAGGTCGATTGAGGGTGAGCCGAAGCAGATCCAGCCACATTTGTTCAGATTAAATTGGAGATTCCATAAGGACGACCAAGCAGTCATTTTATCTAATTCCTTCTGCACTACATTCTCGAAGTTCCCTAAGTCATCACATTGGAATGTATAAGTTACTTTTAGGTCATCTGCAAAGATGAATGGTTTCCCGTGCGAGAAGCAAGCGCATATGTTATTGATGTATAGTGTAAATAGGAGGGGTCCAATGACACTACCTCGTACCACACCAGAATTGATAGGGCTAGGTTTGGAGGTTACAGACCCGAGTTTAACTATTTGGGACCTATTGTGGAGGAATGATTTAAGCCATCCTAATAATGGGTCACGCATTCCTAAGGAGTTCAGTTTATTTGTCAGCAGTAAATGGTCAACACGGTCAAATGCCTTAGAAATGTCAAAGTAGATGACAAGTACTAGTTGCCGTCTGTCACGACTTCTGGTTACAAAATTGAAGAAGTCTAGGTGACATGTTAAACATGATATGGATTTCAGGAATCCATGTTGGTTCGGACTTATGATGTTGCAGATAAGCATATGTTCAATTAAGTTGTCTTTGACTAGTCTCTCCATGATTCTAGATGATATAGGTGTGATATTGATTGGCCGGTAGTTACTGACTTCAGTTTTCGAGCCAGATTTGTGTTTAGGCATAATGAATGTTGTCTTCCATATGTCAAGGTAAGTTTGAGTTTCTAGCGACATTGTGAATATTTTAAGCAGCAGTAGAGGAATGTCAGGGCCACCATATTTATAGAAGTAAGATGATATACCGTCGGTACCGAAACCCTTTGAACTTTTGAGGGTTCTTATAGTTTGGTTAATATTAGTGTAATTGAATTCAACAGTGCTAATTTGGTTTGGTGTGAGTGGAGATGGAGTTTGTGCCATATTATTAATAGGGTGTATATCGAGTGGCTGGACTGAGGGCTTAAGGTAGTTACCTGCAAACGTTTTGTTGAATAGTTCACATATGTCTGCAGAGTTAGTGCATAGCCTACCTTTGTCTATGAGGAGAGAAATGCTGTGATTTTTGCGATTCATTCGCTTCCTTAGGATTTCTGTGAGTGCATACGCTCTAGCAGGACTGGCTACTGCGATGCGTTCTTCCTTTCTCATACGGAAATCTCGAGCTTGTGAGATGGAGCTAAGGGTGTTAAGTATTAGACCTAGAGTGCCAAAGTCGTGGTGTTTGAAGTAACTTGTTGAGAGTCTCTTCAGTTTCGTACGATCCTTTGGTTTTATGTATGACTTTCTGTGTGAGGAAACCCTTAGTGTTTGGAGTGGAATGACAGCATCCGGGCATGTGTTAGTGTTATGGTAGAAGATGGTTAGAGCTCTCGAGAGGTCATCAGTAGTGAAGTATTCATCCCATTCGGAGGATCTTAGCATCGATTCAACTAAGGCCCAGTTTGCCTTACTATAGTCCCTAACATAACATAACATAACATAAGCTTGCCTTAATATAGTCCCTATATTTTACTTGTTGTGAAGTGGAGGTTTGAGATACAGTGCTTCTCAGCGGAATTGGCAGTGCACACATCACTGTGTTGTGGTCGCTCCCTGGAAACGCAGAACCTACTAGCGTTGAAAGGGGGCTTATATTGTGGCAGAAGATTAAGTCTAGCACGTTATTCCCTCTTGTGAGAGTAGTGACAGTTTGTTTCCAGCCAAGTATATCCAGTGTGCCTAAGAACTTATCAAATTTAGTTGGGCCTGTGGGTATATCCCAGTTGATTTCAGGTAAGTTAAAGTCCCCACATAGGATCTTATGATCGTATTGTAAGTCGGTTAATTGCTCCAGAGTATTAATAAGTTGGGTCTCGTAATTACTAAAGGTGCCAGGTGCTCTGTAGGTGCATCCAATTAATGATCTTACGTTATTTAAGTGTACATTAACCCATAGAGTCTCAGGCATGTTAAGTGTACTACTTTCTAGCTGTGATACAGTAAGTGCATTCAGAAAGTACATGAGACAACCCCCTCCCTTACCACCTTCCCTGTCACACCGAAAGTGTGTGTAGTTATCTAAGCTTATTTCTTCATCCAGGATGTTCGAATGACACCAAAATTCAGTGATGACAATTACAGGGGGTTTGTATATTACTGTGAGTGCTCTGAGCATCGGCAATTTATTTAGAACAGATCTAGCATTTATGAGGATTAGGTAAAGATGAGAGTTGAAGTAGCATTTGAAGTATTTAAGTTCGTTAGTCAGCCCCGAATAGGGTTCAGCAACCAGTAGTTCTGCTGGACATGACGATCCTATGTTAAGAGGAGTTTCATCATCATGCTCACCTATGTCTACCGAGTTGGCGTGTGCTGTTTTCGGTGAAGAATTAAGAGTTGGAGTACTGGATTTGCTGTAGACTAAGGAAATTTTATTTTTAGTTAGGTTACAGAAGTGGGTAGGGTTCTTTATTTGACCTATACTTGTGCAAGTGTCAAGTGTGCCTAATGGATACAGGTGCACTAGACCGTTCCTGTTTTCATGCAAGGAGAGAGCCAGCTCTAGTGGTTTAGGAGTGTTAACATCCCTACCAGCTGTTTTTTCAACGCTGACAGGGACGCGCGGGATAAAAAATGATTGGATCCTTGTGATGACCATGGCTTATTATTCCACCTATTGTTTGATGCTAGTTGTGTCCTTGTGTGGGTTTCGTGTGTACTGCATTTTGGGTTAGTTCCCAGCAGACTTGTACCATATATCCGGTCGAAATTTGTTTGTGTGCCATACTCTGAAGACCCTGAGTTGTTGGTAGCCGAGTTCTGACTATTACCACTTGTACTATTTAGGGTGACATTGTTGTGACATTGGATATTAGTGTGTGCCACGGTGCGATTTAGCACGTTGTGAGTGCTAATACTATTAACCGTGAGGAGTGTGGGCTTATTTAAGCTGCCACTGTTTTTGTTGGTATGATTTAGGGGCATATTTTCCTTATCTTTAGCAATGGAGTTAGAGCTAGGAGAGGACAATGTCGAATTTCGGGGGTTTTAACTTTTTTCCGGGGTTATTTAGTGGCATTTTAGATTCTGCGGTGATGGGTGGTATGGTTTTATTATTTATTTGGTTACAGTCTAGTGGCCTTTCGGCTGGTGTTGCACTCTGATGGGAAATTCTGTGTGTTTTGAGACGGGTGGTGCGGTGGGTTCTACTGTATCTTTCACAGGGTTGGGAATAATGGCTGCTTGCAATGTCCTATTACCTATTTCACAATTAGTCTTAGCGAGATAATTGTTTGCGCGCCTTTCTATGACTGTTTTGTCCACCCCGACCTTTATATGTTTGTAGTTTCTGGCTTGCGATAGGGTGTGTTGGGAGTGGATGAATTTTCTGGTCTCCCCGGTGTTTCGAACTGAAATCGAATAGGACAACACTTTTCATGTTGACTCTTCTTCAGCCTGTAGCACTTAGTCTTGGAGTTAGGCATTTTCGCCTCACTAAGTAAGATGCGCTGTACCTTTTTTAGTGCCTCATTGTCCGGAACGTTGTAGACAATAGCACTCAGTTTTGCGTCGAGTCGTTTTGTTACTTCTGTGGTAGCAAAGTTAATGAGGTTATCTACCTTAGTTACCGATTCTGTGTCAAGCTTGTTAAGGTTTACAGTTTTCATGAGGATAGTTAGAGGTGTCAGTTCACAGACCTGCGATCTGATATCGCTGATCTGATCTGATAATTTGGATATCTCGGTATTGGTTTCGATGTTTCCAGCATTTACTGACTTACTGTTTTTTATTTCCCTTAACTCAGCCTTAAGTTCTCCTATAGACAACTTTAGAAGTTCTATTTCTGAAGATAGTACTGAAAAAGAGCTTGGTTGCAGGAGTATTTCCATAAGCACATAAGGTGAAGGGAGGGGTTCTGTATGAGCAGAGGGTACTGAATGTTTAGGAGTAGTGCTAATACTAGCTGTCAGTACAGTTTTATCCTCAGTTCAGCTCGACGCTTACGGTATACAAGTGAGTTATGTGACTCGCTATAGCCATTTGTATGGGGTGTGTTGCTTGATGTAGCAATCAAGGACGTTAAATTAGACACCAGTTTTACAGGGAATTGGGTTCGCTGCTTTTTACTTTGATTAACCATAACTATTAGAAATAGGAGTTAGTGGTTACAAGTACGGAAGTAGTGTAGTAGTTGTGCAAGTACTACAACAACATAAATTTTATGTAACGAATCACGTAAAAATGTAACGCAAACGTTGAACGTACCGCGATGCAGTTACCCAATTCGGATATAAATCAAAAATGAGATTCGGATTTGTACACACCTAAGTTATATCGTGGAATTACTTCAAGCTTAATTTTTTCCCAAGTATTTTTAATCCATCCAAAACTTACTTGGGTATTTTTGTTAATGCGACGACAATATTCCTATATTTCATGATATGCTCCATTGAATGACTGGTTATCATATTGTTCCCACAATCCAAAGACAGCATCCATGTAATTTAACTATAAACCAAATTTATGAAATTTAAATAATGCTTATCCATGCCTGTACATTTGATGTGTCCTACACAGGTAGGAAAAAATGTGCATTTTATTAAAACATTATTAATAAGTATGATTGCTAATCGTATATGTAATTTATCAGACTGGTGATGCCTGTAAACTGGCGTCCCTCGTGTACAAAATGAGAATATACTATTATTATTATGATGATTGGTGAATGCGCAGAGTAATGCCTACTACCTTGCTGCGCTGTTTGTCTTGAATTAGGGATTGGATATAATTGGCTTCCCACTTGACACCAATTAGGCCTAACCCTTCGTTTACCATATTTGACTTTCTCTTAGAAAGTAGGCCTAGAGGTGCTTTCGTCTCTTTCATATCAAAGGGCTTTCTTGCTCCGGGTCTAGTATTTAATTTATTTACTTCTTTTCTTCTTATGTTATGATCAACTGGCTGATGATGGCTAACAGAGCATCCAGCACATGCTATGTGGGGTTTCTGTGGCTTGGACACCTCATGAGCTTTAGTTTTCTTAATGTAAATAGGACGTTTGTCATAACTCCTAGAAAACTTGCCATCTTGGGTAGCTAAAATTCGACTGGTGTTTCACAGAGTGTGGATTGTCAGACTGAGGAGTAACTGACTTATAAGGCGACGGTTGGAACACAAGTGGGATGGGCTTTGATGGTTTCGGTGTCTTGACTTTTGCGTCAGTGTGAAAACGATGTATTTCAACATTATTTCCCGTTGACCTTTCTACGTCCACCATTTCAGTGCCAGCATCAATATCGTTATATAATGCTTGGCTCACATTAGCCAGTGCCTGCGAAAATGTCTGTTGCATGCCGTGATCAGGTATTTCACTAGACGGAATAACGCACGGAACATCAACTACAGTTATCCTGTTAGAGTTATCAGCGTTCAGTGTTCCTGAGCGACATCGTATTTGGCATGGTTTTGTAGGGATTTGGTTTGATTGTATGGAGGACTGAAACATGAGCTGACATCACTTACAGAACCACTGCAGAAGGCTCACCCCAGCAGTTAGAGTACACTTAAACATGCAGAGAAGTACTATTGATTCAGTAACCGGTGAATTGTTTTCATTCATTAAAGGCTCGAGATATTTCTGATTTTTATGAGGGCTTAGATCTTTATCTTGAAAAAGATAATAATGAACGCCTTGACAGATCATGCTTCTACCTTTGAATATATACCATTCGCTCAGCCTATTGTTGAGATGCGACCATGTGGGATCTGCACAGATTTATGGGGCATCTTATAAACTAACTTGCTGTCCATTGTCGGATCTTTAAATACCACTTCACAATGTCTTATCTCATTCATTTTCTAATAACGCCTTTACTTGATCCTCATTATATCCCATTAAACCTAACATTTTATAGCTTTTTATGAATTTGATTCGACTTATTCTATTCCTATTCTCTGAAGGGTACGGTTGTGCACCTAATGCACAAAAAGGCATAAAATAAAAAAACCGACATAAGGAAAAAATGTATTAAAACCAAAAGTGGACATCATGATGGTGCAAACCGTACAGGAAGCATTATACATTGCAAATGAAAGTTTTCAGCCTAGGGAGTTTCCTCTATTAATGCATTTACTAGTGATACTTGCACTTACCGATTTCATTACACTTTATTGTTTCACCTTAGCACTTTTACTTTTCTGAAAACAGCTTTCAATCTGTTGTAAACGTTGTACTTAACTCAATATTGGTTGGTTATCGTATGCCTACAACCACGGGATGAAAACGAAACGAAGTCGGTTTTCCCGCTCAACCTGGAGGACAATTGTACAATTCAATATCTATACAGCCTAGTTCAGACAATGTGTATTTATATATATCTAATATTTAACTGTTGAAACTTTATTAACTTGTAGACAATCTACGATTTGACATTATATCATACTTGATCGTGCCTGTAAAAATGGCATGCATTTTCACGTAAATTTATATGTTTATATGAGAATATACATTATTATAATTCTTCTGGATCTGGAATCAGAATGACTGCGAACCAATCCATACAAAATGTCGAATAAGGCATGAATGAACAGAATGTTACCATCGAATGAATCAGTGTGATCTGAGATGCAGCTGTTAGCATATTTTGGTTATTTCATAGATATTCAGGTTTATTGGCGCTGTGTATGCAGTGATTTGGATTTTGACGTATTCCGTAGAGTGTCGCCGTGATCATGGGAAGTATACATATGCTTTAAGTGCATTTCTTCGTTGGCTCCTACATCCACTAAGTGCTTACTACAGCAGCTGTGGGTTTAAGTATTTCCTCGCCATTTTGGATAAAACGTCGCCGCATTCTTTTTGGGAAGGAGACCAGTTGGTGAATTATAAATGATGTCCAAGTAACTTTTATCTTTCCATGAGGTGTTGCGGTAAGTTTCGACCTTGTTTTCTCATATTTCATTTGTATGTTGGTTATGGTTCGCCCTTTGTATCAGGTAGACATAGTTCGATCGACTCTTAATTGGATGGGTGTTGTTGTCATGACAGCTGCTTTTTTGTCTGGAATTATAAATAGAGGCAAAACAAACAACAGGTGTAGTCTCTAAGTTCATACATTACATGGACCTATGATTTCTGAAACTCTTACATGGGAATTAGCACTGGTATCACTTACAAACTCACTAAGTGTGTCACTAAGTGCCTTTTCAAAGGAGGCCAATGTGCTTGCTGGTCGCATTTCCTCATGTAGTTTGTTCCATATTTGGGCATACCTAATCAAGAAAAACTTTTGCCTGGTGGCTGTTTGACGTTGTTCTAGGGAGGAAGGGTGGCGCTAGCTGATCAGTAGATATGGTGGTGGTCACTAGGGTGAATCGCCCTATTCTGAAGGAACAGCAATATGCAGTTTCACGCCCCGACATTTTTCTGAGGGCTTAGATCTTTATTTCGAATAGATATGGCACCATATCACCATATGGCAAAGAGAACATTATATTCAATATTTATAAACATGTTAAGATTTCTATACCACATGCCAGTACTGTGTGACACAAGCGAACGGCAGTTTACACTTCTATTCTTATTATTATTACCCTAGCTATTATCACTATTATTGTCATCTCCATTATATATGCTGCATGTTTATGACACCACCTCTTTTCTAAATATGGAAACTTTTCTGTGTGATTAATTTTATTTATAATTTGAGAAAATTAGATGCAAAATTGTAATTAATGCTGAATATTCCATTCTGTATCACAAGTACTGCTTTGGAATAAAGTAAATCGTCATTATTATTATTAATTTTCCTCGAGTTGCGCCTTCATTTTATGTCTCTCCCCAAGATTTTTAAATGTTTCGTGTATCTGGTGTAATGCACTAAATTCCTTGTGTAAATAAAATTTCATGTTTAGTTTCCTTAGTTTTATTCGCGTTTTGCAGTCTATGAATAGAGTTGTTGTCTTTAGGGCAGATTTCAGGGTGTGATTGTGTCTCTTGCCGAACTGATTGTCTTGTAGAAGGTATTAAGTGTTGCTTCTAAGTTATTATTGGTGAAGTATTCATCCCAGTCTGAGCTTCTCAGGAGCGTTGGTAGGAATTCCCAGTAGGCATTTCGATAGTCTCTATATTGATAGTAAACCGGGGAAATTTTAGGTGTGTGTTTAGCTGCTAGTTGTAAGGGTAGGGTGCAGTACAGTACGTTGTGATCACCGTTGTCGAGTTTATCCCCCACCTCTATCGGGATCGACTCTATTTTGTGGCAGAGGACTAAGTCCAGAATATTGTTGTGTCGTGTTGTTAGGCGTACTCACTGCTTCCATCCTCCTACATCTATGGCTTCTAGGATCACCTCGTAGGTTCTCGGTCCAGTGCAGGTATCCCAGTTGACTCCAGGGAGGTTGAAATCGCCACAAACTAGTTTGTAGTCGAATTCCAGTTTAGGTAGAATCTCTAGTATTTCTCCGATATTCGTATCAGTCGTTTCCCGGCTGTTCGGCGCTCTGTATATACACCCCACAAGAGTTTCATTTTCATTCGTGTGGATGCTTATCCACTTGGATTCTGGGAGTTTGTCGATAGTTAGGTTTGTAAAAGTATTGGAGTCGGCGGATTTAAGGGCATATATTAGACACCCGCCTCCTCTCTTGTCCACTCTGTCTTTCCTGTGGATGTTATAGTTATCAGTTATCAGCTTTGCGTCAGTTATATCAGCAGTAATTCAAGTTTCAGTTGCCAGAATCAGTGTTGGCCGCTCCATGCATGCCAAGCTGCGAAGGGAAGTTATTTTGTTAAGGAGAGATCAAGCATTTAAGAGCATAATTTTCAGAAAATCAGGGTTGTGGGGATAGTTAATAGGTTTTCTTGTTACTATTCCTAACTCCTGGTTGCCTAAGTTATGTTCGGAGGGATCCTCATATGAGACATTGTCAGCGTGTTTACTAATTCCTGGACAAATTGTGCTGCAGGAGGGGCTAATGTTTGCTGCAATGGAAAATAATCCTGTTGCATAAATTGGTTTCTGGCCTCATTACGTGGGTATCTAGGATCATTTCTCTGCATAAGTTAGTCTGTTTCATTGTTCACATTGTAATTTACAGGGCGATAGTACCCTGTTTTTAGGTTGCTTTGAGGATAGTGCGTGCTAGGTTTTACGTAGTTGTACATTTGCTGACTCATCTCGTGAGTGTACCTAGGAGGACCAGGGGTCAATCTTTACCCGTTATGCCGATGGGGCTTTAGATAACTACGATGAAGCTTTGAGTATACATTTCCGCTGATATGACACCCAGTGGTGTCCCGTCTAGTAGCCCATGTGTTTTCATTATTCATTATGGGTTCCGTCCTCAGGTTATATGTGCCTACAGGCATATTACAACCTCGGCTATTGCGAAAATCGTGGGTATCACTCTGCTGTTTAATCAGCTCGGTGCCTCTTGCATGTCTTCTGGCGTGTGATTTTGTGTGGATAGAGCTATTTTCGGTGTTAGTTCTCACTTCGTATAGCCTGTTGTCCTCAATTCGTCTACTACTCTTAGTTTGGCGAAAAGCACTTCCACTCACGTGTTCCGTCTCCTTTATGGGACCTGCCGCAATGCGCGCATAGTTCTTTATAAGGCTTATATGCTGCTTATTGGGCTTGTCACAAGGGAGGTATATAGATGCATGAGGAGAAACCTTGGTTTTAGGGGACTTCTTTACGGCTTTTAAAGTGGGATTATCTTGCTTGGCCCTGGGTGCAGTGTGATCTGCCGATATTTCCAGGTTATCGGTAGGAGGACCATCTACATCTACTTCATGGGTGTGGTCAGTAGATGTACTAGGAGTGTTCTCACGAACTTCGAGACCCATTACAGTGTTACTGCTCTTTTTGGGTTTCCCTTCACCTTCGCGTGTCGTTATTTTACCTACTACAGTGCAAGTGTCACTTTGTGCTTCAGTGTCCTTCGACACTTCAGTACTGACGATATTCACGATTTGTGGTATAATCGTGTTCCTATCTATGGCGTTCTTAGCTACTTGTCGATGATTGGGGTTTTGTCCGGGACTATTTTAGGATTTTTGAATTTTGCAGTGAAAGCCAAAATATCCTCAGATTACCTGAATTGTTCGGCCATAATAAAGTTGTCAAACCTGAAAAGTATGAGACATGTGCGGTTTGTCCCTTTTATATTTACTCTACTACACTGACAGGGTGTACTTAGAAGGTTGGCAGCTCTTAACAACGAGTGCCGAACCGATTTTATGGGCTCGCTGTCAGGTATGTTGTACACTATGGCGAAGCAAGTCTCTTAACAACTTCGCTCGACAAATAGTCCACAGCGTTTTCTAGCTCCTCGGCATGTTCCAATTCAGCACAGGTTGGTTTAGTCCTGAGCTTAAAGAGTTTTAGGAAAGTGAGATCACCCAGTTCCTTTTCAAGATGGAGGATTGTTTCTGGTACCAGGTCAAGTAGATTTAATTTCGTCCTGAGTTCATTTAGTTGTAGCTGCATGTCGTTTATGATGCAGACTAAGTTAGTAATCTCTGCCTTGTCTGACAGGATATCTTCCAATTGTATTACAGGGGATAGCATTATGTTGGAACCGTTTGTATCGGGTGAACTACTATTTGCTGCTGATTTAGGGGGTAATAATGCGTTACTCGATAAGCTTAAGCTATTTTCTAAATTACTAGTGTTTCTAAGAACATGCTTTTTATAGCTTTTGCCCATTATTATTGGTGATAATATATTGCAGAACAGAAAAATAAATATCAACAGAAAGACGTGCAAAAGTTTCACCAGGTTCCAACGTACCGCGTATGTATATATTTATGCATAACGTGATATTCTCTTTTTCGCTTTATACAGTTTCAGAGGTGGAGGGTATAGACATTTGCGAACGGTGCATAGTTATATTAACTCAAGTTCTTATACCGACAACTTCCAATGTATTTGAATGTCACGTACCAAAGGCAAAGCAGAAGACAGTATTTGATCGTTCAAATTACGCGCTATATTCCGGGACCAAAACGAGTTGTTAGACGAACGCTTGGCTGGCTAGTGATTGTCCACGAACGTGAAACGACGGAGTACCAAATGGCGGGGATGCTTGACCGAAAGCCTTCAGCTAAACAAGTCGACATAAACAGTGGTGGTCAGCATCCAGTGTTCAGTGATGATTGCTGTGGTCAATAATTTTGGGGAATTATTTACCGCTACACAACTGTGCGGCTAGCCTGTTTATTGTTACCGAAGAGTAATTGCTGAAGTTTTACTTCAGCAAAAGACTACACTGTGGTAACCCTATGACAACTGTAAACATGCATTTTAATCGAATTTGTATACTTGTATTATATGTGTACACAGACCGGTTTTATATTGCACGGTACGTTCGAATCAGGTAACGCTTTTGCACGTGGTTTCGTTTATATTCATTTATTGGTCACTGTTAATTGATCTTTAATGACGATGGTTCAAAATTCTAAAAAGCGTGTTCGTGTGAACACCAGTAATTTAGAAAATAGCACCAGCTCGTCTAATGACACATTAACACCCCACATTATTAGTAGTTCACCCAACATAGAAGACTCGAACATAACTCTGACCCCTGTAATACAGGTGGAAGATGTTCTGTCTTAAAAAGTAGAGCTCTCTTACTTAAAATGCGTAATTAAGGAGATCCAGCTACAGATATACGAATTAAAAACAAAATTAAGTTCACTAGAATGTATACCCGAAACTATCTCACATATGAAAAAGGAACTGCAGGATCCTACAATCCTAAAGCTTCTTTATATGACTTCCAGTATGACTCATACTGACTCGAAAAGTGCGAAGGGGTTAGAAAACGCCATCGACTTTCTATCCAGCGAAGTTGTTAAAAGGCTGGCTTCAAAACAAAACGCACTAGTGTATAATGTACCGGATAGTGAGGCCATAAAGTCAGTCCAGCACTAATTGCTGAAGGCTGCAAATCTCTTGAGTGTACCTTGTCAGTGCATTCGCCTAAGTAAAAACGACCTGAAGCATCCTTGTCCAATACTCTTTAGGTCCGACAGCTACATAATAGCTGAGCGATTTAAGATGGCCGAAGATCTTCCGGCTACTGCCACTAAATTCAAGACTTTTAAAGTAGTTTCGGATAAAGCACCTAACCAAAGGCAAGCCACCAAGAACTCCTTCGATACAAAGTTGACAACACTGAGAAATACATCTAGTATGATTGCTAAACTGTCGCTGGACTTTGAAGCACAGCAAGTCACGTGTATAGTGTTAGGAGAAAAACCCGCAAGTAAAAGCGACCTGAAACTGAGTAACGGCAGTGTCACCTGGTGCAATCTTAGAGTACATGAGAGCACATCTCGAAAACCTGCTGACCTACATGAGGTTAACATAGACGCGGAAACTATGGCTGACCAGAAACTATTGGCAGACCACACTCAATCTGGATCCAAGCCAGAGAGTACCGCAGCAGAAACAGCAAGAAAGAACACAAATCCCAGGGTCCCACTCCAGACTTCGACATAAGTCTAATAATAAGTCTAATAAACAGCATGTCAGTCTAAAAAATGAAAATGCATGGGTAACGAAGCACATTCCCAAAAACGTCACGCAGCATGTGAGTAAGAATACCCCTTCCTGAACTAGGAATAACATGCCTAGCAACGCACATAACCTGGGAATGCAGGATATATGGAGCTCTAAACGGGACTCATATGGACACCATATTAACGAAAATTCTCGACCAAACTCTCGCACTATCTATGTTAAACCTCATCAATATAATGAGTATAGGTCGACACTTGATCCCCTCAATAACTTCACTCACACACCTGATGTGAGCCAATATGCATACGACTATGAAAGCCCGATGAAGTACAACTACCAAGGTAATCTTAACACAATGTACCTGGGTCCAGTGAACTACAACGCAAATTGCAAGGCAGACCATATATCACCAGTAGATGAACGCAGATGCCGACTCATGGATGCTAAAAGTCAAAATATGCAACAGGATAATTTTCGGCTGCAGCAAACAATAGCCACACTCGCTGCACAATTCATCCAGGAAATAGTACACACACTGACTCTGTCTCACCTCAGAGCCCCTACAAACATAACTTAGGAATAGTAACAAGTAAACATGTTAACCTCTCCTCCAACAACTCTGGTTTACTAACAATTATGCTCCTGAATGCTAGATCTTTCCTTAATAAAATAACAACGCTTCCCTGTTTGGCATACATAGAACGGCCAACACTAATAATAGTGACTGAAATCTGGCTTACTACTGATATACCTGACACAAAGCTAGTAATAGACAACTACGACATCTATAGGAACGATAGAGTTGACAAAAGAGGAGGCGAATGCTTAATATATGCCTATAAATCCCCTAACTCCAATACTTTCAATAACCCAACTACTGACAAACTCCCAGAATCTAAGTGGGTAAGCATCCACACAAACGAAAGTAAAATTCTCGTGAGATGTATCTGCAGACCCCTTAATAGCCCTGAAATTACTGATATATCTATTGGAGAAATACTAGAGCACGTAGCCACGCTGGACTCCGACTACAAATTAGTATGTGGAGATTTCAACTTACCTGGAGTAAACTGGAGTAACTGCACAGGACCTAGAATCCATGACGAGCTACTAAAAGCTATAGACATAGGAGGATGGAAGCAGTGCGTACGCCTCCCTACAAGGAATCAAAATACTCTTGGCTTAATCCTCTGTCATAAAGTGGAGCCCACCTCGATAGAGGTGGGAAATAAACTCGATATCAGTGATCACAACATATTGTACCGCACGCTACCCCTCCGACTAACAACTAAATACACACCTAATAATTCCCCGGTGCGCTGTCAGTATAGGGACTATAAGAATCCTGATTGGGAATTCCTATCAGATCTGTTAAGAAGTTCTGAATGGGAAGAATACTTCATCAACAATAACTTAGAAGTATCACTTGAGATTTTCCACAAAACAGTTGCCTCAGCAAGAGACACAATCGCGCCCCTAAAATCTGCCCTAAAGATACCAACTCCATTTATTGACCGGAAAACGCGACTAAAACTAAAGTAATTGGAAAGAAAATACCATGTGTTTAAGGAATTTAATGCGTTAAACCAAATACATGAAACTCTTAAACTGCTTGAAGAGAAACACAAAATGAAGTCGCATCTTGAAGAAAATAAAGCGCTGATGGGTAACAGCAAAACGCAGGAACTTTGTAGGATATTGCAAAAACGTCTAAAAAGCAGTAAAGACAATAATGTAAGCATCTTGGAACATAAGGGTGTAACATACAACGATCCCCAGGTTATAAGTGAACTCCTCAGTGAGTGGTTTTGCAATGACGCCAGAGTGCACCTGACCCCGAATTTCCAAACGACCTGCAGAAGTAACCAAAAATTAGGAGAAATAGATTTCAATATAGAAAATATAGACTCAGAGATTAAGACATTGAAGTCAAATGGCAGTACTGGAACAGACGACATACCATCTGTCATATACAAAAATGGTAGCACGGAAATGGTAGTCTTGTTACTTAGAATGTTTACTCTGTCACTGGAAACTGGAACTTATCCTGAAGTGTGGAAAACCACATATATATTATCTAAGCACAAAGCAGGGGCCAAAACCAGTGCATGCAACTATAAACCTATTAATGTAACACCGGTAATATCACGAATAATGGAGAAAGTGGTTAAAGACCAAGTGTCAGACAACTTACTAGAACATGAACTTATCAATCCATCACAACACGGAATCCCTAAAAAAGAGATCATGTGTGACTTGTCACATAGACATTTTCAATGAAGTTACACGAAGCAGAGACAACAGAGAACTAGTAATTGTGCTATATTTCGATATAACAAAAGCCTTCGATAGAGTCCCCCGTAATATGCTAGTCAGCATGTTATGCTCACTAGGGACATGTGACACTCTCCTGAGCTGGATAAAATCATTTCTCTGTGGCCGAAGTCATATAACCTCATATAAGCATTGAGTATCATCTGGCGGTACGTTCGAAATTGGTGACATTTTTGCACGTGTTTGCTCTGAAATTTATTTACTGCTTATTGTCATATAATTCTTGAAATTATGGTCCAAATCTCTAAAAAACGTGTTCGTAGAAACACAATTGTTTTAGATAGTGGCTTAAATTCGGTTATAACTGCATTACCGCCTGGTAATACAGTATCAACTACTAGCTCTCAAAATGGTTTGAGTGCAGATCTCACTCCTGTGATACAGGTGAAAGATGTTCTGTTAGAGAACTCTGAGTTCTGTAAACTAAACCTCCTTTTGAAAGATATGCAGAGGCAAGTAAGTGAAATTCAGAAAAAATTAGATCAGTTTGATAGTATGTCACTGCCAATCTCAAATACCACGGAGAGCCGTTCTGATATTGGCCAGGTTAAGTGTTTACTGGATGTAACTCAAAATAAGCTTTTGAATTTAGACCCAATAGCCTGTCTTTTAGAAAGGCATCCTAAAATATCTCCAGACAACCTAAATAAAGCTGAAAATCTGATTGACTGCTTGGCTACGGAGGTGATGAAGCGTATAACCTCTTCTCACCAAGCTATAGTTTACAACGTCCCAGATTCTCTGCCCCTGAAAACTGTAAGACACAAAATCCTGATTTGTTGCGGCATGGCTAGTGTTCCATGTGAATGCAAACGACTTCGTAAAAAGTCTAACCAGGCTAATTGCCCAATCATTTTTAAATTCAGTAATTCCCTTGATGCTAGTAAGTTTACTAAATGTCAGGATCACTTAAGACTGAATAGCAGTTATAAGTCTATAACCGTAGCTCAGGATAAAACACCGTGTCAGCGCAGAATAATGCGTAGTAATAACCTGGTCACCTCCTCTAGCTTTGATTTACCAAATAAGGATCGTGCACAGCAACAGACACCTAGTGCTGAAACTAGCATTCAGCAAACTACACAACAACCACACCTGCCAATGGAACTAGGAACTGATTTAGATACCAGTACCCCTGTAAATAAAGCCTCATCGAAAGATGTTAAAATGACTAGAACTTCTGCAAGTTGTTCTAAGAAATTTCCCCCCAAACGTAGTAACCTCACCACGATGAACAAATTTCGCAGGGTTGAGACTAATGATGGGGAAGAATACTTTGTATTCAATAAGCCTGCTGAGAGTAAGAATGCCAACAAACCATCACTTGTTACGAAAAACTCCTCTCGAAACATAAGTATATCTGGAGGTGTTCCGCATGCTCCACCTTATAGAAAGTCAGGCTCCAAGACTCCTAAAGTCTTGCAGCCAAAGCACCTTCCTTCACAATTCCCTTTAAGTTATAAAAACAACCCGAAGGTGTATACCGGTATGACGAATAGCAGTTGGATGGGTAGACCTTCTGATGCTATGCCTTTTAACCGTCAACCTAGGCCCAACCTGTACTACCCTTATATCCAGGAACACATGGTAAATTTTCCAGGTGTCCCGAATCACTGGTACGACCCATGGCACCTAGGACCACCTCATTGCACACCAACTCCGATGTGCAGACACCCAGTCCGACCTCCTTTTCATTCATAAATTCTTGCGGTGCTGACGCACAAATAGATTTAGGTTATGGTGACATTTTAAGCCAGTTTGTAGTATCCCGTGACTTATTCACGATATTGCTAATTAATGCACGTTCCTTAATCAATAAGATATCTGAACTAAGGACATTATTATTAGTCGCCAAGCCTACTGTAGCTCTGATTACTGAGTCATGGTGCTCATCCTCTGTACTTGATGTGCATATAGGTATCGATGATTACACTGTACACCGTGCAAACAGAGATTGCAAGCGTGGTGGAGGATGTCTCATATATATACATAGCTCATTTGTAGTCAGTAAGGTGGAAGATGAAACAATGAATAATGTACCTGACTCACTCTGGGTTGTCTTACATGGAGATAAGTACAAACTTCTCATAGGCTGTGTTTATCGAGCACCAAGCTCAACAAAAGAAACTGATGCGTTATTAGCTAAATCGTTTGCACATGCATCCTCGTTTAGTGCTAATTACAAAATAATTGCAGGGGACTTCAATCTTCCAGAAGTCAATTGGCTAACTAGTTCCGGCCCCCAACGCTTCGACGAATTACTTGCCACTATAGACTGTTATGGATGGCAACAACACGTCCAGACACCTACTCGTGGTGACAACATGTTGGACCTTGTTTTTTGTCATGACACAATCCCAGTATCCACTTATGTTGGTAATAGATTTTCCAGTAGTGACCATAGAATGGTACTCTGCTCTCTGCCTTTCTCACCACTAAATACAGGAAACAAACAAGACTCAGGAAGCACAATATGTCGTAGTTACAAATATACAGACTGGGGATTAGTCCAAGAACTTATTCGACTCTGTCAATGGGATGACTATTTTACCACTGACTCCCTGGAGGCCTTAGTAACCCTGTTTTACAGGAATGTTACCCTTTGTCTAGATACAGTTGCCCCAAAGAAAATAGTGAAATTAAGTAGACACCGAACTGAATATATTCCAAGGGCACACCGTAATAAGTTAAGGAAACTGAAGAAACAGTACTATTCCACTAAGGACATATCACTATTGCTCTCAATCCACGAGTCTCTTGAATCTATCAAGCGCCTACGTTCTCAAAAGGACCTCGACGAAGAGTTAACGGCACTTGAAAGTACCTCCAAAGTTTATAACTTAACGGCACTTCTTAAAAAACGAATGCAGTCGGCGAGGGAAATCCCATACTTACTTCACGACAAAGTAATCTACAATGAACCTGCCACTATCTGTGAACTTTCAGTGATTGGTTTGCAAACTTTAGTTTAGAAACACATATGCCTGGTGAAACCGCTCCCCTTACTATCTCTTCCCTTGAAAGCATTGTGTTCACTAATCAGTTAATAGTACAAGCAATTAAAAGCCTTAAACCTTCCACTAGTACGGGACCGGATGGCCTCGCTTCGATAATTTTCAAAAACAGTGGGTGTGATATACCCTTGTTACTTCTTAAATTCTTCTCAATATCTATGGACACTGGCACTTACCCTAGTGAGTGGAAAACTAGCTTCATAATTCCACATTACAAATCTGGTGATAGGGCAAACGTCCGCAATTACAGACCCATAAATATAACCCCAGTTATCTCACGAATCATGGAGAAAGTTGTAAAGGATCAATTGTCAGACTACCTAATTAGGGAGGATCTTGTTACAAGGTCTCAACACGGATTTCTCAAAAATAGATCCTGCGTTACTTGCCACTTCGACTTTTTCAACTGCATCACTAGTAGTCGCGAAGCACGTAAGCTAGTCGTTGTTCTCTACTTCGATATATCTAGGGCATTTGACATGGTATCTCACAGTATTCTCTTTGAGAAGCTGTACTCTTGTGGAATTCGCAACCCATTACTGAACTGGTTAAAATCATTTCTAAGCAACAGGGTACAAATAACCAAAGTTGGATCTGTATTGTCTCATCCTAGGCAGATCTCAAGTGGGGTCGTGCAAGGTAGTGTCCTAGGTCCACTTTTATTCACAGTTTACATTAACAGCATTTGCAAGTGCTTCACCTCAGGTAAACCATTCCTATATGCTGACGACCTCAAAGTCGTCTACTCCTGCTACACTCATGAATTAAGCGATATGGTTACTAAAATACATCTTGAACTAAGTAGCCTTGCAACGTGGTGTGCTGAATCCTGTCTAAATTTTAACATTGACAAATGCGGCTGGATTTGTATCGGCAACAGTAAGCTTGATCTAACTCTTGAAATAAATGGGCGAAAACTAGCTAAGCTCAATTCAGTCGTAGATCTCGGTATTAGATACTCTAGTAACCTAACGTTCGCTGAACAGACTGATTATGCCAGACGTAAAACGCGTAGGCTGATAGGATGCATAACACGCAATTTCTTTTGTTGTGAAACTAGGGTTTTATTATACAAAGTATGTGTCCGACCTATCTTAGAATACTGCCCGTTTATTCTTAGCGGACTAAGACAAAATGACAAGCTTAAATTAGAGGGAGTGCAACGGCAGTTTACCTCAAGAACTCTTGGTTTAGAAAGTGGTCTGGAATACCATGAGCGATGCGTAAGACTAAGATTAGAACCCCTCTGGAAAAGACGCCTTAAGCTAAACCTTATCTTTTACTATAAGCTAACTAATCTTCTCTTGCATTCCTCCGAGCCAATAACTAAACCTACCGCTGTCATCAGTTACAATCTTAGAAATCATCACAACCTAGCTGCTATAGAGCACTGTCAGACTTACGTGCGGTACAACTTCTTCTTAAATAAGTTTTCAGTCATTTGGAATAGACTACCAGCTAATGTGCGCGATGCAAACACACTTCCAGTGTTCATCTCCTCAGTCACCAGACTGCTCAAAGATGACAATGCACTTTTGCGCCTGACTCTTACACCTTCTTTTTCACCCTACATAGATATTTTAAGTTCTTTAAACGTGTAGTTACAACAAACTACAATTATAAATTTTAATATTATTGGAACTAGATGATTAACATTTCTACACAGGACAGTAATATTAGTTCACACATAATATAAAAGTTAGCATAACGGGACTAGTTAGTTTGTGTACCAAAATAACCACAGTTACTAAACAGAATATATATGTATATATTTATTAATCACTCCTTAAGGACTCCCGTTGCTTTCTTTTGCGTTGCTGTTGTTTGTCTTCTTTTTTCTCTCACCATTTCAGCTTCCATTTGACTTTTTGAATGAGAATGAATAATGTGGATATTTGACCATTTACAATGACAAATGATCTGCAAACATTATTGGTCCCGTATCTTTCAGTTGCCTGGTTAATAACGAATTAACTTTCTCCACGACGCAACCTGGATTACATTTGTGGAATATACTCTTATACCAATGGAAAAGTATCAATTTGTAATACAACGTCACGATTGTAGCTTATAACATAACTGATCGTATCTGTAAAAATAGCTTCCTTATTACCCAATTTGGATATAAATCAAATCAAAAATGAGATTCGGATTTGTACACACCCAGGTTATATTGAGGAATTACTTCAAGCTTTATTTTTTCCCAAGTATTTTTAATCCATCCAAAACTTACTTGGGTTTTTTTGTTAATGCGAAGACAATATTCCTATATTTCATGATGTGCTCCATTGAATGACTTGTTATATTGTGGAATAACTTCAAGCTTTATTTTTTCCCAAGTATTTTTAATCCATCCAAAACTTACTTGGGTTTTTTTGTTAATGCGAAGTCAATATTCCTATATTTCATGATGTGCTCCATTGAATGACTGGTTATCATATTGTTCCCACAGACCTAAAAAAATGGCATGCATTTTCATGTAAATTTATATGTTTATATGAGAATATACATTATTATTATTAAAACAAAAACGCCAGCAACCATGTAACTTAACCATAAACCGAATTTATGAAATTTAATTAATGCTTATCCATGCCTGTATATTTGGTGTGTCCTACACAAGTAGGAAAAAATGTGTACTTTATTAAAACATTATTATTAATTATGATTGCTAATCGTATATGTAATTTATCATATTGATGATGCCTGTAAACTGGCGTCTCTCATGTACAAAATGAGAATATACTATTATTATTATTATTAAGAAGTTATCCACACATCTCTCTAAGTCATCAAGATTTTGAGGACTCATTGATGCTATAGCACTCTTTAATGTTCGTAGAAAATTTTCTGCCAACCCGTTTGACTGAGAATGACGTGGTGCTGTGTACAAATGACGACAACCTATATGTTTGAGCCAATCATTGAAGTTCTTCTCCGTAAAATGAGTACCATTGTCAGTAACTAGGACATCTGAAATTCCTTCTCGACTAAAAATCTTTCTCAACGCTCTGTGAGTGAATTTGGCATTAGGACTATCTGTAATGATGACTTCTGGCCATCTAGAATAAGAATCCACAATAACTGAAGCATAATATGAATTTAAAAGTGGACCACAGTAATCTGCATGAATACGCTGCCAAACCTCACAAGATGCAGGCCACGGTGTCCACGATGACTTCCCATAGGACATTTTATGTAAACAGCTAGAACAGCTCTTTGATCTTCTGTTAATGCCAGCGTCAATTTCCGGCCACCAGCATGTTAGGCGTGCTAATGATTTCATCTTATCAGCTCCTAGATGAGCAGAATGTGGATCATCCAAAATCGCAGATCTTAATGTTGGAGGAATAATAATTCTGTCATTCAGACATAGAAATCCTTCAGGATGGACTGAAATCTCATCTCATTGCTTATAAAGGTCTGGAAATCTTCGCTTACACTGAACATTCCAACGTCTCTTTGTTGCACTTATAACGCATCCGTAATATTTCCGAGTATCATTTATAAGTCGAACTCGATCCACCGGTAACCACTGGACTAACAAACAATCAGTAACATTAGAAGCATTTTCAAATAATGAATAACGAGATAAGAAGTCTGCGTGAGGTATATCCTTTGCCTATCTATGTTCAATAGTGTAATCATATGCACCTAGTTCTAAACTCCATCTTTGAACCATATCAGCAGATGATTTATTCAAAGATGTTTCTGGATTGTAAATGAATTTCAAAGCTTGATGATCAATAACTGTGTGAAACTTAGTACCAAAGAGATAATTGTGCAAGCGTCTTATTGCCCATACAACTGCTAGAGCGTCTTTCTTGCTTTGTGAGTACCCTTGTTCACTCTTACTTAGACGTCTTGAAATACAAATAACAGGTTGTCCATTTTTCTCAAGTGTAGCAGCTATGCCCATAGGAGAATCATCTGTAGTGAGAACAGACTTGTCTTTCGATGAAAAAGATCTTAAGAACGCTTGTTTATTAAGAAACTCCAAAGTTTTCCGCAAGATATTCTCATGTTGTTGTTCCCACTTAAACTGTTTACTGGAGACAATCTCAGAAAGTGGAGATAACCGTTGAGTGAAGTTGGGAATGAATCTGGAGTAAAACTGAAGAGTACCTATCCATGATCTCAACGAAGACATATTATAAGGTGACGGTGCTTGAATTAGAGGTGCCAAACGACTAGCATCAGGTCTGAAACCTTCGGAGTCTACTGTGTATCCCAAGCATGATACAGACGACAAAGTGAAATGACATTTAGATGGATTAACAAGAACATTATTCTCACATAAACGCCTGAACAGTTTTAAAAGAGGTTCATTATGCAATTCGATATTAGGACCATGAACTATAATGTCGTCTTGGTATGAGTCAACACCATCTAATCCATCTATCATCTGATTTATTACATTTTGAAATATTGCAGTTGAGCCTTTAAACCAAAAGGTAAGCACTTAAACTTCAACAATTGAAATGGAGTATTAATGTTTGTTAATGCACAAGAAGCTTCGTGAAGACGAATTTGAGAATAAGCATCTTTTATAACTATTTTGTAAACGTATCTTGAGCCATGTAGCTTGTAGAAAATGTCTTCATTTTCTAGAGTAGTGCACCTTTGCTGTAGTAGACGACTATTGAGTGTAAAGCGGTAGTCATCACAAATTCTAGGTGCTTTTCCATCAGCCTTTAGTGGCGTAACAATAAGAGTAGCTCAATTTGAAGACTCAACTGGCATAAGTATGCCTTGCTCAACCAACTTGTCTAACTCTTTCTTAACTGCATCTCGCAATCCATATGGGATTAATCGGCGTTTCAGGAAGATAGGATCACCCTCTGTTTCAAGATGGATGGCCCGAATCTTCATGCCATCTACACTCTTTGAACATTGGGGAAGGAATTCTCTGAACAAAGATTCATCAAACAACTCAGTACAAAGTGAGGTTTCGACATTTAACAATCTAAGGGCTTTTAATCCCAATAAAGATGGACCATATTCACTAACAAGAAAGGGGATATTTACAAAATTACCACTGTTTGATTTCAAAGAAATGTTAGTAGCACCGATAAGAGGTAGCTTATGACCAGTTATACCTGTAATTGAACTAGAAGTAGGGTCTATCTGGACATTTCTGCAAATCGATTGCAAATCTTTCTTGGAAATTATAGATTCAGTACTATTAGTATCAATTATCAAAAAATGAGACTTGACTGAACTTGTAGTGAAGGTTCTCATTAGATGAGATTGATTATTGGGAAAAGTTGAAAGAGAAATCAACTGCATTTTACCGGAAAATTGAGAGAATCATGAGAATTCTAAACAGCATAGGTATTCGAACTTCTGCAAACAGTCTTGATGTGTCCAACTTTACCACATTTGTGACACTTAGCACCCCGAAAACGGCAAGTGCTTCGAAGATGTAACTTTCCACAGGAAAATCACGGTTTAATGTTTTTGATCACCCGCTGCATTCTATTACCTGTGGACGGCAGTTTGGATTGCTTTCCATGACCACTTGTATTTTCGACTTTAGAAAGCATGACATCAGATACTGACGTAATAATAATACTACATTTCTTCCTGTTTATGCAGGAACATACCAATTGTACAGGCATGGATAAGTTATTATATAAATTACACAAAATTTGATGCGTAATGGATTCACAGTATGGTTGTTCTTTCTGACATCAAAGTCAGTCGGAAGAGTCTGCTATAAAGTTTGTTTGTGTAGCACATAAAGAGATATAGAAATATTGTCTGAAATCTGAAATAACTCTTTCTCTATCTAAGGAATATTGATTCCAGCAATTAGACGACCTCGTATTTGAGTATGCAGCTGATCTCCAAAGTTACACATTGAAGCTTGAATTTGAAGTTGAAGAATGAAACCTTGAATCTTCTGGTTAGGAGCACGAACCAGTTTGTTGAAGTGGGCCCACAATCTGGTCGCAAATGTAGTTATATGAAAGTGATTTGTAAGAAGTTCACCAAACTTGACATATGAAATAGAAATTGGTTTATCCGGAAACGCCAGATTCTTCGCAAGGCTATATGCATCTAGCCCAATAGCAGTGATTAAATGTGCTGGTATTTTGTCATCCCGAACATTCTTTGAAATACACCACGCATCGGAGCATTCAAGATAATCAGCGATCTCCAGCGGAGAACCATTTATAGGAAATTTTCCCAGGTTATTTAGTTCCATCGCGACGCCAATTTGTAGTAATTTTTTGTAATCGTAGTATTAGTATTTCAAGATGACCGAATTACATGAATCCAAACAAAACACACGGAGGGCGGAATTCAGGAATTTGTATTTAGCGGAATTATTATGCAATTCATATAAGAAATATAATAACAATCAACAGTTAGTATTTAAACAATACAGAGATAGAAATAGTCAATCAACACAATGCGCAAAAGCAATAAAAAGCATGTTCTTAGAAACACTAGTAATTTAGAAAATAGCTTAAGCTTATCGAGTAACGCATTATTACCCCCTAAATCAGCAGCAAATAGTAGTTCACCCGATACAAACGGTTCCAACATAATGCTATCCCCTGTAATACAGTTGGAAGATATCCTGTCAGACAAGGCAGAGATTACTAACTTAGTCTGCATCATAAACGACATGCAGCTACAACTAAATGAACTCAGGACGAAATTAAATCTACTTGACCTGGTACCAGAAACAATCCTCCATCTTGAAAAGGAACTGGGTGATCTCACTTTCCTAAAACTCTTTAAGCTCAGGACTAAACCAACCTATGCTGAATTGGAACATGCCGAGGAGCTAGAAAACGCTGTGGACTATTTGTCGAGCGAAGTTGTTAAGAGACTTGCTTCGCCATAGTGTACAACATACCTGACAGCGAGCCCATAAAATCGGTTCGGCACTCGTTGTTAAGAGCTGCCAACATTCTAAGTACACCCTGTCTTCACAAGGCTATATGCATCTAGCCCAATAGCAGTGATTAAATGTGCTGGTATTTTGTCATCCCGAACATTCTTTGAAATACACCACGCATCGGAGCATTCAAGATAATCAGCGATCTCCAGCGGAGAACCATTTATAGGAAATTTTCCCAGGTTATTTAGTTCCATCGCGACGCCAATTTGTAGTAATTTTTTGTAATCGTAGTATTAGTATTTCAAGATGACCGAATTACATGAATCCAAACAAAACACACGGAGGGCGGAATTCAGGAATTTGTATTTAGCGGAATTATTATGCAATTCATATAAGAAATATAATAACAATCAACAGTTAGTATTTAAACAATACAGAGATAGAAATAGTCAATCAACACAATGCGCAAAAGCAATAAAAAGCATGTTCTTAGAAACACTAGTAATTTAGAAAATAGCTTAAGCTTATCGAGTAACGCATTATTACCCCCTAAATCAGCAGCAAATAGTAGTTCACCCGATACAAACGGTTCCAACATAATGCTATCCCCTGTAATACAGTTGGAAGATATCCTGTCAGACAAGGCAGAGATTACTAACTTAGTCTGCATCATAAACGACATGCAGCTACAACTAAATGAACTCAGGACGAAATTAAATCTACTTGACCTGGTACCAGAAACAATCCTCCATCTTGAAAAGGAACTGGGTGATCTCACTTTCCTAAAACTCTTTAAGCTCAGGACTAAACCAACCTATGCTGAATTGGAACATGCCGAGGAGCTAGAAAACGCTGTGGACTATTTGTCGAGCGAAGTTGTTAAGAGACTTGCTTCGCCATAGTGTACAACATACCTGACAGCGAGCCCATAAAATCGGTTCGGCACTCGTTGTTAAGAGCTGCCAACATTCTAAGTACACCCTGTCTTCACAAGGCTATATGCATCTAGCCCAATAGCAGTGATTAAATGTGCTGGTATTTTGTCATCCCGAACATTCTTTGAAATACACCACGCATCGGAGCATTCAAGATAATCAGCGATCTCCAGCGGAGAACCATTTATAGGAAATTTTCCCAGGTTATTTAGTTCCATCGCGACGCCAATTTGTAGTAATTTTTTGTAATCGTAGTATTAGTATTTCAAGATGACCGAATTACATGAATCCAAACAAAACACACGGAGGGCGGAATTCAGGAATTTGTATTTAGCGGAATTATTATGCAATTCATATAAGAAATATAATAACAATCAACAGTTAGTATTTAAACAATACAGAGATAGAAATAGTCAATCAACACAATGCGCAAAAGCAATAAAAAGCATGTTCTTAGAAACACTAGTAATTTAGAAAATAGCTTAAGCTTATCGAGTAACGCATTATTACCCCCTAAATCAGCAGCAAATAGTAGTTCACCCGATACAAACGGTTCCAACATAATGCTATCCCCTGTAATACAGTTGGAAGATATCCTGTCAGACAAGGCAGAGATTACTAACTTAGTCTGCATCATAAACGACATGCAGCTACAACTAAATGAACTCAGGACGAAATTAAATCTACTTGACCTGGTACCAGAAGCAATCCTCCATCTTGAAAAGGAACTGGGTGATCTCACTTTCCTAAAACTCTTTAAGCTCAGGACTAAACCAACCTATGCTGAATTGGAACATGCCGAGGAGCTAGAAAACGCTGTGGACTATTTGTCGAGCGAAGTTGTTAAGATACTTGCTTCGCCATAGTGTACAACATACCTGACAGCGAGCCCATAAAATCGGTTCGGCACTCGTTGTTAAGAGCTGCCAACATTCTAAGTACACCCTGTCTTCACAAGGCTATATGCATCTAGCCCAATAGCAGTGATTAAATGTGCTGGTATTTTGTCATCCCGAACATTCTTTGAAATACACCACGCATCGGAGCATTCAAGATAATCAGCGATCTCCAGCGGAGAACCATTTATAGGAAATTTTCCCAGGTTATTTAGTTCCATCGCGACGCCAATTTGTAGTAATTTTTTGTAATCGTAGTATTAGTATTTCAAGATGACCGAATTACATGAATCCAAACAAAACACACGGAGGGCGGAATTCAGGAATTTGTATTTAGCGGAATTATTATGCAATTCATATAAGAAATATAATAACAATCAACAGTTAGTATTTAAACAATACAGAGATAGAAATAGTCAATCAACACAATGCGCAAAAGCAATAAAAAGCATGTTCTTAGAAACACTAGTAATTTAGAAAATAGCTTAAGCTTATCGAGTAACGCATTATTACCCCCTAAATCAGCAGCAAATAGTAGTTCACCCGATACAAACGGTTCCAACATAATGCTATCCCCTGTAATACAGTTGGAAGATATCCTGTCAGACAAGGCAGAGATTACTAACTTAGTCTGCATCATAAACGACATGCAGCTACAACTAAATGAACTCAGGACGAAATTAAATCTACTTGACCTGGTACCAGAAACAATCCTCCATCTTGAAAAGGAACTGGGTGATCTCACTTTCCTAAAACTCTTTAAGCTCAGGACTAAACCAACCTATGCTGAATTGGAACATGCCGAGGAGCTAGAAAACGCTGTGGACTATTTGTCGAGCGAAGTTGTTAAGAGACTTGCTTCGCCATAGTGTACAACATACCTGACAGCGAGCCCATAAAATCGGTTCGGCACTCGTTGTTAAGAGCTGCCAACATTCTAAGTACACCCTGTCTTCACAAGGCTATATGCATCTAGCCCAATAGCAGTGATTAAATGTGCTGGTATTTTGTCATCCCGAACATTCTTTGAAATACACCACGCATCGGAGCATTCAAGATAATCAGCGATCTCCAGCGGAGAACCATTTATAGGAAATTTTCCCAGGTTATTTAGTTCCATCGCGACGCCAATTTGTAGTAATTTTTTGTAATCGTAGTATTAGTATTTCAAGATGACCGAATTACATGAATCCAAACAAAACACACGGAGGGCGGAATTCAGGAATTTGTATTTAGCGGAATTATTATGCAATTCATATAAGAAATATAATAACAATCAACAGTTAGTATTTAAACAATACAGAGATAGAAATAGTCAATCAACACAATGCGCAAAAGCAATAAAAAGCATGTTCTTAGAAACACTAGTAATTTAGAAAATAGCTTAAGCTTATCGAGTAACGCATTATTACCCCCTAAATCAGCAGCAAATAGTAGTTCACCCGATACAAACGGTTCCAACATAATGCTATCCCCTGTAATACAGTTGGAAGATATCCTGTCAGACAAGGCAGAGATTACTAACTTAGTCTGCATCATAAACGACATGCAGCTACAACTAAATGAACTCAGGACGAAATTAAATCTACTTGACCTGGTACCAGAAACAATCCTCCATCTTGAAAAGGAACTGGGTGATCTCACTTTCCTAAAACTCTTTAAGCTCAGGACTAAACCAACCTATGCTGAATTGGAACATGCCGAGGAGCTAGAAAACGCTGTGGACTATTTGTCGAGCGAAGTTGTTAAGAGACTTGCTTCGCCATAGTGTACAACATACCTGACAGCGAGCCCATAAAATCGGTTCGGCACTCGTTGTTAAGAGCTGCCAACATTCTAAGTACACCCTGTCTTCACAAGGCTATATGCATCTAGCCCAATAGCAGTGATTAAATGTGCTGGTATTTTGTCATCCCGAACATTCTTTGAAATACACCACGCATCGGAGCATTCAAGATAATCAGCGATCTCCAGCGGAGAACCATTTATAGGAAATTTTCCCAGGTTATTTAGTTCCATCGCGACGCCAATTTGTAGTAATTTTTTGTAATCGTAGTATTAGTATTTCAAGATGACCGAATTACATGAATCCAAACAAAACACACGGAGGGCGGAATTCAGGAATTTGTATTTAGCGGAATTATTATGCAATTCATATAAGAAATATAATAACAATCAACAGTTAGTATTTAAACAATACAGAGATAGAAATAGTCAATCAACACAATGCGCAAAAGCAATAAAAAGCATGTTCTTAGAAACACTAGTAATTTAGAAAATAGCTTAAGCTTATCGAGTAACGCATTATTACCCCCTAAATCAGCAGCAAATAGTAGTTCACCCGATACAAACGGTTCCAACATAATGCTATCCCCTGTAATACAGTTGGAAGATATCCTGTCAGACAAGGCAGAGATTACTAACTTAGTCTGCATCATAAACGACATGCAGCTACAACTAAATGAACTCAGGACGAAATTAAATCTACTTGACCTGGTACCAGAAACAATCCTCCATCTTGAAAAGGAACTGGGTGATCTCACTTTCCTAAAACTCTTTAAGCTCAGGACTAAACCAACCTATGCTGAATTGGAACATGCCGAGGAGCTAGAAAACGCTGTGGACTATTTGTCGAGCGAAGTTGTTAAGAGACTTGCTTCGCCATAGTGTACAACATACCTGACAGCGAGCCCATAAAATCGGTTCGGCACTCGTTGTTAAGAGCTGCCAACATTCTAAGTACACCCTGTCTTCACAAGGCTATATGCATCTAGCCCAATAGCAGTGATTAAATGTGCTGGTATTTTGTCATCCCGAACATTCTTTGAAATACACCACGCATCGGAGCATTCAAGATAATCAGCGATCTCCAGCGGAGAACCATTTATAGGAAATTTTCCCAGGTTATTTAGTTCCATCGCGACGCCAATTTGTAGTAATTTTTTGTAATCGTAGTATTAGTATTTCAAGATGACCGAATTACATGAATCCAAACAAAACACACGGAGGGCGGAATTCAGGAATTTGTATTTAGCGGAATTATTATGCAATTCATATAAGAAATATAATAACAATCAACAGTTAGTATTTAAACAATACAGAGATAGAAATAGTCAATCAACACAATGCGCAAAAGCAATAAAAAGCATGTTCTTAGAAACACTAGTAATTTAGAAAATAGCTTAAGCTTATCGAGTAACGCATTATTACCCCCTAAATCAGCAGCAAATAGTAGTTCACCCGATACAAACGGTTCCAACATAATGCTATCCCCTGTAATACAGTTGGAAGATATCCTGTCAGACAAGGCAGAGATTACTAACTTAGTCTGCATCATAAACGACATGCAGCTACAACTAAATGAACTCAGGACGAAATTAAATCTACTTGACCTGGTACCAGAAACAATCCTCCATCTTGAAAAGGAACTGGGTGATCTCACTTTCCTAAAACTCTTTAAGCTCAGGACTAAACCAACCTATGCTGAATTGGAACATGCCGAGGAGCTAGAAAACGCTGTGGACTATTTGTCGAGCGAAGTTGTTAAGAGACTTGCTTCGCCATAGTGTACAACATACCTGACAGCGAGCCCATAAAATCGGTTCGGCACTCGTTGTTAAGAGCTGCCAACATTCTAAGTACACCCTGTCTTCACAAGGCTATATGCATCTAGCCCAATAGCAGTGATTAAATGTGCTGGTATTTTGTCATCCCGAACATTCTTTGAAATACACCACGCATCGGAGCATTCAAGATAATCAGCGATCTCCAGCGGAGAACCATTTATAGGAAATTTTCCCAGGTTATTTAGTTCCATCGCGACGCCAATTTGTAGTAATTTTTTGTAATCGTAGTATTAGTATTTCAAGATGACCGAATTACATGAATCCAAACAAAACACACGGAGGGCGGAATTCAGGAATTTGTATTTAGCGGAATTATTATGCAATTCATATAAGAAATATAATAACAATCAACAGTTAGTATTTAAACAATACAGAGATAGAAATAGTCAATCAACACAATGCGCAAAAGCAATAAAAAGCATGTTCTTAGAAACACTAGTAATTTAGAAAATAGCTTAAGCTTATCGAGTAACGCATTATTACCCCCTAAATCAGCAGCAAATAGTAGTTCACCCGATACAAACGGTTCCAACATAATGCTATCCCCTGTAATACAGTTGGAAGATATCCTGTCAGACAAGGCAGAGATTACTAACTTAGTCTGCATCATAAACGACATGCAGCTACAACTAAATGAACTCAGGACGAAATTAAATCTACTTGACCTGGTACCAGAAACAATCCTCCATCTTGAAAAGGAACTGGGTGATCTCACTTTCCTAAAACTCTTTAAGCTCAGGACTAAACCAACCTATGCTGAATTGGAACATGCCGAGGAGCTAGAAAACGCTGTGGACTATTTGTCGAGCGAAGTTGTTAAGAGACTTGCTTCGCCATAGTGTACAACATACCTGACAGCGAGCCCATAAAATCGGTTCGGCACTCGTTGTTAAGAGCTGCCAACATTCTAAGTACACCCTGTCTTCACAAGGCTATATGCATCTAGCCCAATAGCAGTGATTAAATGTGCTGGTATTTTGTCATCCCGAACATTCTTTGAAATACACCACGCATCGGAGCATTCAAGATAATCAGCGATCTCCAGCGGAGAACCATTTATAGGAAATTTTCCCAGGTTATTTAGTTCCATCGCGACGCCAATTTGTAGTAATTTTTTGTAATCGTAGTATTAGTATTTCAAGATGACCGAATTACATGAATCCAAACAAAACACACGGAGGGCGGAATTCAGGAATTTGTATTTAGCGGAATTATTATGCAATTCATATAAGAAATATAATAACAATCAACAGTTAGTATTTAAACAATACAGAGATAGAAATAGTCAATCAACACAATGCGCAAAAGCAATAAAAAGCATGTTCTTAGAAACACTAGTAATTTAGAAAATAGCTTAAGCTTATCAAGTAACGCATTATCACCCCCTAAATCAGCAGCAAATAGTAGTTCACCCGATACAAACGGTTCCAACATAATGCTATCCCCTGTAATACAGTTGGAAGATATCCTGTCAGACAAGGCAGAGATTACTAACTTAGTCTGCATCATAAACGACATGCAGCTACAACTAAATGAACTCAGGACGAAATTAAATCTACTTGACCTGGTACCAGAAACAATCCTCCATCTTGAAAAGGAACTGGGTGATCTCACTTTCCTAAAACTCTTTAAGCTCAGGACTAAACCGACCTATGCTGAATTGGAACATGCCGAGGAGCTAGAAAACGCTGTGGACTATTTGTCGAGCGAAGTTGTTAAGAGACTTGCTTCGCCATAGTGTACAACATAGCTGACAGCGAGCCCATAAAATCGGTTCGGCACTCGTTGTTAAGAGCTGCCAACATTCTAAGTACACCCTGTCTTCACAAGGCTATATGCATCTAGCCCAATAGCAGTGATTAAATGTGCTGGTATTTTGTCATCCCGAACATTCTTTGAAATACACCACGCATCGGAGCATTCAAGATAATCAGCGATCTCCAGCGGAGAACCATTTATAGGAAATTTTCCCAGGTTATTTAGTTCCATCGCGACGCCAATTTGTAGTAATTTTTTGTAATCGTAGTATTAGTATTTCAAGATGACCGAATTACATGAATCCAAACAAAACACACGGAGGGCGGAATTCAGGAATTTGTATTTAGCGGAATTATTATGCAATTCATATAAGAAATATAATAACAATCAACAGTTAGTATTTAAACAATACAGAGATAGAAATAGTCAATCAACACAATGCGCAAAAGCAATAAAAAGCATGTTCTTAGAAACACTAGTAATTTAGAAAATAGCTTAAGCTTATCAAGTAACGCATTATCACCCCATAAATCAGCAGCAAATAGTAGTTCACCCGATACAAACGGTTCCAACATAATGCTATCCCCTGTAATACAGTTGGAAGATATCCTGTCAGACAAGGCAGAGATTACTAACTTAGTCTGCATCATAAACGACATGCAGCTACAACTAAATGAACTCAGGACGAAATTAAATCTACTTGACCTGGTACCAGAAACAATCCTCCATCTTGAAAAGGAACTGGGTGATCTCACTTTCCTAAAACTCTTTAAGCTCAGGACTAAACCAACCTATGCTGAATTGGAACATGCCGAGGAGCTAGAAAACGCTGTGGACTATTTGTCGAGCGAAGTTGTTAAGAGACTTGCTTCGCCATAGTGTACAACATAGCTGACAGCGAGCCCATAAAATCGGTTCGGCACTCGTTGTTAAGAGCTGCCAACATTCTAAGTACACCCTGTCTTCACAAGGCTATATGCATCTAGCCCAATAGCAGTGATTAAATGTGCTGGTATTTTGTCATCCCGAACATTCTTTGAAATACACCACGCATCGGAGCATTCAAGATAATCAGCGATCTCCAGCGGAGAACCATTTATAGGAAATTTTCCCAGGTTATTTAGTTCCATCGCGACGCCAATTTGTAGTAATTTTTTGTAATCGTAGTATTAGTATTTCAAGATGACCGAATTACATGAATCCAAACAAAACACACGGAGGGCGGAATTCAGGAATTTGTATTTAGCGGAATTATTATGCAATTCATATAAGAAATATAATAACAATCAACAGTTAGTATTTAAACAATACAGAGATAGAAATAGTCAATCAACACAATGCGCAAAAGCAATAAAAAGCATGTTCTTAGAAACACTAGTAATTTAGAAAATAGCTTAAGCTTATCGAGTAACGCATTATTACCCCCTAAATCAGCAGCAAATAGTAGTTCACCCGATACAAACGGTTCCAACATAATGCTATCCCCTGTAATACAGTTGGAAGATATCCTGTCAGACAAGGCAGAGATTACTAACTTAGTCTGCATCATAAACGACATGCAGCTACAACTAAATGAACTCAGGACGAAATTAAATCTACTTGACCTGGTACCAGAAACAATCCTCCATCTTGAAAAGGAACTGGGTGATCTCACTTTCCTAAAACTCTTTAAGCTCAGGACTAAACCAACCTATGCTGAATTGGAACATGCCGAGGAGCTAGAAAACGCTGTGGACTATTTGTCGAGCGAAGTTGTTAAGAGACTTGCTTCGCCATAGTGTACAACATACCTGACAGCGAGCCCATAAAATTGGTTCGGCACTCGTTGTTAAGAGCTGCCAACATTCTAAGTACACCCTGTCTTCACAAGGCTATATGCATCTAGCCCAATAGCAGTGATTAAATGTGCTGGTATTTTGTCATCCCGAACATTCTTTGAAATACACCACGCATCGGAGCATTCAAGATAATCAGCGATCTCCAGCGGAGAACCATTTATAGGAAATTTTCCCAGGTTATTTAGTTCCATCGCGACGCCAATTTGTAGTAATTTTTTGTAATCGTAGTATTAGTATTTCAAGATGACCGAATTACATGAATCCAAACAAAACACACGGAGGGCGGAATTCAGGAATTTGTATTTAGCGGAATTATTATGCAATTCATATAAGAAATATAATAGCAATCAACAGTTAGTATTTAAACAATACAGAGATAGATATAATCAATCACCACTATATCTAACCATGTAAGACTTTCGCCTCGTGGATGTTTTACATTGTGGCTACTTTACCCTTAGTGTGTCCTAGTTTGTATCCATTGTCTTCTGAAAGTAGTGCCATTAGTAGAGGTAAAAACTAAGTGGTTTAGATATTTATAGTAGAGTGTTATATTTAGTCTCAGGCGTCTTAGCCATAGTGTTTCTAGTCCTAGGGTATCACATCTAGTGGAGTAGTTCGCATCATTCCGAGTAATTTTGACGTGAAGTACCTCTGCACTCCCTCGACTTTCAATTTGTCCTCTATGCGTATACTACTATACATGAATGAACAGTAATCAAATAAAGGACGCACACAAACCTTGTACAACAGAATTCTGGACTCATTTCTGTAAAAGTTCCTGAGTAGAAAGCCGATAAGTCTGCGTGACTTTGACACTTGTTTGGAGATATGTTCAGAAAATGATAAGTCATGTGAGTATTTCAGTCCTAGGTCCAATACAGATTCCAGTCGTAAGAGTGCATGGCCTTGAATTGTCAGGTCAAGTTCTAAATTGTTGCAACCTATGCAGAGCCAGCCACATTTGTCGACATTAAACTGGAGTTGCCAGGTGTCACACCATCTATCCATTTTTTCTAATTCTTGCTGTATGGCGTTTACTGTTATTCCGAGATCTGTGTTCTTGCATTTATAGGTCACTTTTAAGTCATCTGCATATAGTATTGGTTTACCAACACTAAAGCATTCACAGATACTGTTTATATATATATATTATGAATAGGAGTGGGCCTAATACACTTCCCTGGATTACACCACTACTTACTGGTTTAGGCCTTGAGATTATCGAGCCAACTTTTGTTATCTGATTCGGCCACAGAGAAATGATTTTATCCAGCTCAGGAGAGGGTCACATATCCCTAGTGAGCATAACCTGCTGACTAGCAGATTATGGGGGACTCTATCGAAGGCTTTTGTTATATCGAAATATAGCACAATTACTAGTTCTCTGTTGTCCCTGCTTCGTGTAACTTCATTGAAAAAGTCTATGTGACAGGTCACACATGATCTCTTTTTGAGGAATCCGTGTTGTGATGGATTGATAAGTTCATGTTCTAGTAAGTTGTCTGACACTTGGTCTTTAACCACTTTCTCCATTATTCGTGATATTACCGGTGTTATATTAATAGGTCTATAGTTGCATGCACTGGTTTTGGCCCCTGCTTTGTGCTTAGGTAATATGTATGTGGTTTTCCACACTTCAGGATAAGTTCCAGTTTCCAGTGACAGAGTAAATATTCTAAGTAACAAGACTACCATTTCCGTGCTACCATTTTTGTATATGACAGATGGTATGTCGTCTGTTCCAGTACTGCCATTTGACTTCAATGTCTTAATCGCTGAGTCTATATTTTGTATATTAAAATCTATTTCTCCTAATTTGTGGTTACTTTTGCAGGTCATTTGGAAATTTGGGGTCGGTGCACTCTGGTGTCATTGCAAAACCACTCACTGAGGAGTTCACTTATAACCTGGGGATCGTTGTATATTACACCCTATGTTCCAAGATGCTTACATTATTGTCTTTACTGCTTTTTAGACGTTTTTGCAATATCCTACAAAGTTCCTGAGTTTTGGTGTTACCCATTAGCGCTTTATTTTCCTCATGTTGTGACTTCATTTTGTGTTTCTCTTCAAGCAGTTTAAGAGTTTCATGTATTTGGTTTAACGCATTAAATTCCTTAAATACATGGTATTTCCTTTCCAATTTCTTTAGTTTTAGTCGCGTTTTCCGGTCAATAAATGGAGTTGGTGTCTTTAGGGCAGATTTTAGGGGCGCGATTGTGTCTCTTGCTGAGCCAACTGTTTTGTAGAAAATCTCAAGTGATACTTCTAAGTTATTGTTGATGAAGTATTCTTCCCAGTCAGAACTTCTCAACAGATCTGATAGGAATTCCCAATCAGCATTCTTATAGTCCCTATATTGATAGCGCACCGGGGAATTTTTAGGTGTGTATTTAGTTGTTAGTCGGAGGGGTAGCGTGCAGTACAATATGTTGTGATCACTGTTATCGAGTTTATTTCCCACCTCTATCGAGATGGGCTCTATGTTATGACAGAGGATTAAGTCAAGAGTATTTTGGTTCCTTGTAGGGAGGCGTACGCACTGCTTCCATCCTCCTATGTCTATAGCTTGTAGTAGCTCTTCATGGATTCTAGGTCCTGTACAGGTATCCCAGTTTACTCCAGGTAAGTTGAAATCTCCACATACTACTTTGTAGTCGAAGTCCAGCGTGGCTACATGCTCTAGTATTTCTGCAATAGTTATATCAGTCATTTCAGGGCTATTGGGGGGTCTGTATATACATCCCACGAGAATTTTACTTTCGTTTGTGTGGATGCTTATCCACTTAGATTCTGGGAGTTTGTCAGTATTTGGGTTATTGAAAGTATTGGAGTTAGTGGATTTATAGGCATATATTAAGCAACCGCCTCCTCTTTTGTCAACTCTATCGTTCCTATAGATGTCGTAGTTGTCTATTACTAGCTTTGTGTCAGGTATATCAGTAGTAAGCCAGGTTTCAGTCACCATTATTAGTGTTGGCCGTTCTATGTATGCCAGGCAGCGAAGCGTTGTTATTTTATTAAGGAGAGATCTAGCATTCAGGAGCATAATTGTTAGTAAACCAGAGTTATTGGAGGAGAGGTTAACATGGTTACTTGTTACTATCCCTACGTTATGTTTGGAGGGGCTCTGAGGTGAGACAGAGTCAGTGTGTGTACTATTTCCTGGATGAACTGTGCAGCGAGTGGGGCTATTGTTTGCTGCAGCCGAAAATAATCCTGTTGCATATTTTGACTTTTAGCATCCATGGGTCGGCATCTGCGTTCATCTACTGGTGATATATGGTCTGCCTTGCAATTTGCGTTGTAGTTTGCTGGACCTAGGTACCCTGTGTTAAGATTACCTTGGTAGTTGTACCTCATGGGGCTTTCATAGCCGTATGCATATTGGCTCACATCAGGTGTGTGAGTGAAGTTATTGAGGGGATCAAGTGTCGACCTATACTCATTATATTGATGAGGTTTAACATAGATAGTGCGAGAGTTTGGACGAGAATTTTCGTTAATATGGTGTCCATATGAGTCCCGTTTAGAGCTCCATATATCCTGCATTCCCAGGTTATGTGCGTTGCTAGGCATGTTATTCCTAGTTCAGGAAGGGGTATTCTTACTCACATGCTGCGTGACGTTTTTGGGAATGTGCTTCGTTACCCATGCATTTTCATTTTTTAGACTGACATGCTGTTTATTAGACTTATTATTAGACTTATGTCGAAGTCTGGAGTGGGACCCTGGGATTTGTGTTCTTTCTTGCTGTTTCTGCTGCGGTACTCTCTGGCTTGGATCCAGATTGAGTGTGGTCTGCCAATAGTTTCTGGTCAGCCATAGTTTCCGCGTCTATGTCAACCTCATGTAGGTCAGCAGGTTTTCGAGATGTGCTCTCATGTACTCTAAGATTGCACCAGGTGACACTGCTGTTACTCAGTTTCAGGTCGCTTTTACTTGCGGGTTTTTCTCCTAACACTATACACGTGACTTGCTGTGCTTCAAAGTCCAGCGACAGTTTAGCAATCATACTAGATGTATTTCTCAGTGTTGTCAACTTTGTATCGAAGGAGTTCTTGGTGGCTTGCCTTTGGTTAGGTGCTTTATCCGAAACTACTTTAAAAGTCTTGAATTTAGTGGCAGTAGCCGGAAGATCTTCGGCCATCTTAAATCGCTCAGCTATTATGTAGCTGTCGGACCTAAAGAGTATTGGACAAGGATGCTTCAGGTCGTTTTTACTTAGGCGAATGCACTGACAAGGTACACTCAAGAGATTTGCAGCCTTCAGCAATTAGTGCTGGACTGACTTTATGGCCTCACTATCCGGTACATTATACACTAGTGCGTTTTGTTTTGAAGCCAGCCTTTTAACAACTTCGCTGGATAGAAAGTCGATGGCGTTTTCTAACCCCTTCGCACTTTTCGAGTCAGTATGAGTCATACTGGAAGTCATATAAAGAAGCTTTAGGATTGTAGGATCCTGCAGTTCCTTTTTCATATGTGAGATAGTTTCGGGTATACATTCTAGTGAACTTAATTTTGTTTTTAATTCGTATATCTGTAGCTGGATCTCCTTAATTACGCATTTTAAGTAAGAGAGCTCTACTTTTTAAGACAGAACATCTTCCACCTGTATTACAGGGGTCAGAGTTATGTTCGAGTCTTCTATGTTGGGTGAACTACTAATAATGTGGGGTGTTAATGTGTCATTAGACGAGCTGGTCTTTTCTTTTCCTTCACGTTACCCAGTGGAACATAGGGCTTCAAGCTAGTAGCTTGAGGTTTCTGTAGCAGAGTTTATTTTACAGGATGGGGTTGCTAGCCTCATGCCCAACCTTTCCTCTTTACCAGAATTATTTCTGGCTTAGATAGGTAAAGGTGTGCGTCGGCCGGGGATCGAACCCCAGACCATGTGCATGGTTGGCGAGCGTCCTAACCGCTATACCACCGACGCACTAGACGAGCTGGTGCTATTTTCTAAATTACTGGTGTTCACACGAACACGCTTTTTAGAATTTTGAACCATCGTCATTAAAGATCAATTAACAGTGACCAATAAATGAATATAAACGAAACCACGTGCAAAAGCGTTACCTGATTCGAACGTACCGTGCAATATAAAACCGGTCTGTGTACACATATAATACAAGTATACAAATTCGATTAAAATGCATGTTTACAGTTGTCATAGGGTTACCACAGTGTAGTCTTTTGCTGAAGTAAAACTTCAGCAATTACTCTTCGGTAACAATAAACAGGCTAGCCGCACAGTTGTGTAGCGGTAAATAATTCCCCAAAATTATTGACCACAGCAATCATCACTGAACACTGGATGCTGACCACCACTGTTTATGTCGACTTGTTTAGCTGAAGGCTTTCGGTCAAGCATCCCCGCCATTTGGTACTCCGTCGTTTCACGTTCGTGGACAATCACTAGCCAGCCAAGCGTTCGTCTAACAACTCGTTTTGGTCCCGGAATATAGCGCGTAATTTGAACGATCAAATACTATCTTCTGCTTTGCCTTTGGTACGTGAGATTCATATACATTGGAAGTTGTCGGTATAAGAACTTGAGTTAATATAACTATGCACCGTTCGCAAATGTCTATACCCTCCACCTCTGAAACTGTATAAAGCGAAAAAGAGAATATCACGTTATGCATAAATATATACATACGCGGTACGTTGGAACCTGGTGAAACTTTTGCACGTCTTATTGTTGATATTTATTTTTCTATTCAGCAATATATTATCACCAATAATAATGGGCAAAAGCTATAAAAAGCATGTTCTTAGAAACACTAGTAATTTAGAAAATAGCTTAAGCTTATCGAGTAACGCATTATTACCCCCTAAATCAGCAGCAAATAGTAGTTCACCCGATACAAACGGTTCCAACATAATGCTATCCCCTGTAATACAGTTGGAAGATATCCTGTCAGACAAGGCAGAGATTACTAACTTAGTCTGCATCATAAACGACATGCAGCTACAACTAAATGAACTCAGGACGAAATTAAATCTACTTGACCTGGTACCAGAAACAATCCTCCATCTTGAAAAGGAACTGGGTGATCTCACTTTCCTAAAACTCTTTAAGCTCAGGACTAAACCAACCTATGCTGAATTGGAACATGCCGAGGAGCTAGAAAACGCTGTGGACTATTTGTCGAGCGAAGTTGTTAAGAGACTTGCTTCGCCATAGTGTACAACATACCTGACAGCGAGCCCATAAAATCGGTTCGGCACTCGTTGTTAAGAGCTGCCAACCTTCTAAGTACACCCTGTCAGTGTAGTAGAGTAAATATAAGAGGGACAAACCGCACATGTCTCATACTTTTCAGGTTTGACAACTTTATTATGGCCGAGCAATTCAGGAAATCTGAGGATATTTTGGCTTTCACTGCAAAATTCATAAATCCTAAAATAGTCCCGGACAAAACCCCCAATCATCGACAAGTAGCTAAGAACGCCATAGATAGGAACACGATTATACCACAAATCGTGAATATCGTCAGTACTGAAGTGTCGAAGGACACTGAAGCACAAAGTGACACTTGCACTGTAGTAGGTAAAATAACGACACGCGAAGGTGAAGGGAAACCCAAAAAGAGCAGTAACACTGTAATGGGTCTCGAAGTTCGTGAGAACACTCCTAGTACATCTACTGACCACACCCATGAAGTAGATGTAGATGGTCCTCCTACCGATAACCTGGAAATATCGGCAGATCACACTGCACCCAGGGCCAAGCAAGATAATCCCACTTTAAAAGCCGTAAAGAAGTCCCCTAAAACCAAGGTTTCTCCTCATGCATCTATATACCTCCCTTGTGACAAGCCCAATAAGCAGCATATAAGCCTTATAAAGAACTATGCGCGCATTGCGGCAGGTCCCATAAAGGAGACGGAACACGTGAGTGGAAGTGCTTTTCGCCAAACTAAGAGTAGTAGACGAATTGAGGACAACAGGCTATACGAAGTGAGAACTAACACCGAAAATAGCTCTATCCACACAAAATCACACGCCAGAAGACATGCAAGAGGCACCGAGCTGATTAAACAGCAGAGTGATACCCACGATTTTCGCAATAGCCGAGGTTGTAATATGCCTGTAGGCACATATAACCTGAGGACGGAACCCATAATGAATAATGAAAACACATGGGCTACTAGACGGGACACCACTGGGTGTCATATCAGCGGAAATGTATACTCAAAGCTTCATCGTAGTTATCTAAAGCCCCATCGGCATAACGGGTAAAGATTGACCCTTGGTCCTCCTAGGTACACTCACGAGATGAGTCAGCAAATGTACAACTACGTAAAACCTAGCACGCACTATCCTCAAAGCAACCTAAAAACAGGGTACTATCGCCCTGTAAATTACAATGTGAACAATGAAACAGACTATCTTATGCAGAGAAATGATCCTAGATACCCACGTAATGAGGCCAGAAACCAATTTATGCAACAGGATTATTTTCCATTGCAGCAAACATTAGCCCCTCCTGCAGCACAATTTGTCCAGGAATTAGTAAACACGCTGACAATGTCTCATATGAGGATCCCTCCGAACATAACTTAGGCAACCAGGAGTTAGGAATAGTAACAAGAAAACCTATTAACTATCCCCACAACCCTGATTTTCTGAAAATTATGCTCTTAAATGCTTGATCTCTCCTTAACAAAATAACTTCCCTTCGCAGCTTGGCATGCATGGAGCGGCCAACACTGATTCTGGCAACTGAAACTTGAATTACTGCTGATATAACTGACGCAAAGCTGATAACTGATAACTATAACATCCACAGGAAAGACAGAGTGGACAAGAGAGGAGGCGGGTGTCTAATATATGCCCCTAAATCCGCCGACTCCAATACTTTTACAAACCTAACTATCGACAAACTCCCAGAATCCAAGTGGATAAGCATCCACACGAATGAAAATGAAACTCTTGTGGGGTGTATATACAGAGCGCCGAACAGCCGGGAAACGACTGATACGAATATCGGAGAAATACTAGAGATTCTACCTAAACTGGAATTCGACTACAAACTAGTTTGTAGCGATTTCAACCTCCCTGGAGTCAACTGGGATACCTGCACTGGACCGAGAACCTACGAGGTGATCCTAGAAGCCATAGATGTAGGAGGATGGAAGCAGTGAGTACGCCTAACAACACGACACAACAATATTCTGGACTTAGTCCTCTGCCACAAAATAGAGTCGATCCCGATAGAGGTGGGGGATAAACTCGACAACGGTGATCACAACGTACTGTACTGCACCCTACCCTTACAACTAGCAGCTAAACACACACCTAAAATTTCCCCGGTTTACTATCAATATAGAGACTATCGAAATGCCTACTGGGAATTCCTACCAACGCTCCTGAGAAGCTCAGACTGGGATGAATACTTCACCAATAATAACTTAGAAGCAACACTTAATACCTTCTACAAGACAATCAGTTCGGCAAGAGACACAATCACACCCCTGAAATCTGCCCTAAAGACAACAACTCTATTCATAGACTGCAAAACGCGAATAAAACTAAGGAAACTAAACATGAAATTTTATTTACACAAGGAATTTAGTGCATTACACCAGATACACGAAACATTTAAAAATCTTGGGGAGAGACATAAAATGAAGGCGCAACTCGAGGAAAATTAATAATAATAATGACGATTTACTTTATTCCAAAGCAGTACTTGTGATACAGAATGGAATTTTCAGCATTAATTACAATTTTGCATCTAATTTTCTCAAATTATAAATGAAATTAATCACACAGAGAATTTGCTACATTTTTAATAGAGGTAGCTGTCTCTGTCTGGTTACAACCTAAAACTTGGCACCGAAGTGCAGTAGTTCGAGTTGCCACGTTCCAAATAGCTCACAGAGTTAGACAAGAAGATGAGTGAAGAGAATCAATGGAGTTTGACAAGTATAAGAAAGAAAATTGGTAATTGTTGAAAGGAATATGAAAGATTACAGAGACTGAATACATCTGCGCTGTCATTGACAACGATCTTGAGCCATGTCACATATTGTCTGCAGCCATTGATTCCTAGAGTATTGAGGGCCCCAACCCGGAAGTCTGCATCTCCCTACCTGACTCAGCTTAACTGTCAAGGATTTCATGGATTGATGAGGCCATGTTTTTGTTTGCCACCACTCACTCTTTTCCAACCTGCACCTATATCACCTAGTAATGCCCGTAGGAAGAGGCGATGGTTAGGCATGCGCAGCACGTGACCTAGCCATCTCAACCCATGTAACTTTATAGCCTCATCCGTTGATTTTCTCTCTTTGCCCAACACTTCACGCCTAACGTCAACATTACTTACCTTATTAAACCACCTAACGTGAGAAAGAGATCGCAGACATCTATGATCGAAAGCAGTCAATCTTTTCATGTCTTCAACTCGTATTGGCCATGTTTCAGTGCCATAGAGAAGGACGGAGCGAACTGCTGAGCAGTACACACGTCCCTTGGTTGATAGCCGGATGTCACGTCTACGCCAGAGATGGTGTAGGTCAGCGAAATCAGCTCAAGCCTTTTGGATCCGTGCTGAGATTTCATCGCCAATCAGTCCGTTGGTGCTAATACAACTTCCCAAATAGGTGAAGTGGTCAACATGTTCTATCACTTCACTCCCTATCACTAAGCTAGGCAGGAGTTGACGTGGTCCAGTCCTGTAGCAGCATCTTACATTTTGTAGGGGCGAATCGCATGCCAAACATACGAAGATTGCCAGCCGGTCAAGGTGTTCAGAAGACTCTGCATTTTGTCACCATCCTCCCTTAACAGGACTATGTCATCTGTATATTCTAAGTCTATAGGACTATTCCCTGGTAACAAGTCGATTCCTAAGTCATTACGTTCAGTTAAGGATACTTCCATTAGCATATCTATGATGAAGTTAGACAGGAATGGAGAAAGTGGACATCCCTGTCGGACACCATTGGTTGTTACCAATTTAGATGACAATTCCCCATAAGCCCTTACACGACTACGTGAGTTTGAACAGAGTGCCTTGATTAGTGTAATGTACTTTCTTGGCACTTCCTTCACAGTTAGACATTGCCATAGTACCTTTCGATCCACGGAGTCGATGGCCGCCTTCAAGTCAAGAAATATGGCGATTGTTGGACGCCGAAAAGTGTGTCTATGTTCTAGAATCTGTCGGAGAGTGAAGATATGATCTATGCACCCTCTACCTGGTCTAAAGCCTGCTTGATTTTCCCTTGTCTGTTCCTCCCGAGTTCTGCTTAGTCTGTGCATGATTAATGAGCTTAGGATTTTAGAAACTATGTTCGTTAGGCTGATCCCTCTATAATTATCACACGAGGACTTGTTTCCCTTCTTGAATATCGGTATAATAACTGACTTACCCCAGTCTGATGGCACTGTCTCTGATTCCCAGTCTTTGCCTAGTACCTCAGTTAATCTACAAACTAGTATATCACCCGCATATTTAAACACCTCCGGAATAATTCCGTCGGGTCCTGCCGCTTTGCCTCGTTTCAAATTACTGATAGCTTTTGTGACCTCACTTACAGACGGCGGACCATTGTCCATATCCCATTCGGGTGTGTGCTGGATGTCGGGGAGGTTCAGTGGGGCTGTAGGCAAGTTACATTGTCCCTCAAAGTGTTCTTTCCAGCGTTTAAGGCGTCTATACTGAGAGGTAGTGTCAAAAACATGCAGCATATAAAATGGAGATGACAATAATAGTGATAATAGCTAGGGTAATAATAATAAGAATAGAAGTGTAAACTGCCGTTCGCTTGTGTCACACAGTACTGGCATGTGGTATAGAAATCTTAACATGTTTATAAATATTGAATATAATGTTCTCTTTGCCATATGGCGATATGGTGCCATATCTATTCGAAATAAAGATCTAAGCCCTCAGAAAAATGTCGGGGCGTGAAACTGCATATTGCTGTTCCTTCAGAATAGGGCGATTCACCCTAGTGACCACCACCATATCTACTGATCAGCTAGCGCCACCCTTCCTCCCTAGAACAACGTCAAACAGCCACCAGGCAAAAGTTTTTCTTGATTAGGTATGCCCAAATATGGAACAAACTACATGAGTAAATGCGACCAGCAAGCACATTGGCCTCCTTTGAAAAGGCACTTAGTGACACACTTAGTGAGTTTGTAAGTGATACCAGTGCTAATTCCCATGTAAGAGTTTCAGAAATCATAGGTCCATGTAATGTATGAACTTAGAGACTACACCTGTTGTTTGTTTTGCCTCTATTTATAATTCCAGACAAAAAAGCAGCTGTCATGACAACAACACCCATCCAATTAAGAGTCGATCGAACTATGTCTACCTGATACAAAGGGCGAACCATAACCAACATACAAATGAAATATGAGAAAACAAGGTCGAAACTTACCGCAACACCTCATGGAAAGATAAAAGTTACTTGGACATCATTTATAATTCACCAACTGGTCTCCTTCCCAAAAAGAATGCGGCGACGTTTTATCCAAAATGGCGAGGAAATACTTAAACCCACAGCTGCTGTAGTAAGCACTTAGTGGATGTAGGAGCCAACGAAGAAATGCACTTAAAGCATATGTATACTTCCCATGATCACGGCGACACTCTACGGAATACGTCAAAATCCAAATCACTGCATACACAGCGCCAATAAACCTGAATATCTATGAAATAACCAAAATATGCTAACAGCTGCATCTCAGATCACACTGATTCATTCGATGGTAACATTCTGTTCATTCATGCCTTATTCGACATTTTGTATGGATTGGTTCGCAGTCATTCTGATTCCAGATCCAGAAGAATGAAAACAATTCACCGGTTACTGAATGAATAGTACTTCTCTGCATGTTTAAGTGTACTCTAACTGCTGTGGTGAGCCTTCTGCAGATTATGTTGCTTAAAACATCGTTTACGGTAAACTATCGTTTTATAAGCCGTTTTTACACCTTTTTGAGGAGCCCACCATATCGGAAAATAGATATAGGCAGATTTCGTTTGCCTTTTGGCTAGCTGGCTTCCTTTACGTTTAAAATATAAGTTAAAGCTGTAATCTGCTCATTTTGACACGGAAATTTACAGTCAGTATGATTTAGGGCTTACCTTACCATAATATAATCGCGTGTTAATCTTTTTGGTATGAGTGTAGTGTGATAGTGACACGCAATTTGGATGCATTGGTGGTGTTTAAAGTACATTAAGATGTATGAGAATGTCTAGTAAGTGAATATAAATCAACAATAATTTCGATACATTTATTTTAAGTCCAAAATAGGATGTTTGCATTTTTGATTACTAGGCGAATATAATTTAACTACAATTTCTAAAAATTTAATGCGTCCTTAAAGAGTACATATAGATAAATGTATGTATTAACTAATCTACTTTTTTAAGTTGTCAATTCAATGACCTGTGAGATTGGTGCATACTAGGTCAGCATAAGTCAAGTAAAGTTCCCTTCAAATGACTGCGAGCGACAGTTTAAAGCATACTTTCGTTGATTGATTCGTGATGAGAGCAATTTCGAGCCAGTTATAAATTACACCGACCAATGTCTTATTCGAAGGTTTTTCAGCTGAGGAGTACCATTTCATCACCACCCCTCTCAAAACACACAGAATTATCCCATCAGAGTGCAACACCAGCCGAAAGGCCACTAGACTGTAACCAAATAAATAACAAAACCATACCACCCATCACCGCAGAATCTAAAATGCCACTAAATAACCCCAGAAAAAAGTTAAAACCCCCGAAATTCGACTTTGTCCTCTCCTAGCTCTAACTCCATTGCTAAAGATAAGGAAAATATGCCCCTAAATCATACCAACAAAAACAGTGGCAGCTTAAATAAGCCCACACTCCCACGGTTAATAGTATTAGCACTCACAACGTGCTAAATCGCACCGTGGCACACACTAATATCCAATGTCACAACAATGTCACCCTAAATAGTACAAGTGGTAATAGTCAGAACTCGGCTACCAACAACTCAGGGTCTTCAGAGTATGGCACACAAACAAATTTCGACCGGATATATGGTACAAGTCTGCTGGGAACTAACCCACAATGCAGTACACACGAAACCCACACAAGGACACAACTAGCATCAAACAATAGGTGGAATAATAAGCCATGGTCATCACAAGGATCCAATCATTTTTTATCCCCCGCGTCCCTGTCAGCGTTGAAAAAACAGCTGGTAGGGATGTTAACACTCCTAAACCACTAGAGCTGGCTCCCTCCTTGCATGAAAACAGGAACGGTCTAGTGCACCCGTATCCATTAGGCACACTTGACACTTGCACAAGTATAGGTCAAATAAAGAACCCTACCCACTTCTGTAACCTAACTAAAAATAAAATTTCCTTAGTCTATAGCAAATCCAGTACTCCAACTCTTAATTCTTCACCGAAAACAGCACACACCAACTCGATAGACATAGGTGAGCATGATGCTGAAACTCCTCTTAACATAGGATCATCATGTCAGCAGAACTACTGTGTGCTGAACCATATTCGGGGCTGACTAACGAACTTAAATACTTCAAATGCTACTTCAACTCTCATCTTTACCTAATCCTCATAAATGCTAGATCTGTTCTAAATAAATTGCCGATGCTCAGAGCACTCACAGTAATATACAAACCCCCTGTAATTGTCATCACTGAATCTTGGTGTCATTCGAACATCCTGGATGAAGAAATAAGCTTAGATAACTACACACACTTTCGGTGTGACAGGGAAGGTGGTAAGGGAGGGGGTTGTCTCATGTACTTTCTGAATGCACTTACTGTATCACAGCTAGAAAGTAGTACACTTAACATGCCTGAGACTCTATGGGTTAATGTACACTTAAATAACGTAACAGCATTAATTGGATGCACCTACAGAGCACCTGGCACCTTTAGTAATTACGAGACCCAACTTATTAATACTCTGGAGCAATTAACCGACTTACAATACGATCATAAGATCCTATGTGGGGACTTTAACTTACCTGAAATCAACTGGGATATACCCACAGGCCCAACTAAATTTGATAAGTTCTTAAGCACACTGGATATACTTGGCTGGAAACAAACTGTCACTACTCCCACAAGAGGTAATAACGTACTAGACTTAATCTTCTGCCACAATATAAGCCCCCTTTCAACGCTAGTAGGTTCTGAGTTTCCAGGGAGCGACCACAAAACAGTGATGTGTGCACTGCCAATTCCGCTGAGTAGCAATGCATCTCATACCTCCACTTCACAACAAGTAATATATAGGAACTATAGTAAGGCAAACTGGGCCTTGGTAGAATCGATGCTAAGATCCTCCAAATGGGATGAATACTTCACTACTGATGACCTATCGAGAGCCCTAACCATCTTCTACCATAACACTAACACATGCTTAGATGCTGTCATTCCACTCCAAACACTAAAGGTTTCCCCACACAGAAAGTCATTCATAAAACCAAAGGATCGTACGAAACTGAAGAAACTCTCAACAAGTTACTTCAAACACCACGACTTTGGCACTCTAGGTCTAATACTTAACACCCTTAGCTCCATCTCACAAGCTCGAGATTTCCGTATGAGAAAGGAAGAACGCATCGCAGTAGCCAGTCCTGCTAGAGTGTATGCACTCACAGAAATCTTAAGGAAGCGAATGAATCGCAAAAATCACAGCATTTCTCTCCTCATAGACAAAGGTAGGCTATGCACTAACTCTGCAGACATATGTGAACTATTCAACAAAACGTTTGCAGGTAACTACCTTAAGCCCTCAGTCCAGCTACTCGATATACACCCTATTACTAATATGGCACAAACTCCATCTCCACTCACACCAAACCAAATTAGCACTGTTCAATTCACTTACACTAATATTAACCAAACTATAAGAACCCTCAAAAGTTCAAAAGGTTTCGGTACCGACGGTATATCATCTTACTTCTATAAATATGGTGGCCCTGACATTCCTCTACTGCTGCTTAAAATATTCACAATGTCCCTAGAAACTCAAACTTACCCTGACATATGGAAGACAACATTCATTATGCCTAAACACAAATCTGGCTCGAAAACTGAAGTCAGTAACTACCGGCCAATCAATATCACACCTATAGCATCTAGAATCATGGAGAGACTAGTCAAAGATAACTTAATCAAACATATGCTTAGCCGCAATATTATAAGTCCGAACCAACATGGATTCCTGAAATCCAGATCATGTTTAACATGTCACCTAGACTTCTTCAATTTTGTAACCAGCAGTCGTGACAGACGGCAACTAGTACTTGTCATCTACTTTGACATTTGACCGTGTTGACCATTTACTGCTAACAAATAAACTGAACTCCTTAGGAATACGTGACCCATTATTAGGATGGCTTAAATCATTCCTTAACAATAGGTCCCAAATAGTTAAACTCGGGTCTGCAACCTCCAAACCTAGCCCTATCACTTCTGGTGTAGTACAAGGTAGTGTCATTGGACCCCTCCTATTTACACTATACATCAATGACATATGCGCTTGCTTCACGCACGGGAAACCATTCATCTTTGCAGATGACCTAAAAGTAGCTTATACATTCCAAAGTGATGACTTAGGGAACTTCGAGAATGTAGTGCAGAAGGAATTAGATAAAATGACTGCTTGGTCGTCCCTATGGAATCTCCAATTTAATCTGAACAAATGTGGCTGGATCTGCTTCGGCTCACCCTCAATTGACCTGAAATTAACGCTCCAATCTGCTAACCTAACCAGACTCCGAAGTGTCGTTGACCTAGGCCTGAGGTACTCTAGTGACTTGACATTCTCTGAGCAAGTAGCATCACAGACTAGAAAATCGAGGATGCTCTTAGGATGCATACTCAGGAACTTTCACGACAATGAAGCCAAGCTAATTCTGTACAAAACATGTGTCAGACCACTACTAGAATACTGTCCATTTATTATAAGCAGCACTCGCACACGTGACAAGCTAAGGATGGAAAGTATCCAACGATATTTTACCTCAAAACTACTTGGCTACGATTGTAAGAAAGACTACATCTCACGGTGCATGATCCTAAAACTTGACCCACTTTGGACAAGGCGACTTATTATAAACCTAATATTCTTCTTTAAGGTCCTTCACAAAATATCATTCTCAGGTAACAGGGACATACAATTCGCACAGGAAGGTTCTTACGATCTGCGTAACCAAACTTCCACAGTGACAACTCATTCTTTTAAGTCAACACTCCGTGAAAACTTCTTCACAGTCATGTATTCTAAAATATGGAATAGCCTGCCCCTAGATGTCAGAACTTGCTCTTCGGTTACAAGCTTCAAACGCTCTCTATACAGACTGTTTCACTCTACTGATTATATTAATAAACTAATTACTCCTAGAACGAATCAAATACTAACCTACTACAGCACATAAAAGACGCATTTCAACACACTTGGCAATCTAAAAACTATAAAGAGACTAGCAGCATGGATGCATAAAGACTTAGTACGGAACATACATGATTAGTTTACACATAGAAATAGGACCTATCACTATATTGTAAGCTTCAAACGCTTGCTATGTAAAGTGATTTACTCCAAAGACTATCCCTACCAGAACCCCTTAATCACTTCTAAAATGCATCAGTCATTAGAACATTAAACGCTCAGATTCATAAATACACATTATGACACTATATAAACTCTAAGACTTCGCATAAATACGTGAAAAGACAACTATATGTAAAAGTAATTTTTTACTAATGTGTTATACAATTGACATAAACATTTACATGTATACATTAATATCCCTTTCATGTTAACATACTTTCCATTTTTGGTACTCTGCCACTCCTATTCATCTTCTGGTCGAAGTCGAACAACCCTGCATCTAAACTGAAATGAAGATTAATTCCAAACTATTTAACTCATAACCACTCAAATTCCATGAACGATCCAATTCTACCATTTGAAGACGCTGGCGAACATGCTGTAAATGAGTATTCATGATCTGAAATGAAGAAGCAACTGGTTTTCAAAGTTTTTCAACATTTTACTCAACGTACAAGTACAGTCCGCCATGCAGACACAAATAGAGCAAATGGAGAATTCTCGAATCGACCTCGGCACCATTTGATGCAGTAAAACAACTTCACATGACCTTATCTAGTTTTCGCATCCACCATCAAATTTCTTTCCTGTTATAAAACTACGATAAGACTACTGAAAAAATGGAATAAATATATCACCGATCTCAACATAATACACCAATAAACTTTAAGCCAAGGGTGCTGTTCACAACAAAGTTATGTAGGAGAATTGACTTCAAGCTTTATTTTTCCCAGATATCTGTATTACATCCATCTGATGTCTGAGATTTTTGTTAATGCGAAGAAAATATTTCTATATCTCTTTATGTGCTACACAAACAGACTTTATAGCAGACTGTTCCGACTGACTCTAATGACAGAAAGAACAACCAAACTGTAAATTCATCATACACTAAATTATGTGTAATTTATATAATAACTTATCCATGCCTGTACAATTGGTATGTTCCTGCATAAACAAGAAGAAATATATATTATTCAACTCTCAATGACGTGTATACAATTATCTCACTAAGACTAATTCTGAAATATGTAATAGGACATTGCAAGCAGCCATTTTTCCCAACCCTGTGAAAGATACATTAGAACCCACCGCACCACCCCTCTCAAGACACATAGAATTTGCCCATCAGAGTGCAACTCCAGCCGAAAGGCCACTAGACTGCAACCAAATAAATAACAAAACCATACCACCCATCACCGCAGAATCTAAAATGCCACTAAATAACCCCGGAAAAAAGTTAAAATCCCCCGAAATTCGACATTGTCCTCTCCTAGCTCTAACTCCATTGCTAAAGATAAGGAAAATATGCCCCTAAATCATACCAACAAAAACAGTGGCAGCTTAAATAAGCCCACACTCCTCACGGTTAATAGTATTAGCACTCACAACGTGCTAAATCGCACCGTGGCACACACTAATATCCAATGTCACAACAATGTCACCCTAAATAGTACAAGTGGTAATAGTCAGAACTCGGCTACCAACAACTCAGGGTCTTCAGAGTATGGCACACAAACAAATTTCGACCGGATATATGGTACAAGTCTGCTGGGAACTAACCCACAATGCAGTACACACGAAACCCACACAAGGACACAACTAGCATCAAACAATAGGTGGAATAATAAGCCATGGTCATCACAAGGATCCAATCATTTTTTATCCCCCGCGTCCCTGTCAGCGTTGAAAAAACAGCTGGTAGGGATGTTAACACTCCTAAACCACTAGAGCTGGCTCCCTCCTTGCATGAAAACAGGAACGGTCTAGTGCACCCGTATCCATTAGGCACACTTGACACTTGCACAAGTATAGGTCAAATAAAGAACCCTACCCACTTCTGTAACCTAACTAAAAATAAAATTTCCTTAGTCTATAGCAAATCCAGTACTCCAACTCTTAATTCTTCACCGAAAACAGCACACACCAACTCGATAGACATAGGTGAGCATGATGCTGAAACTCCTCTTAACATAGGATCATCATGTCAGCAGAACTACTGTGTGCTGAACCATATTCGGGGCTGACTAACGAACTTAAATACTTCAAATGCTACTTCAACTCTCATCTTTACCTAATCCTCATAAATGCTAGATCTGTTCTAAATAAATTGCCGATGCTCAGAGCACTCACAGTAATATACAAACCCCCTGTAATTGTCATCACTGAATCTTGGTGTCATTCGAACATCCTGGATGAAGAAATAAGCTTAGATAACTACACACACTTTCGGTGTGACAGGGAAGGTGGTAAGGGAGGGGGTTGTCTCATGTACTTTCTGAATGCACTTACTGTATCACAGCTAGAAAGTAGTACACTTAACATGCCTGAGACTCTATGGGTTAATGTACACTTAAATAACGTAACAGCATTAATTGGATGCACCTACAGAGCACCTGGCACCTTTAGTAATTACGAGACCCAACTTATTAATACTCTGGAGCAATTAACCGACTTACAATACGATCATAAGATCCTATGTGGGGACTTTAACTTACCTGAAATCAACTGGGATATACCCACAGGCCCAACTAAATTTGATAAGTTCTTAGCACACTGGATATACTTGGCTGGAAACAAACTGTCACTACTCCCACAAGAGGTAATAACGTACTAGACTTAATCTTCTGCCACAATATAAGCCCCCTTTCAACGCTAGTAGGTTCTGAGTTTCCAGGGAGCGACCACAAAACAGTGATGTGTGCACTGCCAATTCCGCTGAGTAGCAATGCATCTCATACCTCCACTTCACAACAAGTAATATATAGGAACTATAGTAAGGCAAACTGGGCCTTGGTAGAATCGATGCTAAGATCCTCCGAATGGGATGAATACTTCACTACTGATGACCTCTCGAGAGCCCTAACCATCTTCTACCATAACTCTAACACATGCTTAGATGCTGTCATTCCACTCCAAACACTAAAGGTTTCCCCACACAGAAAGTCATTCATAAAACCAAAGGATCGTACGAAACTGAAGAAACTCTCAACAAGTTACTTCAAACACCACGACTTTGGCACTCTAGGTCTAATACTTAACACCCTTAGCTCCATCTCACAAGCTCGAGATTTCCGTATGAGAAAGGAAGAACGCATCGCAGTAGCCAGTCCTGCTAGAGTGTATGCACTCACAGAAATCTTAAGGAAGCGAATGAATCGCAAAAATCACAGCATTTCTCTCCTCATAGACAAAGGTAGGCTATGCACTAACTCTGCAGACATATGTGAACTATTCAACAAAACGTTTGCAGGTAACTACCTTAAGCCCTCAGTCCAGCTACTCGATATACACCCTATTAATAATATGGCACAAACTCCATCTCCACTCACACCAAACCAAATTAGCACTGTTCAATTCACTTACGCTAATATTAACCAAACTATAAGAACCCTCAAAAGTTCAAAAGGTTTCGGTACCGACGGTATATCATCTTACTTCTATAAATATGGTGGCCCTGACATTCCTCTACTGCTGCTTAAAATATTCACAATGTCCCTAGAAACTCAAACTTACCCTGACATATGGAAGACAACATTCATTATGCCTAAACACAAATCTGGCTCGAAAACTGAAGTCAGTAACTACCGGCCAATCAATATCACACCTATAGCATCTAGAATCATGGAGAGACTAGTCAAAGATAACTTAATCAAACATATGCTTAGCCGCAATATTATAAGTCCGAACCAACATGGATTCCTGAAATCCAGATCATGTTTAACATGTCACCTAGACTTCTTCAATTTTGTAACCAGCAGTCGTGACAGACGGCAACTAGTACTTGTCATCTACTTTGACATTTGACCGTGTTGACCATTTACTGCTAACAAATAAACTGAACTCCTTAGGAATACGTGACCCATTATTAGGATGGCTTAAATCATTCCTTAACAATAGGTCCCAAATAGTTAAACTCGGGTCTGCAACCTCCAAACCTAGCCCTATCACTTCTGGTGTAGTACAAGGTAGTGTCATTGGACCCCTCCTATTTACGCTATACATCAATGACATATGCGCTTGCTTCACGCACGGGAAACCATTCATCTTTGCAGATGACCTAAAAGTAGCTTATACATTCCAAAGTGATGACTTAGGGAACTTCGAGAATGTAGTGCAGAAGGAATTAGATAAAATGACTGCTTGGTCGTCCCTATGGAATCTCCAATTTAATCTGAACAAATGTGGCTGGATCTGCTTCGGCTCACCCTCAATTGACCTGAAATTAACGCTCCAATCTGCTAACCTAACCAGACTCCGAAGTGTCGTTGACCTAGGCCTGAGGTACTCTAGTGACTTGACATTCTCTGAGCAAGTAGCATCACAGACTAGAAAATCGAGGATGCTCTTAGGATGCATACTCAGGAACTTTCACGACAATGAAGCCAAGCTAATTCTGTACAAAACATGTGTCAGACCACTACTAGAATACTGTCCATTTATTATAAGCAGCACTCGCACACGTGACAAGCTAAGGATGGAAAGTATCCAACGATATTTTACCTCAAAACTACTTGGCTACGATTGTAAGAAAGACTACATCTCACGGTGCATGATCCTAAAACTTGACCCACTTTGGACAAGGCGACTTATTATAAACCTAATATTCTTCTTTAAGGTCCTTCACAAAATATCATTCTCAGGTAACAGGGACATACAATTCGCACAGGAAGGTTCTTACGATCTGCGTAACCAAACTTCCACAGTGACAACTCATTCTTTTAAGTCAACACTCCGTGAAAACTTCTTCACAGTCATGTATTCTAAAATATGGAATAGCCTGCCCCTAGATGTCAGAACTTGCTCTTCGGTTACAAGCTTCAAACGCTCTCTATACAGACTGTTTCACTCTACTGATTATATTAATAAACTATTTACTCCTAGAACGAATCAAATACTAACCTACTACAGCACATAAAAGACGCATTTCAACACACTTAGCAATCTAAAAACTATAAAGAGACTAGCAGCATGGATGCATAAAGACTTAGTACGGAACATACATGATTAGTTTACACATAGAAATAGGACCTATCACTATATTGTAAGCTTCAAACGCTTGCTATGTAAAGTGATTTACTCCAAAGACTATCCCTACCAGAACCCCTTAATCACTTCTAAAATGCATCAGTCATTAGAACATTAAACGCTCAGATTCATAAATACACATTATGACACTATATAAACTCTAAGACTTCGCATAAATACGTGAAAAGACAACTATATGTAAAAGTAATTTTTTACTAATGTGTTATACAATTGACATAAACATTTACATGTATACATTAATATCCCTTTCATGTTAACATACTTTCCATTTTTGGTACTCTGCCACTCCTATTCATCTTCTGGTCGAAGTCGAACAACCCTGCATCTAAACTGAAATGAAGATTAATTCCAAACTATTTAACTCATAACCACTCAAATTCCATGAACGATCCAATTCTACCATTTGAAGACGCTGGCGAACATGCTGTAAATGAGTATTCATGATCTGAAATGAAGAAGCAACTGGTTTTCAAAGTTTTTCAACATTTTACTCAACGTACAAGTACAGTCCGCCATGCAGACACAAATAGAGCAAATGGAGAATTCTCGAATCGACCTCGGCACCATTTGATGCAGTAAAACAACTTCACATGACCTTATCTAGTTTTCGCATCCACCATCAAATTTCTTTCCTGTTATAAAACTACGATAAGACTACTGAAAAAATGGAATAAATATATCACCGATCTCAACATAATACACCAATAAACTTTAAGCCAAGGGTGCTGTTCACAACAAAGTTATGTAGGAGAATTGACTTCAAGCTTTATTTTTCCCAGATATCTGTATTACATCCATCTGATGTCTGAGATTTTTGTTAATGCGAAGAAAATATTTCTATATCTCTTTATGTGCTACACAAACAGACTTTATAGCAGACCGTTCCGACTGACTCTAATGACAGAAAGAACAACCAAACTGTAAATTCATCATACACTAAATTATGTGTAATTTATATAATAACTTATCCATGCCTGTACAATTGGTATGTTCCTGCATAAACAAGAAGAAATATATATTATTCAACTCTCAATGACGTGTATACAATTATCTCACTAAGACTAATTCTGAAATATGTAATAGGACATTGCAAGCAGCCATTTTTCCCAACCCTGTGAAAGATACATTAGAACCCACCGCACCACCCCTCTCAAGACACATAGAATTTGCCCATCAGAGTGCAACTCCAGCCGAAAGGCCACTAGACTGCAACCAAATAAATAACAAAACCATACCACCCATCACCGCAGAATCTAAAATGCCACTAAATAACCCCGGAAAAAAGTTAAAATCCCCCGAAATTCGACATTGTCCTCTCCTGGCTCTAACTCCATTGCTAAAGATAAGGAAAATATGCCCCTAAATCATACCAACAAAAACAGTGGCAGCTTAAATAAGCCCACACTCCTCACGGTTAATAGTATTAGCACTCACAACGTGCTAAATCGCACCGTGGCACACACTAATATCCAATGTCACAACAATGTCACCCTAAATAGCACAAGTGGTAATAGTCAGAACTCGGCTACCAGCAACTCAGGGTCTTCAGAGTATGGCACACAAACAAATTTCGACCGGATATATGGTACAAGTCTGCTGGGAACTAACCCACAATGCAGTACATACGAAACCCACACAAGGACACAACTAGCATCAAACAATAGGTGGAATAATAAGCTTTGGTCATCACAAGGATCCAATCATTTTTATCCCCCGCGTCCCTGTCAGCGTTGAAAAAACAGCTGGTAGGGATGCTGACACTCCTAAACCACTAGAGCTGGCTCCCTCCTTGCATGAAAACAGGAACGGTCTAGTGCACCTGTATCCATTAGGCACACCCGACACTTGCACAAGTATGGGTCAAATAAAGAACCCCACCCACTTCTGTAACCTAACTAAAAATAAAATTTCCTTAGTCTACAGCAAATCCAGTACTCCAACTCTTAATTCTTCACCGAAAACAGCACACACCAACTCGGTAGACATAGGTGAGCATGATGATGAAACTCCTCTTAACATAGGATCATCATGTCGAGCAGAACTACTGTGTGCTGAACCATATTCGGGGCTGACTAACGAACTTAAATACTTCAAGTGTTGTTTCAACTCTCATCTTTACCTAATCCTCATAAATGCTAGATCTGTTCTAAATAAATTGCCGATGCTCAGAGCACTCACAGTAATATACAAACCCCCTGTAATTGTCATCACTGAATTTTGGTGTCATTCGAACATCCTGGATGAAGAAATCAGCTTAGATAACTACACACACTTTCGGTGTGACAGGGAAGGTGGTAAGGGAGGGGGTTGTCTCATGTACTTTCTGAATGCACTTACTGTATCACAGCTAGAAAGTAGTACACTTAACATGCCTGAGACTCTATGGGTTAATGTACACTTAAATAACGTAACAGCATTAATTGGATGAACCTACAGAGCACCTGGCACCTTTAGTAATTACGAGACCCAACTTATTAATACTCTGGAGCAATTAACCGACTTACAATACGATCATAAGATCCTATGTGGGGACTTTAACTTACCTGAAATCAACTGGGATATACCCACAGGCCCAACTAAATTTGATAAGTTCTTAAGCACACTGGATATACTTGGCTGGAAACAAACTGTCACCACTCCCACAAGAGGGAATAACGTGCTAGACTTAATCTTCTGCCACAATATAAGTCCCCTTTCAACGCTAGTAGGTTCTGCGTTTCCAGAGAGCGACCACAAAACAGTGATGTGTGCACTGCCACTTCCGCTGAGTAGCAATGCATCTCATACTTCCACTTCACAACAAGTAATATATATATATTCAATGAAATTACTGGCAAAAGTAAGCGATGTAATGTCTTTCCCTCTTGTGATTTTAATGCTCTTAATCTGTCTCTTTTACGCTCTCCTTCTGCTATAACCACTTATAACGTTACTTATCTTGTTCCTGATAACTTCCAGGACTTCAATACTCTCGATGTTTTGAAATGTCTTAAAACTCTTAAGCCCTGACATAGTCTTGGCCCTGATAGCATACCTGCATATGTTATAAAACAATGTGCAGATGCTTTATGTTTTCCTCTAACTAATATCCTAAATGCTTCTTTCTCCGAAAACGTTGTACCTGTTCCATGGAAAGACATTAAAATAGTCCCTGTCCCTAAACCTGGAAATAGCACGAACGTAAAGTTCAGACCCATCGCCATCACTTCCCCGTTTCTAAAGCTCATGGAAAAACTAGTACTTCTTAAACTCGAACCCTCTCTTAAAAGCTTCGAAGACCCCAAACAATTTGCCTACAGACAGGGTAGGAGCACTTTAGACGCTGCAGCCGTCTTACACAACAGTATTATCTCATCATTAGACAAAGGTGCCAAATATGTCCTATGCACGTTTCTTGACTTTACTTCTGCTTTCGACTCTGTACCTAGAAGTCTCTTGCTAAATAATCTCTCCATGACACAAACCGAGTCCTGGGTCACTAACTGGTTGCATTCCTACTTTTCAAACAGAATGCAGTACACCGTATACAAAGGCCAATCCTCCTCTGCTGTGCTCACAGAAGCTGGTGTCCCCCAAGGTGCTGTACTCTCCCCACTTTTCTTTTCCTTCTTTCTACATGACCTACCGTCTTCAAATGACATTAACTTTGTCAAATATGCTGATGACCTAACTGTATCTTTGCCTGTCAAATGTCAAAGTGACTGCTCTAAACTAAATGGCTTCTTATCGGAAATTAGCCAATGGTCCAAGGAAAACGGTCTAACCTTAAACCCCTCCAAATGCCAAACAGTTAATTTCACCCTTAGGCATAAATCTGACCTAAACAAACTGGTAGGCACTCACGAGGTGTGCAACATAGATGGCACTGAAATTGAAACCAAGTCGGAAAATAAATACCTAGGCGTCACTTTATCTTCTGATCTTTCCTGGTCGTCTCATATCTTGACGATTTCCAAGAAAATATACCGTCTTACCTTCTACATCAAGAAGTTAAGACATTCTGGTGTAACCCAAGCCTTACTCTTACAATTTGTTAACTCCCGTATTCTGCCTATTATTCTCTATTGCTCCCCCTTAGTCTTTCCTGGGCTATTGAAGAAAGACTATACCTTATTACGTAGGATGTTAAAGGTTGGCAGCAGGGTAAGCAGTTTGCCACTTAGCCAGCTTGTTAATATTCTGGTGGACAGGCATATGGACTCATGTGAAAAATGGGCGAAATCCATTTTATCTGACTCACAACACCCTCTACATTCACAACTCTCCCCATGTATATCTTCAGGGAAAACAAGAAGCCTATATAGGAAACTATATGCCCGCACTAGTAAGTACAAAAACTCATCCATACCCTACCTAGCCCGTGTTGTGTGCGATAAAGAATGCATCAGGCATGAAGCCTTTAACTTATTAAATAGACAGTAGAACCAATGGATCTCGTCTTTCCAACTCACATCATTTATAGGTACAACGTTTTCTCGCTCTTCATTCTGTATTTATTTTTGTTGTGTGCTGTTTTGTTTCTCTCTTCCTTGCAAACTCTACTCAAAACATTCTTGTTCGTTCTTTCACACTCTGTATATCTCGACCATTTTGCTATCGCTTACGCCAGTAAATATGCTAGTAGTATCTACTTTTCTAACACCTTCAAACACTTTAATTTTGGCTTTGCTACCAACATACTAATATGTTGTTGAGATAACTTTAACCTATGTAGAACTTTATTTATTGTTAATGTTAAAAACTGGATGCAATATTGTAGTAAAATGCTGAGAATTCCATTCTGTATCACAAGTACTGATTTGGAATAAAGCTTATGTTATGTTATGTTAGGGACTATAGTAAGGCAAACTGGGCCTTGGTAGAATCGATGCTAAGATCCTCCAAATGGGATGAATACTTCACTACTGATGACCTCTCGAGAGCTCTAACCATCTTCTACCATAACTCTAACACATGCTTAGATGCTGTCATTCCACTCCAAACACTAAAGGTTTCCTCACACAGATAGTCATCCATAAAACCAAAGGATCGTACGAAACTGAAGAAACTCTCAACAAGTTACTTCAAACACCACGACTTTGGCACTCTAGGTCTAATACTTAACACCCTTAGCTCCATCTCACAAGCTCGAGATTTCCGTATGAGAAAGGAAGAACGCATCGCAGTAGCCAGTCCTGCTAGAGCGTATGCACTCACAGAAATCCTAAGGAAGCGAATGAATCGCAAAAATCACAGCATTTCTCTCCTCATAGACAAAGGTAGGCTATGCACTAACTCTGCAGACATATGTGAACTATTCAACAAAACGTTTGCAGGTAACTACCTTAAGCCCTCAGTCCAGCCACTCGATATACACCCTATTAATAATATGGCACAAACTCCATCTCCACTCACACCAAACCAAATTAACACTGTTGAATTCACTTACACTAATATTAACCAAACTATAAGAACCCTCAAAAGTTCAAAGGTTCTCGGTACCGACGGTATATCATCTTACTTCTATAAATATGGTGGCCCTGACATTCCTCTACTGCTGCTTAAAATATTCACAATGTCGTTAGAAACTCAAACTTACCCTGACATATGGAGGACAACATTCATTATGCCTAAACACAAATCTGGCTCGAAAACTGAAGTCAGTAACTACCGGCCAATCAATATCACACCTATAGCTTCTAGAACCTCGCCAGATACTAGCTTGCTAGGCTACTAGCTTTCTAGTTTTTTCGCCGGTCCCTAGCCCGGGTAAAGAGGTAGTGTTGGGACGTGGTGCTAGCAACTCCACCCCCGTAAACAACCAAATCGTAACAGAAACTTCAACGAATAATTATATTAAAAATTCTAAAAGCATAAGCTATAGCCTTACTCTTTGCTGGAATCGGGGAAGTGAAATGACGCAGGCTGTTGAAAGCTAGCCTTCGGGAAGCCAGTCAGCCGATGTACCTTCATTCGATGAAAGCAAAAGTAAGGATGGGTACCTGGAATGTTCGTACAATGTACGAAACTGGAAAGGCTGCCCAGATAGCCGCTGAAATGAGAAGGTACAGAATAGAAGTGTTGGGAATCTGCGAAAGCAGATGGAACGGAACTGGAAGGTGCCAACTACCTACTGGAGAGACAGTAATATTTTCCGGCCACCCAGAGGACAACCATGAGCACACGAGGGAGTGGCCATCATGATGTCACCAACAGCAACCAAAGCTCTCATGCAGTGGGAACCAATCTCCTCCAGGATAATGACAGCCAGGTTCAACTCAAAAGGAAGGAAAGTTACAGTCATTCAATGTTATGCGCCTACAAACGTCTCAGAACAAGAGAAGAAGGAGGCGTTCTACAGACAACTACAAGCAATAATGGACAACGTCCCAAATGGCGATATCAAAATCCTGATGGGCGACATGAATGCGAAGCTGGGAGGAGACAACACAGGAAGAGAACTCACCATGGGTCGTGAGGCCGTCGACGAAATGAACGACAATGGTGAACTCTTCTCAGACTTCTGCGCCTTCAATGATTTGGTGATTGGCGGTAGTGTGTTCAAACACAAGGATATACACAAGACGACATGGATTTCACCGGATGGAAACACCAAGAATCAAATAGACTTCATCTCAATTTCAAGAAAGTGGAGACGGAGCCTACTGGACACAAGGTCAAGGAGAGGAGCAGATGTGGGTTCAGACCACTATCTAGTACAAGGGACTTTCAAGGTGAAGGTAAAAGCCTCGAGGATAGCTGGGGATAGGCCACAATGCAAGTTCAACACTGAATTACTGAAGGACACAACCACAAAAGACACCTTCACTGCAACTGTCAGAGCAAAGCAGGAAACACTACGCGACATCACTGAAGAATCATGCGTGGAAGAACTTTGGAAGTCTCTGAAGGCGATTCTCAACGAAACGTGTTCAACGGTTCTAGGAAGAAAGAAGAGACAAGACAAGGAATGGCTCTCAACGGACACTTGGAAATTAATAGAAGAGGGGAGAATGGTGAAAGAGAAAATGATTCAATGCAAGGACGGACAGGAGAAGGAGACGCTGAGCTCAACTTACACAGCACTGGACAAAGAAGTGAAGAGTGCTAGGAAGGACAAAAGACGATTCTACGACAACCTCGACACTGAAGCTGAAAAGGCAGCAGGCAAAAGAGACCTGAGGACACTATATCAGATAACCAAATCTCTATCCGGGAAGAGATCAACACAAGAGAAACCTATAAAAGACAGCCAAGGGAACCCAATTACCAAGGAAGAAAAACAGATTAAACAATGGGCGGATCACTTCAAAGGACTCTTGCACCGACCACCACCTGCAACTCATACAGAAATACCAACAACAGCGCGCACACAACTGCAAGTTGACACCAATCCCCCAACGAGAGCTGAAGTCTTGAATGCAATCAAGCTTCTGAAAGCTGGAAAAGCAGCTGGACCAGATGGAATACCCCCTGAAGCACTGAAAGCAGACTCAGAGACTACAGCAGGCATGCTGACTCCATTATTGCAAAAGGTCTGGAAGGTAAGCAAGGTGCCTACTGACTGGAGGAAAGGTTACCTCGTGAAACTACCAAAGAAGGGCGACTCAGGACTCTGCAAGAACTGGCGAGGAATCATGCTCTGCTCCTGTCGACGCCAAGTAAAATCCTGAGTCACATCATCCTGGAGAGAATAAAGGACGCACTGGAGACAAAACTCCGACCAGAACAAGCTGGATTCAGGAAAGGCAAATCATGTACTGACCAAATTGCAACTCTACGCATCATCATCGAACAAAGCATGGAGTGGCGATCAAACCTCTACCTCAACTTTATAGACTTTGAGAAGGCCTTCGAACAGCGTTGATCGTGAAGTAATTTGGAAATTACTCGAGTACTATGGCGTACCCCAAATATTCATGAACCTTATTCAACAGCTGTACGACAACGGAACATGACAAGTCATCCACAACGGAAAACTCAGCGAGGCGTTTGGAGCAAACACAGGACTCAGTCAGACAAGGGTGCTGGCTTATTATCACCAATGATATTCCTAATTGTGGTGGACTAGATTATGTGTCAGACTGTGGGAAACGAGAAGACAGGGATATCCTGGACCGACGTGAAGAACCTAGAAGACCTGGATTTCGCGGATGACTTATGTTTTATGTCACACAAAATCGAAGACTTACAAGCGAAAACCGACCGACAAACTGGTCGAAGAAGCAGCAAAGACAGGACTCCAGGTAAACATAGACAAGATGGATGTCATGAAAATAACCAACCAACAACAGCAACAACACCCAACGTCAATCACCATCAACGCGAGGGATTTGAAAGAGATTACTTCATTGACTTATCTAGGGAGCATTGTCTCAACTACAGGAGGAGCGGACGAGGATGTCAAATCGAGCGAGAATCGGGAAGGCCAGAAACACATTCATCAGCCTGAAGCCAATCTAGAAATGTTCGTCACTCAGCATCAACAAAAAAGTTCGGTAGGATCTTCAATACAAACGTGAAGTCAGTTATTCTATACGGATCAGAAACTTGGCGGGCGGGTCACAAAGAATATTTGCAAAAGGCTGCAGACCTTTATTAACAACTGTCTTCGCTCTATACTGAAGACCAGATGGCCGGAAAGAATCATCAATAAGGAATTATGGGAACAAACAAAGCAAGAACCAATCGCCCAACAAATATGCAGGAGAAAATGGAGATGGATCGGACACTCGCTCAGGAGACCACTGGGTGACATCGCGCGTCAAGCCATTGCTCGAGTGGAACCGTAAAGGGAAGCGGCGTGTGGGACGTCCAAGGGTGACATGGAGGAGATCGTGTGAAGAGGAGTTGAAAGAATATGGATTAACATGGATGCAGGCGAAAAGTATAGCAGAAGACAGAAGAAAATGGAGACGTGCAGTTGAAGCCCTATGTTCCACTAGGAACCCAAGGGAGCAATAACAATAACAATAATAATAATAATAGCATCCAGAACTATTTAGAGACTAGTTAAAGATAACTTAATCAAAAATATGCTTAGCCGCAATGTTATAAGTCCGAACCAACATGGATTCCTGAAATCCATATCATGTTTAACATGTCACCTAGACTTCTTCAATTTTGTAACCAGAAGTCGTGACAGATGGCAACTAGTATTTGTCATCTACTTTGACATTTGACCGTGTTGACCATTTACTGCTGACAAATAAACTGAACTCCCTAGGAATACGTGACCCATTATTAGGATGGCTTAAATCATTCCTTAACAGTAGGTCCCAAATAGTTAAACTCGGGTCTGCAACCTCCAAACCTAGCACTATCACTTCTGGTGTAGTACGAGGTAGTGTCATTGGACCCCTCCTATTTACGCTATACATCAATGACATATGCGCTTGCTTCTCGCACGGGAAACCATTCATCTTTGCAGATGACCTAAATGTAGCTCATACATTCCAAAGTGATGACTTAGGGAACTTCGAGAATGTAGTGCAGAAGGAATTAGATAAAATGACTGCTTGGTCGTCCTTATGGAATCTCCAATTTAATCTGAACAAATGTGGCTGGATCTGCTTCGGCTCACCCTCAATTGACCTGAAATTAACGCTCCAATCCGCTAACTTAACCAGACTCCGAAGTGTCGTTGACCTAGGCCTGAGTTACTCTAGTGACTTGACAGTCTCTGAGCAAGTAGCATCACAGACTAGAAAATCTAGGATGCTCTTAGGATGCATACTCAGGAACTTTCACGACAATGGAGCCAAGCTAATTCTGTACAAAACGTGTGTCAGACCACTACTAGAATACTGTCCATTTATTATAAGCAGCAATCGCACACGTGACAAGCTAAGGATGGAAAGTATCCAACGATATTTTACCTCAAAACTACTTGGCTACGATTGTAAGAAAGACTACATCTCACGGTGCATGATCCTAAAACTTGACCCACTTTGGACAAGGCGACTTATTATAAACCTAATATTCTTCTTTAAGGTCCTTCACAAAATATCATTCTCAGGTAACAGGGACATACAATTCGCACAGGAAGGTTCTTACGATCTGCGTAACCAAACTTGCACAGTGACAACTCATTCTTTTAAGTCAACACTCCGTGAAAACTTCTTCACAGTCATGTATTCTAAAATATGGAATAGCCTGCCCCTAGATGTCAGAACTTGCTCTTCGGTTACAAGCTTCAAACGCTCTCTATACAGACTGTTTCACTCTACTGATTATATTAATAAACTAATTACTCCTAGAACGAATCAAATACTAACCTACTACAGCACATAAAAGACGCATTTCAACACACTTGGCAATCTAAAAACTATAAAGAGACTAGCAGCATGGATGCATAAAGACTTAGTACGGAACATACATGATTAGTTTACCCTTAGAAATAGTATCTGTGAATGTATCTGAAGATTGAACGACAAATTTATGGTTGTTTGCTCAAAACCAACCTCCGCAATTTCCGCGGAGGCAACAGTACGACAGTTATCGTCTCATCGGTCGCTGTTCAGAAAAAATTCAGGAGACAACTGTCAGAAACCTTAGTTGTAACAGTGTTAATATATTGGTGTTACAATAAAGAATCCTCGAGTCGCCAATTGGTGTTTATTTTTGCGTCCATTATTACTAAACGTTTCTGAGAAACTTCAAGGAACAGCGTGAACTCGAGCGCAGCAAGAGCTGGGCATTAACGGTTTACGAGACCTGGCTGACAGGACGTGTCACTATATTTTTATCCTTTAAACGCTTGCCATATAGACTGTTTTTTCCCAATGAGTATCCCTACCAGAACCCATCAATTATTTATGAAACGCATCAGTCATTAGAACACTAAAACGCTCAGACTTATTATTACACATTATGGCACTAAATAAACTCTAAGACTTCGCATAAATACGTGAAAACACAACTAAAATAAAGGTAATTACCTTTACCAATTTTGTCCCCACTTTTACTCAATGCAATGTTCCCATTTTGAACACGATTTTCCCCATTTTTGTCGAATTGGGAAACATTTACTTATGTATAATATACAGTTGACATAAACATATATATACATTATATATATTATATATCACATATATATATATATACATTAATATCCCTTTCATGTTAACATACTTTCCATTTTTGGTACTCTGCCACTCCTATTCATCTTCTGGTCGAAGTCGAACAACCCTGCATCTAAACTGAAATGAAGATTAATTCCAAACTATTTAACTCATAACCACTCAAATTCCATGAACGATCCAATTCTACCATTTGAAGACGCTGGCGAACATGCTGTAAATGAGTATTCATGATCTGAAATGAAGAAGCAACTGGTTTTCAAAGTTTTTCAACATTTTACTCAACGTACAAGTACAGTCCGCCATGCAGACACAAATAGAGCAAATGGAGAATTCTCGAATCGACCTCGGCACCATTTGATGCAGTAAAACAACTTCACATGACCTTATCTAGTTTTCGCATCCACCATCAAATTTCTTTCCTGTTATAAAACTACGATAAGACTACTGAAAAAATGGAATAAATATATCACCGATCTCAACATAATACACCAATAAACTTTAAGCCAAGGGTGCTGTTCACAACAAAGTTATGTAGGAGAATTGACTTCAAGCTTTATTTTTCCCAGATATCTGTATTACATCCATCTGATGTCTGAGTTTTTTGTTAATGCGAAGAAAATATTTCTATATCTCTTTATGTGCTACACAAACAGACTTTATAGCAGACTGTTCCGACTGACTCTAATGACAGAAAGAACAACCAAACTGTAAATTCATCATACACTAAATTACGTGTAATTTATATAATAACTTATCCACGCCTGTACAATTGGTATGTTCCTGCATAAACAGGAAGAAATATATATTAATAATAATATATTAGATTTCAGTAAGAGTTCGGCAACTACGCACAGTAAGTGGTCACAAAGAAGACAACCACCAACAGACTGAGGCAGTGGGTGCTTATAATAATGTCGCCAGCAGCCTTTAAATCCCGAATGCAGTGGTATCCAATTTCTTCCAGGATCATAACAGCAGGATCCATCTCTAAAGGGATGAGGGTTACAATTATACAATGCTAAGCACAATTCTACAAACTTCGCTAAACAAGAGTAGAGATTTTATCAGACAACTACAAGCAGTGATAGACAATATCCCGAATGGTGACGTCAAAATACTCATGTTCGATATAAATGCTAAACTGGGACCTGATAAATCAGGCAGATAACTCACCATGGGTCGTTAGGCTCCCGACGAAATGAATGAGAACGGAGAATTATTCGTCGACTTCTGCGCCTTCAATGGTATGGTAATCGGAGGCGACGTACACAAGCACAAGAACATACACAAAGCGACATGGGCTTCGCCTGGTGGACACCTAAAACCAGAGAGGTTTCATCTCTGAAGGGAGTGGAGATTCAGCTAGCCTTCTGGATAAAAAGTTTAGGAGGGTAGAAGATGTGGGCTGAGACCATCATCTAGTTCAAGGGATCTTCAAAGTGAAGCTGAAAGCCTTCAGAATAACGGAACAGACTACAACTGTAGTTCAACATTATGAAACTGAAGGACAAAAATACAAGGGATGTCTTCACTACAGATCATATCAGAGGGAAGTTGGTGTCACTACGTGGTATCATTGAGAAAACCTGTGTGGAAGGACATTGGAACTCTCTGATGGCGGCATTTAAGGAAACGTGTACAAATGTTCTAGGAAGAAGGAAGAGACAAGACAAGGAACAGCTGGCTCCCAACAGATACATGGAAGCTAATTGATGGGAGGAGAGGAGGATAGTGAAAGCGAAGATAACTTAGTCCGGAGATGAGTGACAGAACGAAAAGCTGCAATGAATAAAGCAGTTAAGAAGAAAAACGACAATTCTACGACACACTGACAACTGAAGCAGAATAAGGTGCAGGCGAAAGACATCTCAGGACATTATATCAGATAACGAGGTCTCTAGCCGGGAAGAGATCGACGCAGATAATGAAACCAACAAAAGATTTTCAATAGAACCTGATTATCAGGGAGAAGATGCAAGTAACACAATGGACTGATTACTTGAAAGGACTTTTGAATCGACCATCACCTGGAAACCGTCTATAAGTACCACCACCAGTAGCATCACCCAAAGAACCACTTTCCATTGGATACCAATCCTCCAGCTAGACCAGAAATCTTGAATGAGATCAAGCTACAGATGTCCGGAAAGGCATCAAGGCAAGGCATAGTTATCACTGACGCACTTAAAATGGACACAGAAACTGTGACAGATGTTATCACGCCATTGTCGCAAATGGTCTGGAAGGAAAGAGAGCTGTCTACTGACTGGAAAAAGGGCCACTTTGTCAAGCCGCGAAACTAGACCCACCAAGGCCTGTGCAAGAACTGGCGTGCAATAATGCTTTTGCCTACACCAAGTAAAATACTAGGTCGCATCATGCTGAAAAGACTGAAAGACTCACTGGATACAGAACTCTGCCCTCTGTAACAAGCTGGATTCAAGAAAGGCAAGTCATGTGCTGATCGAACTGCAACCTCAACTTCAGTGACTTCCAAAAAGTCTTCAAAACTACTTTAGCACTGTGGTGTGTCAAGTCTTTATCAACCTCATTCAGCAGCTCTATGACAGTGGCTTATTCCAGGTGATCCACAGTGGAAAATTAATCGAGGCATTCGAAGTGCATACAGGAGTAAGTCAATGGTGCTTATTATCTACGATGACAATCCTAATTGTGGTGGACTGGATAGTGAGTCAGACTGCTGGGGGCGAGGAGTCGGGATTACGCTGGACTACTGACAAGAAGGCTCTAGAATATCTGGATTCTGCGAGAGAATGTTATATGTGCTATCTTACGCAAACTCGAAGACTTGCGAACGGAAACCAACAAACTGGCGGAAGAAGCAGACGGCGATGCATCACTTGAAGCATGAAAAATCTTCCTTAAACATGGACCTTCTGCAGTCAGTCTTTCATTGTGCAAACCAAAAGCTTTTTGCAGAGGCTTGATTGCATCAAAATCTAACTTGTGTCTCGTTTCTATCAACTTATTTTTCGATCTCTTGAAATTTTCAAACGTCTTCAGAACTATCCTTAGACGCTGTGTAGTACCCCTATACCAACTGTAAACATGCTTTTTAATCTAATTTGTATACTTGTATTATATATGTATACAGACCGATTTTATATGTACTTCGCAAATATTTGTCAGTTTACTATTGGATATTACCTTGACACAATTTCGAATTTGACTACTGCTATAATACACATTCGTACTCTTTGCAAGTGCCTTTTGATTTTAGTTGTGGGCGTTGAGTAGCCACAACGTCTGCGCACATTAATAAGAACGAAGAAATACTAGGATATATGTGTACGGCAGTTTAGTTAGACAACGTACGCAACAAATTGGTGAGCCCGACGTGATTTCGGTGTCCTTGACGATAACTTGTTCACCACGACGATAACTTGTTGACTCCGACGACAACTTGTTCACCACGACGATAACTTGTTGACTCCGACGACAACTTGTTCACCACGACGCATCATTACACTTGCTGGATTATTTATACCCCAACTTTATCGGATCTATATATATCCATATAATAGACATTTCGAACTCATTTTTGTGCTTTGTCATCGCACAACTTGTAGTAATCTGTGGTAAGCATCTGCATTGCATGTTTTTCTGTTTTGCCATATTCTTAGTGTGCATAATTTTTTCTATTTTGTTACTCTTAAACCATTTTTCTACGAATTGTAACATGTCTTCCAATACCTCTAATAACTTAGAGCTGGGATCTGTTAGTACTATTTCTCTTACTGTACCATTTTTAGGCCCAGAGACTCCCATCTTTGGTTTGCATGACTGAAGCATTATTTTGCTGCCAATTAGCTCACGTCACAGGCGGCTAAATTCAGCATTTTGAGTACAGTACTACCAGACGAATTCACCGAGCAGGTTCGACAACACATAGTTCAACCCAGCACAGACGCTCCTTACGACAAGTTGAAGGAAGAGGTACTTCGTTGCACTTCGCTTTCGGATAGGCAAACACTCGATCATTTGTTAGACAATGTAGAGCTAGGTGATAAAACCCCATCACAACTCATGAGGCATATGCAAAGACTAGTAGCAGGAAGAGATATCGACAAACGTCTCTTTTACCAAATTTGGTTGCGTCGACTGCCTGCAAACATTCAGCAAGTTCTTGCTTTCGGAGACGACGACATCGACATAGAAAAGCTCGTCAAAATTGCGGATCGCATGTACGAGAGGTCAGCATCTCAATCTATTGCTTCCACTAGCAGAATACCAGACACTCACGATAGGATACAGACTCTAGAACACAAGGTCGACACCTTACTGAGTCAGTTAGCAGCACTGACCACACACACACGACCAAGACGTTCTAGAAGCTCGTCTCGTCGACGTCTTTCTCGGTCACCCAGCACATCACGACATCACGATACTATTTGCTGGTACCACCGTAGTTACGGAAGTAATGCACGACGGTGTCGTTCACCTTGCAACTTTCAGGCTAAACCAAAAGATATATCATCATGTATGAAAACTTCTACTGTTGGCAATCTACGATCTAGCAGTCGTTTGTTTTATGTAACAGATAGAAATACCGGTACTACGTTCTTAGTCGACACAGGAGCAGAAGTTAGTGTTCTCCCTCCGTCTACGCAGGAACTTCAACATCTTGACCCTGCAGTTACGCTCCAAGCTGTTAATAAGTCTAATATTGTTACACATGGTAGTAAACGAATGACTTTAGATTTTGGTCTGCAGAATATCTACACTTGGGCTTTCATCGTTGCAGACGTTCCATCCCCAATCCTTGGTATAGATTTTCTACAGCGACACAAACTGCTAGTTGATCAGGTAAGCCCTAAGCTTACAGACTCGCTCAATAAAAAGTAGATTGCTGGTACGATTAGCTGTGCATCGTCGTTGAACTTGATGGTCACACGCGCACCAGCATCTCCATATACTGACTTAGTAAATCAGTTCCCTGACCTTCTACAACCATCTCTCCGAGCAGCAGAACTAAAGCATCAAGTGGTTCATCACATTAAAACCACAGGACCACCAGTTTTCGCACGTCCTCGACGCCTTGACCCACATCGACATAAAATCGCAAAAACAGAGTTCGATAAAATGTTAGAGCTCGGCATTATCCGACCATCCAACAGCTCTTGGTCTTCACCGCTGCACATGGTAGCCAAAAAGTCTTCTGGTGAGATACGGCCATGTGGGGATTACCGAGCTTTAAACAAGCAAACAGTACCTGATCGATACCCCATACCACACATTCGCGACTTCGCCAGAAACTTGCCAGGGGTTAAAATTTTCTCCAAAATCGACCTCGTCAGAGCGTACCATCATATTCCCATCCACCCGGATGACGTTCCAAAAACCGCTATCACCACGCCATTCGGCTTATACGAATTCGTACGCATGCCCTTCGGGCTGATGAACGCCGCTCAAACATTTCAACGTCTCATCGACCTTTTGGCATGACAAAAGTTATCGGCGACACCTCTACGGGTAAATATCGACCCTTCGTACCATAGCTATGAGACATACAGTATTCGAGAAGTTACATAACTTGTCGCATCCTGGTGTGAGCGCTACTGTAAAACTACTAAGAGAAAGATTTGCATGGCCGAGCATTAACAGCGATGTTAAGAAGTGGACACAAAATTGGCCAGTAGCAGTTCCATTAATCGACGTCTCAGCTGAAACGGTAGCTAAAGCATTAGTCGAAAACTGGATAGCCAACTTTGGTGTCCCATCAATTATCACTACAGACAGAGGTGCTCAGTTTAAAAGCCGACTTTTTGACCAGCTAACTGAATTACTAGGCATTAAACGAATATGAACGACAGCGTATCATCCTAGTTCCAACGGTAGGGTCGAACGATTTTATCGACAACTCAAAGCTGCGCTCGCTGCTTCTTTGACTCAAAACGACTGGTCAACCAAACTTCCACTGGTACTTCTTGGTATACGAGCTACTATAAAGGAAGATATCGGCTGCTGTGTTTCTGAACTAGTCTATGGAACAACATTACGATTACCAGGAGAATTTTCACCCCGGGTAACCAAGTTCCACACGATATGACTGGTTACGTGCACCAGCTAAAACGACACATGAACGAGCTAGAGACATCACTTCCACGTCAGCAGAAACGAGCGTCATACACCCCGTCACAACTGACAGACTGCACCCACGTCTTTGTCAGGAGAGAAGGTGTACAACGATCACTTCAACCCGCTTATGATGGCCCGTTCAAAGTTCTAAACAGAAACGCAAAAGTCATCATGATAGAAAGATCGAATAAAACAAAGCCATCAGTATCGACAGAGTCAAACCAGCGTTCCTCGACGATTTCGAAGTCAACAATAAGAACCAGCTGAACGACGTGCCAACACCTACATCCACACAAGAGTCAACGTCGACAGAGAAGCCTTCGGAAACAACACGATCTGGTAGACGAGTCCATTGGCCTAAACGTTACGTGCAAGTCGTCGAAATATAACTTACTACGAATTTTCATTTTTATTATCTTTATTCGTAATTGTCATTTGACTACTAATTTAACTGATTAATATTTTCATACATAAATCACGTCACTATTATTTTAACATCGATATTTCCTATATTATTACATTTAATCACATCTCGTATATTATTCACGTATCGTCTTCGTCTACCGACTACAGATCCTCGGCCAATTTTATCGTTCCTTATATATTCTATTACGATTAGCAATCCAACTTTCCCTAGATTATCGCACTTATTATCGATTTTATTAACCGCTTTAAACTGCTCATTTTTCATCTCAATAAATCGCCTTCTGTGTACTATCGCTGACACGTATTACGCTGACGCATGTTATTTTCGAACACTTAAATGTAGTTTTTTATATTTTAGTGTTCTGGTGGGGGAATTATGTAGTACCCCTATACCAACTGTAAACATGCTTTTTAATCTAATTTGTATACTTGTATTATATATGTATACAGACCGATTTTATATGTACTTCGCAAATATTTGTCAGTTTACTACTGGATATTACCTTGACACAATTTCGAATTTGACTACTGCTATAATACACATTCGTACTCTTTGCAAGTGCCTTTTGATTTTAGTTGTGGGCGTTGAGTAGCCACAACGTCTGCGCACATTAATAAGAACGAAGAAATACTAGGATATATGTGTACGGCAGTTTAGTTAGACAACGCCCGCAACAGTTGTTTATTTCATTTACCTTGTAAATATACCTGTCACGAAGATTCGCCGACATACACAGCACCAGCATCACCACACTTAATCTGCTACAGGTCAATCATCTACATGGACTTGTGTGATTTGAAATGCACAGAGATTTCTGTTCTGTCACAAACATCTCTACAGAGATAACTGATAATGCATCTGCAATCAGATAAAGATTCACAATTATTTCTATCCCAGTGAAGTACCAAAATCTTCTTGCACTAATGATAATGAATGAAATGAAATAACGTCAACCTTTCTTTAATATCTATCCACTATAAAAATGTATGATTCGCTCTATTACTGACAAATGCATAAACTATAATGAACTGACACTAGTTACAGAACAACAAAAACCAAACGGCACTACTGAACAGTTCAGTGAATTATTACTTTGTATACACAAAGTCATGAACGATCAGCTGATTCAAGGACGAACTAATTGAGAACATTCTACCATTAATAGTCAGTCTCTCTATCATCTAAAATGGTGTTGTAGAGAGCGAATCAACGAAGTTTACCAGTCTTCAATAGTACGGAATATTTGTGCCGTAAATTTTTATTAGGCTACCACGAATAAACGCAACGCATGAGACAATGTCCACAGTCAGAGTGAATTGTACTGACAAAGTGAACCGTAGTACATCTCAGCAAACTATTCACACTATGAAGAAGTGTTTGAGTGTATTATTACTGACTGTTCTTATAAAATTGACATGAAGTCAGATGGAAAGAAGAATAGACTCAATGTCCATGATTTGTCTCCCCGACAGTGTTACATGGGAGTGTGAACTTTGTACTGTGGAAGAAGAAACTCGACTGTAAGAAAAAGCTGAGAATCCAAATGGATATTCTCAACAAGATGGGATCAGATCTCTTGTAGACTGACAACATAATTCCGGATTATTTCAATTAATACACTCAGCTATAATCAGTCCATGAGCACCGGTGCAGTACGTGTTTTGAACTCCAGTGTTATTGAATGGGAATAGATTTGTTGAGAGGCAGACTTTAACGTCTGCATTTTGTCTCAGTACTATCATTAACAATATGAACAATGGAAAGATATGACAATAATAAGACAGTGTGGAATACAATCAAATGCTGGTGCTGACGTAGTTCGTAAAGCTTCTTCTATCCCTCTAAAGCACTTTCCTAACCGCAGTATAAGGTGACGTGCAGTGAAGAAACTCTCAAGTGAACAGTAATACAGGGGAACTCAAGAATTTGAGTAAAACTTATTTACCGTTGCATAACACTTTGTTCCTAATGGTTCCTCATTTCATTTGAAGACGATGATGGATGCGTCTGTTGGTAAAGGTTGCAAACTATCGATATTTTCTGCATAGCGTTGTTGTGCTCAAACTCACTTGTAACCATTTTCTTGATGCAACAAGATTGAGAACGTTCTATCATCAATAGTGACGTGTTCAGGGAGAATTTCAACGCTTCAAACGACAAACTTCAACGTCTTTCTTGTGTTCGCTTATGAATTTCGATGTTCAGGAGATAGTTTCAAAGAGCGGGGATAATATCTTTCTGACTTGTAGTTTTCTGTCAACGTTGACCGAATCAAATGAGTAAAATTCGTGCAAATTCGAACACAAGATTGCCTTCTTATTCAAATGAGTCACCAAAAATCAAGTCAGAGATATAGGCTCGTTATCTGTGTGTGCAAAGAGATTTCTGGGAACGAGAAAGGCCCTCAACCAATACTGATAGAAGTATTTGTTAATTGTGGATCGATATTTGCTGTTTGGCATCAAAACTGCTCTGTCTGGTAAACAGTTAGCATCACAATCACCAAGTAAACACAGAGGATCCCAGTCAGAATTCACCCTGTGAAGTCCATTGAAAGAGCTTGACATATACAATCGTATGACGGATTGACCATTGGTAAAATGTGGGCAGTATTCAGTGTGAAAATCGATCTGTTGAGGGGTTCTATCAGCAGATACCGTTCGGTGATTGAAAGACAGGTGCAAGAAGATGAAATAAAGAGATGAGTCGGGCAATATTTTTATTTATTAATTAGCTGTGACATAAAAATCCAATTTGAGATTATAGAAATAGACATTAAATATTTAAAGTTAAATGGGAAATATTCTTATAAAGTTTTTGAGTAATCAAACAAAATGTTGAAGTTCTCATTCAGAATGATCAAAATCACTGAAAGAATCACATATTGAACGCGAAAATGAGCGAAAGAGATTTCTAAATTTCTGAAGAAAAAAAGATATAGATTAAGAAAAAGTCAGCAAAATATGAAAAATCAAAATGAAAAATCAAAATCAAACTAGCTATTAAGACATAAAAAAGAAAATGTATTAAATTACTGGGAAAAAAATATTCATGGAAAGAATCAAAAATATCCGCTAACAAGTATCAAAAGCAAAAAACACGAAAAAAAGTTTCCAAAAAAAACAATCAAGAAAGAAAAAGTTAAACAAAATAACACCAATAACCAACTACGATGTAGCGGAAATAGTCACCAGGGATAAAAGATAACATACTAATGATCTAATAAGCGCGAAGCATTATCAGATACCATGATGCTAAAGAATACTTTGATTCGCAAATTCCGCCTCACGTCACTAGTCTCCTCCACACACACAAGCACACACATACACACACGAGCACCTGACACTCGTCTCACACACATTGCCCAACTAATTATCACAGGTCAGATTTCACGAAAAGCACTCAGCATTTCCGCTCAATGATATCACTCATTTGTCCTCAGATTATAGGCGAAAGCGAAAAGCGGAAAAGATTTAGATTAGCTTACCAATGGCATAGCACTTGCTAGGATAAATGTTCTTCATTCCTAAAAATAAGAGAAAACAACAATCACCTGTTAACATATGTTATGCGCCAAAGAAGAAATTAAAAAATTAGAATGAGAGTACACACAACAGAAGATAATGAAGAAGATAGATATCAGATTGTTGAATTTACCATGGATCTCTTCTTCGTAGTCAAAGTTCACACCTAGAGAAAAAAAGCCACACAAGCGAAACGGTTAGAAAATATGCAGGACGTGACGTTTGAGTGGAGACGCACACGACAAGTAAGCTGTGATCACAACCATGTCTGACAGTATTCAGACTGAGCGATGCAACCCTGGTCCCTGTTCACACTGAGTGGTTGGTGCATTCGAATTCCAGTCTCCAACGTACTGGCTTACACAAATCGCCTGCATTCCAATCTACTGAGAGTTCAATTGTTCCGTTAACGGCTCAGAGAGTATCCCTTCCACGAAATGACTCGGACAAGCACAGTGTGGATCAGCTCAGAAACTGACGAAATCTTTGTGGAATCGCTATGCACACTACGAAATGTGTAGCCACACTTGATAGGGGAGATTGACACAGTGTGATGGTCACGAGGATATGAAGACCGTGATAACTACACAACAAAGACCCAGAGTGACTTTCATGTGAGAAGTGGCCGTGAATCTGGAGATGCTACCCGCGCCTCTCACTCAATGAGCGGGTGACGAAATCGACAAATGTGGAGTGGTGAGGAGTGAATATCCGACATCTGTGACAACGTTGTTCCGATGCAAATGAGCACGTGGAAGGAGACGCGTTGACATTGGTGTCGAGAATATGTGAGAGGCAGTGAGAGGCACTCAGTCTCTGCCAACAATTTCGTGTGCATTATTTCGACTGGCTGAAACTTCTTTTACACAATCCATTCGTGTAGCCCCATCGAATTGAGCCTGACTGCACGAATCTGAACACACTTCGGATGGAGAATGAAATGTGACACGAAGTGGTTCTGCATAGTAGAAATGTAATTTAAGCAGTGTCAATGAGTAATTGAAAGGTCTTACGCGTTGTTGTTTCTTCTTTGACTTCTTCTGTTGCTGGAGTTGTGGTGGCTGGCACATCTATCAGAAGAGAAGTGAGGCAGACGTCTCATCAGTTGTCACACCACTGACGCGATAAACTTCAAATATGCACTCCGCAGATCATCAAGATAATCTGACTGAACGTGAATTAGAGAGACAAGGGTGTTGTCTCATGTCAAGTCGAATATATATTCACGTACTCACAAAACTCACCTTGTGTTGTTTCTTCTTCAACAATATTTTTCATCACTGAAATGAAAGAGATTAGAAATACACAGTATCAAAAATAGCTCCGGAGTCGGAATATGACTTCCACAGTGACTGCTAGATTTGTCACAGTCTCTCGCAGCAATGTGGAACACACAAAACCGTCTATGCTTCCTGCTCGTGCCTCTGCAATACACATGAACTGTCTTCCTTTCACATGGACTGGATATCCGCCTGAATCCACAGCACACATACGCTCTCATTTTAAGTTCCATGTGAGCCTGTGTGGTATCCATGATGCTCACAAACATTTCGATTCGCAATTTCCGCCTCACGTCACTAGTCTCCTCCACACACACAAGCACACACATACACACACGAGCACCTGACACTCGTCTCACACACATTGCCCAACTAATTATCACAGGTCAGATTTCACGAAAAGCACTCAGCATTTCCGCTCAATGATATCACTCATTTGTCCTCAGACTATAGGTGAAAGTGAAAAGTGGAAGAGATTTCGTTTTTCTTACCTAGTTTATAGCACTTGCTGGGAAAGGTGTTCTTCACCCCTGAAAATAAGAGAAACCAATCGTCGCCTGTTAACATATGCTATTCACTCTATTCATTTGCATATTCACTGTAATGGTTTTTAAATTTTGACATGCAGAATTCACAACACAAGATCATGATGACGATAGATATCAGATTGTTGAATTTACCATAGAGCTTGTCTTCCTCGTCGACGTCCTCTAGTGGAGGAAAACAAGGAAACGTTCGAATCGGTTAGAAAATATGCAGGATGTGACGTTTGAGTGGAGACGCACACGACAAGTAAGCTGTGATCACAACCATGTCTGACAGTATTCAGACTGAGCGATGCAACCCTGGTCCCTGTTCACACTGAGTGGTTGGTGCATTCGAATTCCAGTCTCCAACGTACTGGCTTACACAAATCGCCTGCATTCCAATCTACTGAGAGTTCAATTGTTCCGTTAACGGCTCAGAGAGTATCCCTTCCACGAAATGACTCGGACAAGCACAGTGTGGATCAGCTCAGAAACTGACGAAATCTTTGTGGAATCGCTATGCACACTACGAAATGTGTAGCCACACTTGATAGGGGAGATTGACACAGTGTGATGGTCACGAGGATATGAAGACCGTGATAACTACACAACAAAGACCCAGAGTGACTTTCATGTGAGAAGTGGCCGTGAATCTGGAGATGCTACCCGCGCCTCTCACTCAATGAGCGGGTGACGAAATCGACAAATGTGGAGTGGTGAGGGGTGAATATCCGACATCTGTGACAACGTTGTTCCGATGCAAATGAGCACGTGGAAGGAGACGCGTTGACATTGGTGTCGAGAATATGTGAGAGGCAGTGAGAGGCACTCAGTCTCTGCCAACAATTTCGTGTGCATTATTTCGACTGGCTGAAACTTCTTTTACACAATCCATTCGTGTAGCCCCATCGAATTGAGCCTGACTGCACGAATCTGAACACACTTCGGATGGAGAATGAAATGTGACACGAAGTGGTTCTGCATAGTAGAAATGTAATTTAAGCAGTGTCAATGAGTAATTGAAAGGTCTTACGCGTTGTTGTTTCTTCTTTGACTTCTTCTGTTGCTGGAGTTGTGGTGGCTGGCACATCTATCAGAAGAGAAGTGAGGCAGACGTCTCATCAGTTGTCACACCACTGACGCGATAAACTTCAAATATGCACTCCGCAGATCATCAAGATAATCTGACTGAACGTGAATTAGAGAGACAAGGGTGTTGTCTCATGTCAAGTCGAATATATATTCACGTACTCACAAAACTCACCTTGTGTTGTTTCTTCTTCAACAATATTTTTCATCACTGAAATGAAAGAGATTAGAAATACACAGTATCAAAAATAGCTCCGGAGTCGGAATATGACTTCCACAGTGACTGCTAGATTTGTCACAGTCTCTCGCAGCAATGTGGAACACACAAAACCGTCTATGCTTCCTGCTCGTGCCTCTGCAATACACATGAACTGTCTTCCTTTCACATGGACTGGATATCCGCCTGAATCCACAGCACACATACGCTCTCATTTTAAGTTCCATGTGAGCCTGTGTGGTATCCATGATGCTCACAAACATTTCGATTCGCAATTTCCGCCTCACGTCACTAGTCTCCTCCACACACACAAGCACACACATACACACACGAGCACCTGACACTCGTCTCACACACATTGCCCAACTAATTATCACAGGTCAGATTTCACGAAAAGCACTCAGCATTTCCGCTCAATGATATCACTCATTTGTCCTCAGACTATAGGTGAAAGTGAAAAGTGGAAGAGATTTCGTTTTTCTTACCTAGTTTATAGCACTTGCTGGGAAAGGTGTTCTTCACCCCTGAAAATAAGAGAAACCAATCGTCGCCTGTTAACATATGCTATTCACTCTATTCATTTGCATATTCACTGTAATGGTTTTTAAATTTTGACATGCAGAATTCACAACACAAGATCATGATGACGATAGATATCAGATTGTTGAATTTACCATAGAGCTTGTCTTCCTCGTCGACGTCCTCTAGTGGAGGAAAACAAGGAAACGTTCGAATCGGTTAGAAAATATGCAGGACGTGACGTTTGAGTGGAGACGCACACGACAAGTAAGCTGTGATCACAACCATGTCTGACAGTATTCAGACTGAGCGATGCAACCCTGGTCCCTGTTCACACTGAGTGGTTGGTGCATTCGAATTCCAGTCTCCAACGTACTGGCTTACACAAATCGCCTGCATTCCAATCTACTGAGAGTTCAATTGTTCCGTTAACGGCTCAGAGAGTATCCCTTCCACGAAATGACTCGGACAAGCACAGTGTGGATCAGCTCAGAAACTGACGAAATCTTTGTGGAATCGCTATGCACACTACGAAATGTGTAGCCACACTCGATAGGGGAGATTGACACAGTGTGATGGTCACGAGGATATGAAGACCGTGATAACTACACAACAAAGACCCAGAGTGACTTTCATGTGAGAAGTGGCCGTGAATCTGGAGATGCTACCCGCGCCTCTCACTCAATGAGCGGGTGACGAAATCGACAAATGTGGAGTGGTGAGGGGTGAATATCCGACATCTGTGACAACGTTGTTCCGATGCAAATGAGCACGTGGAAGGAGACGCGTTGACATTGGTGTCGAGAATATGTGAGAGGCAGTGAGAGGCACTCAGTCTCTGCCAACAATTTCGTGTGCATTATTTCGACTGGTTGAAACGTCTTTTACACAATCCATTCGTGTAGCCCCATCGAATTGAGCCTGACTGCACGAATCTGAACACACTTCGGATGGAGAATGAAATGTGACACGAAGTGGTTCTGCATAGTAGAAATGTAATTTAAGTAGTGTCAATGAGTAATTGAAAGGTCTTACGCGTTGTTGTTTCTTCTTTGACTTCTTCTGTTGCTGGAGTTGTGGTGGCTGGCACATCTATCAGAAGAGAAGTGAGGCAGACGTCTCATCAGTTGTCACACCACTGACGCGATAAACTTCAAATATGCACTCCGCAGATCATCAAGATAATCTGACTGAACGTGAATTAGAGAGACAAGGGTGTTGTCTCATGTCAAGTCGAATATATATTCACGTACTCACAAAACTCACCTTGTGTTGTTTCTTCTTCAACAATATTTTTCATCACTGAAATGAAAGAGATTAGAAATACACAGTATCAAAAATAGCTCCGGAGTCGGAATATGACTTCCACAGTGACTGCTAGATTTGTCACAGTCTCTCGCAGCAATGTGGAACACACAAAACCGTCTATGCTTCCTGCTCGTGCCTCTGCAATACACATGAACTGTCTTCCTTTCACATGGACTGGATATCCGCCTGAATCCACAGCACACATACGCTCTCATTTTAAGTTCCATGTGAGCCTGTGTGGTATCCATGATGCTCACAAACATTTCGATTCGCAATTTCCGCCTCACGTCACTAGTCTCCTCCACACACACAAGCACACACATACACACACGAGCACCTGACACTCGTCTCACACACATTGCCCAACTAATTATCACAGGTCAGATTTCACGAAAAGCACTCAGCATTTCCGCTCAATGATATCACTCATTTGTCCTCAGACTATAGGTGAAAGTGAAAAGTGGAAGAGATTTCGTTTTTCTTACCTAGTTTATAGCACTTGCTGGGAAAGGTGTTCTTCACCCCTGAAAATAAGAGAAACCAATCGTCGCCTGTTAACATATGCTATTCACTCTATTCATTTGCATATTCACTGTAATGGTTTTTAAATTTTGACATGCAGAATTCACAACACAAGATCATGATGACGATAGATATCAGATTGTTGAATTTACCATAGAGCTTGTCTTCCTCGTCGACGTCCTCTAGTGGAGGAAAACAAGGAAACGTTCGAATCGGTTAGAAAATATGCAGGACGTGACGTTTGAGTGGAGACGCACACGACAAGTAAGCTGTGATCACAACCATGTCTGACAGTATTCAGACTGAGCGATGCAACCCTGGTCCCTGTTCACACTGAGTGGTTGGTGCATTCGAATTCCAGTCTCCAACGTACTGGCTTACACAAATCGCCTGCATTCCAATCTACTGAGAGTTCAATTGTTCCGTTAACGGCTCAGAGAGTATCCCTTCCACGAAATGACTCGGACAAGCACAGTGTGGATCAGCTCAGAAACTGACGAAATCTTTGTGGAATCGCTATGCACACTACGAAATGTGTAGCCACACTCGATAGGGGAGATTGACACAGTGTGATGGTCACGAGGATATGAAGACCGTGATAACTACACAACAAAGACCCAGAGTGACTTTCATGTGAGAAGTGGCCGTGAATCTGGAGATGCTACCCGCGCCTCTCACTCAATGAGCGGGTGACGAAATCGACAAATGTGGAGTGGTGAGGAGTGAATATCCGACATCTGTGACAACGTTGTTCCGATGCAAATGAGCACGTGGAAGGAGACGCGTTGACATTGGTGTCGAGAATATGTGAGAGGCAGTGAGAGGCACTCAGTCTCTGCCAACAATTTCGTGTGCATTATTTCGACTGGCTGAAACTTCTTTTACACAATCCATTCGTGTAGCCCCATCGAATTGAGCCTGACTGCACGAATCTGAACACACTTCGGATGGAGAATGAAATGTGACACGAAGTGGTTCTGCATAGTAGAAATGTAATTTAAGCAGTGTCAATGAGTAATTGAAAGGTCTTACGCGTTGTTGTTTCTTCTTTGACTTCTTCTGTTGCTGGAGTTGTGGTGGCTGGCACATCTATCAGAAGAGAAGTGAGGCAGACGTCTCATCAGTTGTCACACCACTGACGCGATAAACTTCAAATATGCACTCCGCAGATCATCAAGATAATCTGACTGAACGTGAATTAGAGAGACAAGGGTGTTGTCTCATGTCAAGTCGAATATATATTCACGTACTCACAAAACTCACCTTGTGTTGTTTCTTCTTCAACAATATTTTTCATCACTGAAATGAAAGAGATTAGAAATACACAGTATCAAAAATAGCTCCGGAGTCGGAATATGACTTCCACAGTGACTGCTAGATTTGTCACAGTCTCTCGCAGCAATGTGGAACACACAAAACCGTCTATGCTTCCTGCTCGTGCCTCTGCAATACACATGAACTGTCTTCCTTTCACATGGACTGGATATCCGCCTGAATCCACAGCACACATACGCTCTCATTTTAAGTTCCATGTGAGCCTGTGTGGTATCCATGATGCTCACAAACATTTCGATTCGCAATTTCCGCCTCACGTCACTAGTCTCCTCCACACACACAAGCACACACATACACACACGAGCACCTGACACTCGTCTCACACACATTGCCCAACTAATTATCACAGGTCAGATTTCACGAAAAGCACTCAGCATTTCCGCTCAATGATATCACTCATTTGTCCTCAGACTATAGGTGAAAGTGAAAAGTGGAAGAGATTTCGTTTTTCTTACCTAGTTTATAGCACTTGCTGGGAAAGGTGTTCTTCACCCCTGAAAATAAGAGAAACCAATCGTCGCCTGTTAACATATGCTATTCACTCTATTCATTTGCATATTCACTGTAATGGTTTTTAAATTTTGACATGCAGAATTCACAACACAAGATCATGATGACGATAGATATCAGATTGTTGAATTTACCATAGAGCTTGTCTTCCTCGTCGACGTCCTCTAGTGGAGGAAAACAAGGAAACGTTCGAATCGGTTAGAAAATATGCAGGATGTGACGTTTGAGTGGAGACGCACACGAAAAGTAAGCTGTGATCACAACCATGTCTGACAGTATTCAGACTGAGCGATGCAACCCTGGTCCCTGTTCACACTGAGTGGTTGGTGCATTCGAATTCCAGTCTCCAACGTACTGGCCTACACAAATCGCCTGCATTCCAATCTACTGAGAGTTCAATTGTTCCGTTAACGGCTCAGAGAGTATCCCTTCCACGAAATGACTCGGACAAGCACAGTGTGGATCAGCTCAGAAACTGACGAAATCTTTGTGGAATCGCTATGCACACTACGAAATGTGTAGCCACACTTGATAGGGGAGATTGACACAGTGTGATGGTCACGAGGATATGAAGACCGTGATAACTACACAACAAAGACCCAGAGTGACTTTCATGTGAGAAGTGGCCGTGAATCTGGAGATGCTACCCGCGCCTCTCACTCAATGAGCGGGTGACGAAATCGACAAATGTGGAGTGGTGAGGAGTGAATATCCGACATCTGTGACAATGTTGTTCCGATGCAAATGAGCACGTGGAAGGAGACGCGTTGACATTGGTGTCGAGAATATGTGAGAGGCAGTGAGAGGCACTCAGTCTCTGCCAACAATTTCGTGTGCATTATTTCGACTGGTTGAAACGTCTTTTACACAATCCATTCGTGTAGCCCCATCGAATTGAGCCTGACTGCATGAATCTGAACACACTTCGGATGGAGAATGAAATGTGACACGAAGTGGTTCTGCATAGTAGAAATGTAATTTAAGCAGTGTCAATGAGTAATTGAAAGGTCTTACGCGTTGTTGTTTCTTCTTTGACTTCTTCTGCTGCTGGAGTTGTGGTGGCTGGCACATCTATCAGAAGAGAAGTGAGGCAGACGTCTCATCAGTTGTCACACCACTGACGCGATAAACTTCAAATATGCACTCCGCAGATCATCAAGATAATCTGACTGAACGTGAATTAGAGAGACAAGGGTGTTGTCTCATGTCAAGTCGAATATAGATTCACGTACTCACAAAACTCACCTTGTGTTGTTTCTTCTTCAACAATATTTTTCATCACTGAAATGAAAGAGATTAGAAATACACAGTATCAAAAATAGCTCCGGAGTCGGAATATGACTTCCACAGTGACTGCTAGATTTGTCACAGTCTCTCGCAGCAATGTGGAACACACAAAACCGTCTATGCTTCCTGCTCGTGCCTCTGCAATACACATGAACTGTCTTCCTTTCACATGGACTGGATATCCGCCTGAATCCACAGCACACATACGCTCTCATTTTAAGTTCCATGTGAGCCTGTGTGGTATCCATGATGCTCACAAACATTTCGATTCGCAATTTCCGCCTCACGTCACTAGTCTCCTCCACACACACAAGCACACACATACACACACGAGCACCTGACACTCGTCTCACACACATTGCCCAACTAATTATCACAGGTCAGATTTCACGAAAAGCACTCAGCATTTCCGCTCAATGATATCACTCATTTGTCCTCAGACTATAGGTGAAAGTGAAAAGTGGAAGAGATTTCGTTTTTCTTACCTAGTTTATAGCACTTGCTGGGAAAGGTGTTCTTCACCCCTGAAAATAAGAGAAACCAATCGTCGCCTGTTAACATATGCTATTCACTCTATTCATTTGCATATTCACTGTAATGGTTTTTAAATTTTGACATGCAGAATTCACAACACAAGATCATGATGACGATAGATATCAGATTGTTGAATTTACCATAGAGCTTGTCTTCCTCGTCGACGTCCTCTAGTGGAGGAAAACAAGGAAACGTTCGAATCGGTTAGAAAATATGCAGGACGTGACGTTTGAGTGGAGACGCACACGACAAGTAAGCTGTGATCACAACCATGTCTGACAGTATTCAGACTGAGCGATGCAACCCTGGTCCCTGTTCACACTGAGTGGTTGGTGCATTCGAATTCCAGTCTCCAACGTACTGGCCTACACAAATCGCCTGCATTCCAATCTACTGAGAGTTCAATTGTTCCGTTAACGGCTCAGAGAGTATCCCTTCCACGAAATGACTCGGACAAGCACAGTGTGGATCAGCTCAGAAACTGACGAAATCTTTGTGGAATCGCTATGCACACTACGAAATGTGTAGCCACACTTGATAGGGGAGATTGACACAGTGTGATGGTCACGAGGATATGAAGACCGTGATAACTACACAACAAAGACCCAGAGTGACTTTCATGTGAGAAGTGGCCGTGAATCTGGAGATGCTACCCGCGCCTCTCACTCAATGAGCGGGTGACGAAATCGACCAATGTGGAGTGGTGAGGAGTGAATATCCGACATCTGTGACAATGTTGTTCCGATGCAAATGAGCACGTGGAAGGAGACGCGTTGACATTGGTGTCGAGAATATGTGAGAGGCAGTGAGAGGCACTCAGTCTCTGCCAACAATTTCGTGTGCATTATTTCGACTGGTTGAAACGTCTTTTACACAATCCATTCGTGTAGCCCCATCGAATTGAGCCTGACTGCATGAATCTGAACACACTTCGGATGGAGAATGAAATGTGACACGAAGTGGTTCTGCATAGTAGAAATGTAATTTAAGCAGTGTCAATGAGTAATTGAAAGGTCTTACGCGTTGTTGTTTCTTCTTTGACTTCTTCTGCTGCTGGAGTTGTGGTGGCTGGCACATCTATCAGAAGAGAAGTGAGGCAGACGTCTCATCAGTTGTCACACCACTGACGCGATAAACTTCAAATATGCACTCCGCAGATCATCAAGATAATCTGACTGAACGTGAATTAGAGAGACAAGGGTGTTGTCTCATGTCAAGTCGAATATATATTCACGTACTCACAAAACTCACCTTGTGTTGTTTCTTCTTCAACAATATTTTTCATCACTGAAATGAAAGAGATTAGAAATACACAGTATCAAAAATAGCTCCGGAGTCGGAATATGACTTCCACAGTGACTGCTAGATTTGTCACAGTCTCTCGCAGCAATGTGGAACACACAAAACCGTCTATGCTTCCTGCTCGTGCCTCTGCAATGCACATGAACTGTCTTCCTTTCACATGGACTGGATATCCGCCTGAATCCACAGCACACATACGCTCTCATTTTAAGTTCCATGTGAGCCTGTGTGGTATCCATGATGCTCACAAACATTTCGATTCGCAATTTCCGCCTCACGTCACTAGTCTCCTCCACACACACAAGCACACACATACACACACGAGCACCTGACACTCGTCTCACACACATTGCCCAACTAATTATCACAGGTCAGATTTCACGAAAACACTCAGCATTTACACTCTCTGATATCACTCTTTTGTCTTTAGACTTTTGAAGAAGAGTGAAAGTGGGAATATTTTTATGTTACTTACCTTCTTTATAGCAGTCGCTTGAATAGATATTTTCCACTCCTGTAAATAATAGAAATGAATCGTCTCGTGTTCGTTTATTTATTCACTTTTTAAATTATGAAACTCAAACAGTCAGATTTTGCAGCACAAGATCATGATGACGATAGATATCAGATTGTTGAACTTACCATAGAGCTTCTCTTCGTCGTCAACGTTCACTAATGGACGGAAACACTGATAAATTATGCGTTATATAAATGAATTTTAACTTCGGCGTGATTGTCATTTTGTTAAGTGATAACTAAATTTCAAGTTTGTTTATCTACTTAGAGAAAACTGGTTTTAATATATGAAATGCGTTTTAAAAATTTACAATCACACCAATATTTTTGTTTTGGCAGTTACATCAATTTGTACTTACCTGCATCGCCTGGCTTGCTGAATATTGTGAACGCTTGAATAATGAACAACAGAACGCATAACATATTCTTCGTCATCTTCCGTACAGTATTTGTTTAATAAATAAAAACAAGTATTTATATACTCCGTTCGCCAATAGATTTCAGTTAGTTTGCACTTGCCACGTATAAGACCTTCAAGTTTTCTAAAAATATTCTTAATTATCACTCCATTTCTTTTTGATGGAATGTGGCGTGATTATAATTTTCATTATATGCATAAATAATTTTGTACTGTTATTCATTTACAAGGTCACCGGAATCAAATTAAACCATCTTAATAATTAAGATGATTATGATCAATGTATATTAGGAACTGTATATAGTTTGCGAGCTATATATGCCATATTTCTAGTGATTCGCGCATATCCATCCTTTCATGAAAACGATGAACCATCTGCTTTGCTCACAAACTTGGAGAAAGTAGTACATGCGAGAAAATCGAACATAATAAAGTGTCATTTCTTTAGGAAATATTAACCATTTTTCAAACAAAAGTTAATTTCAGAAATGTTTTGCGAATTCAGAGACTTTGAACTAGACGTTCGTCATAAAGTAATCTTGAAGATAGAAAATACAAACAATACCTACTAATCGAAGCAATGATTAACACGAATAAAACATTGGAATTCCGAGTAGATGAACCGCGAATGCAGTGGTCATATAGTTTCTAGGCATGAGAAAGCTTAACATTTCTCTCAAAAAGAGTAACACACATACATGCCGAAAAGGTTTAGACCATGATTAGCGCTTTGGATTCCTGACTAATTATCGAGATATGATACTGAGTGAATAACAGCATATATCAATATGTTGGCAAAACAGATTTTCAGCCAACAAAACAAAGTTGATTATTGCCCTACAGGTGAAAAAAATATTTGAAATTCAAAATTACTGGACGCTGTGATTAACTTAAGTAAGACATGTTTCAAAGTTTCCTCATGGTTCCACAAGTTTCCAAACACCATTCCACACATGTTTACTGAATGAAATCAAGAGAGGGAAAGTCGTGGTGGATGGACGTCCAGGATAACATAAGAAGAAGTGATTCGTTTTGAGTCGATTCACCAAGATGTACAACTGATATTTACGTATAATAATAATATATTCTCATTTTGTAAATGAGGGACGCCAGTTTACAGGCATCATCAATATGATAAATTACATATACGATTAGCAATCATACTCAATAATAATGTTTTAATTAAACACATATTTTTTCCTACCTGTGTAGGAAACACCAAATGTACAGGCATGAATAAGCATTATTTAAATTTCATAAATTTGGTTCATGGTTAAATTACATGGTTGCTGACGATTTTGTCTTTAGTTTGTGGGAACAATATGATAACCAGTCATTCAATGGAGCAAATCATGAAAGATAGAAATATTGTTTTCGCATTAACAAAAAAATCCAAGTATGTTTTGGATGGATTCCCCAATATAACTTAGGTGTGTACAAAACCGAATCTTATTCTTGATTTATATCCAAATTTGGTAATCATTAAAATAAGTGATACACTTGCATAGTGTTGTCAGCATTTTCATCGTAACATCACGAGTGAATTGTACTCAATGTAGTATAATATTAATGATAGTATATATTTGCTTATACATGGGTGTTTCTAAGAAAACAAAGCTATATTACAAATACGATCAGTTGTGTTACAAGTTACAATCGTGACGTTGTATCACAAATCAATACTTTTCCATTGGTATAAGAGTATATTCCACAAATGTAATCCAGGTTGCGTCGTGGGGAAAGTTAATTCGTTGTGAACTAGGCAACTGGAAGATACGGGACCAATAATGTTTGCAGATCATTTGTCATTGTGGATGGTCAAATATCCACATTATTCATTCTCTTTCAAAACGCCAAATAGAAGCTAAAATGGTGAGAGAAAAAAGAAGACAAACAATAGCAAAGCAAAAGAAAGCAAGAGGAGTCCTTAAGGAGTGATTAGTAAATATGTACATATATATTCTGTTTAGTAACTATGGTTATTTTTGTGCACTAACTAACTAGTCCCGTTGTGCTAACTTTTATATTATGTGTAAACTAATATTACTGTCCTGTGTAGAAATGTTTATCATCTGGTTACAACAATATTAGAATTTATAATTGTAGTTTGTTGTAACTACACGTTTAATGAACATAAAATATCTATGTAGGGTGAAAAAGAGGGTGAAAGAGTCAAACGTAGAAGTGCATTGCCATCGTTGATCAGACTGGCGACCGAGGAGATGAACACTGGGAGTGTGTTTGCATCACGCACATTAGCTGGTGGTCTATTCCACATGACTGAAAACTTATTAAAGAAGGAGTTGTGCCGCACGTAAGTCTGACAGTGCTGTATAGCAGCTAGGTTGTGATGATTTCTAAGATTGTAACTGGTGACAGCGGTAGGTTTAGTTATTTGCTCGGAGGAATGCAAGAGAAGATTAGTAAGCTTGTAGTAAAAGATGAGGTTTAGCTTAAGACGTCTTTTCCAGAGTGGTTCTAGTCTCAGTCTGTCGTATATAGAAATAAGTGTTGAGAAGAGTCAATAATCAAATGACTTGGTATGGTTATGAAGCCGATCAAAAAATTAGGGAAGAAGAAGCTTCGTTGACTAAATGACACAGAATTCGTGAAATGTCGAGGTCAGTGTGCTTGACAATGAGCCAGCTGGTCCTCCGACTATTCGACTAAATCAATTGAAAACTGCTGTCTTATCTCCGTCTGGTAATCCGTACGTATAACAGAGAGGAAAACTTTGGATTAGTAAGCTCTGTGAGATTTAGGTCTGTATCATTCTTCTCTGCACCGCGTGCATAAACTCTTTTCTGCCGTTTCTACAGTAAAGTGGATTTCCTGAACACTTTCCTAATAACCTGAATCACATTGATCCACATTAGCTTGCTAGTGCAATCACTCGACATGTGATGCGATTCAGTGAAAGACTGACAGTTTTTTGTGTATTAGACTCATGGAATCCTCAATGTTAGATGACTTGATTTAAAGTATTGTAGACATCATGGCTACCGTCAGCCCAGTCATCATTAGGACAGATGATTATGGATTTTGATGAAATTCACGGTACCTGCAGTCGTTAGGATGTCCACAAACCCTTGTTATTCCCTTTTGATGAGACATTCAGATTTGTCTGATTGTCGTCCTCACAGTCTGTTTGATTGTTTCCACCTGCAAAATATTATCTTTATCGAGTACCACAGTTTCTAATATTTGATCCGTAATTTTATTTGAAGTTATTATGCATTTGTCAATACCTCGTTTTCAAATCTGTAGACAGTCAAACGAATCTGACTTGGCATTTTAAATCTAGGGTAATAGAGTGTCAAGATAATTGTTGTATCACCTGACTATCTTGACAGACTAGATTCCATACTCCCCACTGTCCTAAATCTCATTCCACCAGGTGAAAGAGCTCGCTTGTTGTATTCACTTAATAAATCAAGAGTTAGTCAGTTTCCATCTCACGTGTGAATGTACGATGTACAGTTGAAGCCCATGTATCAGTCGATTTCACAATCAGTGGATTACTGTGCACCCAGAGGAATTATATCAGGCACAGAGAGATGTGTGGAATTGCTTTTCAGAGAGAAGTGTAATTATCCTTCGTGCTATTCCACCTGTGATTGTATTACAAACACCAATCGATAATTATAATTTTGACAAATTAATAAAATCTCAAATAAGCACTGAATTATTATAATAAACAGGCACAGAGAGATATGTGGAAGCCAAATCATTCTTCGTGTTGTTCTGTCTGCAACTGTAGTACAAACACAAATCCGTAATTATTTTTTTGGCAGATACCTTCACCTCATACATAAACTGAAGCAAATGTAATAACGGAAGCATGTACTTTATATCCTTAGAACAATATGCAACAATATGAGTTTCATCTCTTTCTGTCTAAATAAATTCTGAATGTGTTTTTAGAGAAAGAAATTGAGTCATATGATGTTTACGATTTAAGCAAAGAAATATAATGGCAGATACATAATTTCATTGTGGATTGTTCCACCAGAAATAATGTTGTTTCCACTCATTTACACTTGGTATGTGTGTGTGTTGTACTACTGAGAAATTGGATGTAAGTAGTGAAGAGAGCCGTAGTCACAGCACCAGTATGCGCATCTACCTGAGGTACAATATGATGGCGTAGTATGAATGCACTGTATCCACAATGTGTTAACACCACTTTAATCGTATTATGACAATTTATGTATATGGCAATAATTACAGAAATAAACTGGATGATTAGACATAAAATGTAGTGGGATTACAAATATTGAGGGAATTGAATTTTGATGGCAAGGGTAGAGTTTAAAGTTGGACATATTTCTTTTCGATGTAGAAAGTGGGCTTGAAATTATGGATCGCTGCTATCCTAGCTATAGCCTGCTGCCTCGGTCTCACTCTCTTTGTGGTGTTTTGTTCGGATAGTTTTTTCGAATATGGAGGACGTTTGTAATACATCTGGATGTCCAGGGTTCACCAGACGTTCTGTTATCAAACTGTGTAAACACCTGTGCTCTCTCTTCCCCAGTCAGGCTGGACAGGGTTCCCCAGCGCGTTTCACAAGTGATCACGTTTTGTGGTCATTATACTCAGCTGCAAACTCTAAGTGAACCGGTAAATGCATGTTATACTTGCTTGTTCCACTCCACATCCCTCTTTCTGACTCCCCTTCCATCTCTAGAACTGCGATCATTCCAACCCATTTTCCTCCGTGATCTAAATCACCACCATCTTCTTTCCTCACCATGAAACCCATTGGAAAATATCTTTGATTAATTTAACTAGAGAGAGTGGTGCGCGTACTCTAATAGCCATTAGTTCAGATACCTTACCAGTGAGTGTTGGCAATATATGATTCATTTCTCCTTATGTTACAGGAAATCAGATATATAATATGTTTTTGACCTTATGCATCACTGAGTCGTTTGCTTCACACAGAGTTGCATTTTTAGTCGTCGACTACGTCTCTCATGTGAAACCAAACACTTGCATTCAGAAGTGCTTGGTAGAACAGGTGATATTACGCTAAAATATATACTCCCACCAGGCGTTTACACTGGCGACCACCTTTCCTATGGTTACATAAGAGATGAGGAAGTCATCAAGGATGTCTGTTCAGCTGCCGGTAGGCGATGACTCACAAAAGTGAAGTGACGGATGAGGTGACTATGTGAACTTCAAACTACCGTCATACCTGTGTGCATTACACATTAGGATTGCAAAGGAATCTGTATTGAGGTGTGCGGCTCAACCCAATAGGTGAATGATATTATCTACTACTGAAAATGTTCCGAGAGGCGTTGTGGAATGTGATGAGATCAACACATTATCGATTGAGTTCTTAGAAGAATAAGATGATTCACCCTTCTGTAGAGCTAAAATATGTATTGTTTCTATGTCAGATTTCGATTCCTGACAGAATCTTCTTTGGTACGCACTGTTCTCGTTGAGATTCTGAGATGAAAGTGTGAAATAACACAGTGAATTGTTTAAACCAGGAGTAAAAGGAACATATTGAGTACTAAATATGGAACACGCATATCTTGTCACTGACGGGATAAAACCGAGTGAAAATGGATCTGATAACTTCTGTTTCACAGAACCTATTTCGAGCGAGAATCTTTGCTACGATATAAAGAAGCGATTTAGGGGATAATTACTTCCGTGTTACACACTGAAATCACACACAAAGGTAGTCAATTCAGAGCGGAATACATCACCAACGCTATCTAGCCTCAGCCTGAGCTGGATATTCACACTGATATTCCCGAGTATCTCTTGTTTTCAACAATGACTAGGAATTTCCCGAATGACACAATAGGAAGATGTCCGTTATTTTCGACATATAACTCTGTTATTTCTCTACAAAACACGCTGAATAGTGCACGTTTAACCGAAAGTCAGTGGAATTAATCCCACGGAAAATACACTGAAGCAGGGCTAGTTTCGATTATTGATCTTGCATTTGTCTCCTATAGGTTTGAAAACGTCTCCACTCTCTCAGTTATCTTGTTGCACGAGAAATGTTACGGTTAGTATTTGGATCATGCCTACACACTCAATTAGGATACGTATGTATGCAGTATGATATGCGCCAACGTATATTCATGCATGCGAATTCATAGACAATCTTCCATGATGATTTTTTCTAGGTGATCACTTCGGCTATATTTGCGACTATTATTATTATTATTCAACTATCTGACTGAATCGAACATCAACACAGATACTCACTGGGATCGTTCCCCTTTTTTATGGCTTGAGACCGTTCAATTTAAACGAGAAAGAAAGTAAATATATCATATCACAACTACACACGCTTTTCTCATACTTAAAAATGTAATTCTTGCCACATTTATGATAATACCGTCAGTCCCCGAAAATCCACAAAATATCCTCTTCATATAATTTGGTCCCATCACTCAATTTTATTTAATCATTTTAACACTAGAACACTAGTTCACTGGACGAATTTCGAGTATCTGCCCCAGTGTGTGAGTTTCCCAACGCCTGATACAGTAAGTTATTTGTAAACTATTCTGTTGAGTTGTACGGAACTGGTTCAATGTTTAATTGATTCTATTTAGTAATGACAAGTTATGACAGTGATCGAGAATAGTAAGTGTAGACTTTTGACTGCACATCCATGGATACATTACGATTATGAACTTCTTCTGTATCAATTATCCTCACATATTGAGTGATCAGTGTTGAATATGTGTTCACTTATATTGCTCCTTATTCATCCACCATTGTTTTTTAGTTGCCAAGCAGGATAATGTTCCTTGAACCTTTTGGATAAAACACGCATCGAGGAACCCATATTTCTCTCTCCACATGAGCAAGTTGATTGTTGGATACACAAAGAAGTGGTCAAATAAGATGGTTCATTTTTGGAGTTGTTGAAGAACAATGGGCGGCGGGAGTAGCGTAGCGGCATCGAGTATTCTTCTTGAGAGTGTTAGATATTCTTATCTCCAATCGGCGACCAGCTGGTCATCAGTGAAAGGCACGTTCATGTTTAGCATCTTCTTCGGCACAGAGATGTGTTGTTCTTTGTTGATTTTCGGCTTTATGTGTTTACCCATCAAGCATGGTGGATAACCGTTTTCAAATAGTGTCTTCCTCAAAATCTTGGCCTCCTCTTCCACTGATTCGAGGCTGCAGATACTACGGATTCTGGTCGCGAGAGATATTATCAGGTTTCGTTTGCAATTGATGGCTAGAAAAATGTAGAAGTTTGTCAACTGACCGTTCCACTTAAGCCTTCGATATGTGGATCTCTTCAGAGTCTCATCAATTTTCTCTGTAAGTCGGATGTCCAGAAATAAGATTGTCCCACCAGTTTCTGCGTCAGTCATGAATTTCATGGCTGGGTGACAGATATTCAAATCCAGTAGGACATTAATTAGGTCACATTTGCTATCACAGATGATAAAATTGTCATCAACATACTTTTTGTACGAAGAGAAGATGTCGATTGTCAGTTTCAACGGACCACATTCCAATTCGTCTTGAAAATATTTGTGAGTAACGAACCTTGAGGTGACTCCATAGCTACACCCTCTTGCTAACCAAAAGTAGTGAAACTGTTCGTAAATTATATTCCAAAAGCATATCTAGGTTGAGGTTCTCTTAATTTGGTTGTGAGTATTCCGATATTCCAGTCGTCGTCTTCCAAGTGCTTGCTTGCACAAGTAATAAATCGTCTCGGTAATCGAGACATTTGCGAGGCGAGATTTGACATCGACTGATATCTTGTGTTTGTCGCCGAGTTTCAAATATTGAATACAGACAACGAGTACACATATGATTCACAAAACACCGTCTTTACTTTGTTTGGTAATCCGTGCGTATGACAAACAACGGACGTGTGATTTAGTCATCTCCATGAGGCGTGAGTCTGTATAATTTTCCGTCGGCCTGTGCGCATGCAGTGTTCTTATATATCATAAGTGGTGTTATGGAAACTTCGGTCAGTCTTCTCCTAACACACAGCTAAAACAACTTGAATATGCCCATATCAAAATCATTTCAATATGGAGACCAAAATAAAGGATAAAAAAACACAGTATAAGCTCACATTGAAAACAACAGCGACTATGTAACTGTTATTACGAATCCGGATACCGCTATTGTCACACTACGATTAAAGTAGTGTTAACACATTGTGGATACAGTGCATTCATACTACGCCATCATATTGTACCTCAGGTAGATGCGCATACTGGTGCTGTGACTACGGCTCTCTTCACTACTTACATCCAATTTCTCAGTAGTACAACACACACACATACCAAGTGTAAATGAGTGGAAACAACATTATTTCTGGTGGAACAATCCACAATGAAATTATGTATCTGCCATTATATTTCTTTGCTTAAATCGTAAACATCATATGACTCAATTTCTTTCTCTAAAAACACATTCAGAATTTATTTAGACAGAAAGAGATGAAACTCATATTGTTGCATATTGTTCTAAGGATATAAAGTACATGCTTCCGTTATTACATTTGCTTCAGTTTATGTATGAGGTGAAGGTATCTGCCAAAAAAATAATTACGGATTTGTGTTTGTACTACAGTTGCAGACAGAACAACACGAAGAATGATTTGGCTTCCACATATCTCTCTGTGCCTGTTTATTATAATAATTCAGTGCTTATTTGAGATTTTATTAATTTGTCAAAATTATAATTATCGATTGGTGTTTGTAATACAATCACAGGTGGAATAGCACGAAGGATAATTACACTTCTCTCTGAAAAGCAATTCCACACATCTCTCTGTGCCTGATATAATTCCTCTGGGTGCACAGTAATCCACTGATTGTGAAATCGACTGATACATGGGCTTCAACTGTACATCGTACATTCACACGTGAGATGGAAACTGACTAACTCTTGATTTATTAAGTGAATACAACAAGCGAGCTCTTTCACCTGGTGGAATGAGATTTAGGACAGTGGGGAGTATGGAATCTAGTCTGTCAAGATAGTCAGGTGATACAACAATTATCTTGACACTCTATTACCCTAGATTTAAAATGCCAAGTCAGATTCGTTTGACTGTCTACAGATTTGAAAACGAGGTATTGACAAATGCATAATAACTTCAAATAAAATTACGGATCAAATATTAGAAACTGTGGTACTCGATAAAGATAATATTTTGCAGGTGGAAACAATCAAACAGACTGTGAGGACGACAATCAGACAAATCTGAATGTCTCATCAAAAGGGAATAACAAGGGTTTGTGGACATCCTAACGACTGCAGGTACCGTGAATTTCATCAAAATCCATAATCATCTGTCCTAATGATGACTGGGCTGACGGTAGCCATGATGTCTACAATACTTTAAATCAAGTCATCTAACATTGAGGATTCCATGAGTCTAATACACAAAAAACTGTCAGTCTTTCACTGAATCGCATCACATGTCGAGTGATTGCACTAGCAAGCTAATGTGGATCAATGTGATTCAGGTTATTAGGAAAGTGTTCAGGAAATCCACTTTACTGTAGAAACGGCAGAAAAGAGTTTATGCACGCGGTGCAGAGAAGAATGATACAGAATTAAATCTCACGGAACTTTCTAAGTCTGTTGATTGACATTGTCTATCACTGTATTTTTACAATACTCCATGTTGTTTGCTTATTTATATATATATATATATATATATATATATATATATATATATATATATTGTGATTTGAAAAATAATTTCGCTGAATACAAATTTCTTAATTCATCGCTCTATGTGTTTTTAGTTCAATTCCTGTTATTCGGTCATTGCGAAATAAGACTGCTACTATCGCAATTAATTGTAACATTTTGACGTTCCTATGGAACTATTTTATCTGGGAATGTTTCCTATTAATGGTTGAACACGAAAAATCTCCGACTATCTTGAATGCTTCGACGCTTTGTTCATGTTGTATATTGTTCGCGGTGTCAAAATCTCAGCTCATTTTATTACTGCGATTGGGGTGTATGCGTACAGCCTAATGAAAACTCTGTCAATTCCAGATAAACTATTTCTCTGTCATATGATAAATTCCGTCAACCTCTAACAAATCGCTTCCACATAACAACCCGATAGAGAGGGCTCAGTTCAACAGACTTGTTCGTGCTCCCAACCAGAAGATCAGAAACTTTATTCTTTAGCTTCATATACAAGCTTCAAAGTGCAACCTTGGAGATCAGCTACATACTCAACTACGTGATCGTCTCATTGCTGGTATCAATATTCCTTAGTTGGAGAAAGAGTTAATTCAGATTCCTTCCTGCTTGGGATTTTTTTAATCCATACGAAGAGGTCAACAGCGAATATCCAGCTCTCATCATGTTAGTATTTGATGTCATGCAGTCCACGTTGATAATAATAGTGTTCAGAAAAAGAAATCCAAGCTGCCATCCACAGGTAATGCAACGCAGTCAGAGAGCAAAAATCTCAAACTGTGATTTTCATGTGGAAACATTCATCTACGTAGCACGTGCTGTTTTATGGGTGCTAAGTGTCACGAATGTGGTAAAGTTGGACACATCAAGACTGTTTGCAGAAGTTCGAATACCTATGCTGTTCAGAATTCTCATGATTCTCTCAATTCGTCTGGTAAAATGCAGTTGATATCTCTTTCAACTTTTCCCAATAATCAATCTCATCTAATGAGAACCTACACTACAAGTTCAGTCAAGTCTCACTTTTTGATAATTGATATTGTGAGTACTGAATCCGAAATTTCTAAGAAAGATTTACTACCGATTGGTAGGAATGCCCAGAAAGACCCTACTACTAGTTCAATTACAGGCATAACTGGTCATAAACTACCTCTTATCGGTGCTACTAACATTTCTTTGAAATCAAACAGTGGTAATTTTGTAAATATTCCCTTTCTTGTTAGTGAATATGGTCCATCTTTATTGGGATTAAAAGCCCTTAGATTGTTAAATGTCGAAACCTCACTTTGTACTGAGTTGTTTGATGAATCTTTGTTCAGAGAATTCCTTCCCCAATGTTCAAAGAGTGTAGATGGCATGAAGATTCGGGCCATCCATCTTGAAACAGAGGGTGATCCTATCTTCCTGAGACGCTAAAAACAACTTGAATATGCCCAAAGCGAAATGAAGTCAATATGAAGAACAAAGTAATGGATTAATATCATACAGTATAAGTTCACCATGAGTGAACTGTACTATATTATATAGGATATGGTTAACGTGGCAGTGACTGCTTGAGATACGATTGGTAATCCCCATTTTGTCTGCTGTGGAGACCTGGGTTGAGGGACATAATTAATACCTGCATAGATTATGTATACGGCTGTAAAGTGAAAATAGAAACAAGCAATCGAACGAGTGAATGCTATAAGATAGATATTTGTGCAAATATAGAGCGAATACGTATGTATTCATAATATAATATACATTTATTCCTATATATGTAGGACATATCTGCTGTACAGGTATGGATAACTATTATTTAAATACATAAATTTGGTTTATGGTAAAATGACATGGTTGCTGAATTTCATGTCTTCAGACTGTGGGAACAATTTGCTAACTGGTCATTCAATGGAGCACATCAATAAATATAGAAATATTATCATCGCGTTAACAAAAAACACAAGTATGTGTTGAATGGATTACAAATACTTAGGAAAAAATAAAGCTTAAAACCATTTACTACATATACCTAGGTCTGTGTAGCTTCCTCTACAAAGCGAATAGAGAAAAAAGGGTGAGCGGCAAAGTACCAGAGTGGAAATAAAAGTATGTGAACACGGACAGTACCTTAATGTTTATATATATATATATATATATATATATATATTCGTTGTACATCGCCGTCTAGTAAACCTATTTATTTATTTCTACTTAGTCTTTTCATACATCTGTGTGACTAGTATATTTATAGTTTATAGAATAATTAGGGAAGCTTTGTGGATAATATGCTCTAACGTCAGGAACTGAATGTGAATACACAGAAAAGTCAGAGGATATTTAAAGGCGTAGAAAATGAGTCAAAACTGCAGAGACACTGGCGAAATAAAAATCATCAGTGTTTCTTATAGAAAAGAGATTGTACACAATCTAGTAGTCACTATGCAATTCTTATTCTGACTATCGTGCTATTTTTGATACTGCGGATTCACAATCTCTTTCATTTTTGTGATGAGAAATATCAATGATTGAATCAAAATATATAGTGAGTTTGGTGAGTACGTGATTATTTTAGCTGATATCAAACGTCGACCTTATAGGCGACTTGACTTCTAGACAGATTATATCTTTTATTGGTGAGCTACCAATTCGCTGACAATTCTGTGTTAAATGCTTTTGTTGATTCATTCAATGGGTTTATTTTATGTCCTCTAGATTATATTCTGCAATTTCAAGCTGACGGTTATAGTGTACGTGTTTGTCGTTTAATTGAAACCATCATACACTTTTCTCGCAAGATTTCTGTCCCTGTATAGTCCAATTTTATCTGATCAATACCGAGGTAGATCGTCTAAAATGTGTAACCTCTCTGTTAAACTTGTTTAAATGCCTCAATAGATATGAGATTTGTCTGCGCTAATCAACATCCAAATTTTGCTTAATTTTCAGGATGAGTTCAGTAGTCACTTTAGTTCATTTTCATCTTGCAGTAAGAAACTAACTCAGCCTCATTCATGAAGTCAAAGGAGAACTGTGCTCTTTTTTCGAATTCATAACAACTTATAATGTCAAATTCCAATCTCACTTTAAATACGTAATGTCAATTTCTATAATCTCAAATTTTTTATTTATGTCACAGCTAATTACTAAAAAAAAATATTGCCCGACTCATCTCTTTATTTCATCTTCTTGCACCTGTCTTTCAATCACCGAACGGTATCTGCTGATAGAACCCCTCAACAGATCGATTTTCACACTGAATACTGCCCACATTTTACCAATGGTCAATCCGTCATACGATTGTATATGTCAAGCTCTTTCAATGGACTTCACAGGGTGAATTCTGACTGGGATCCTCTGTGTTTACTTGGTGATTGTGATGCTAACTGTTTACCAGACAGAGCAGTTTTGATGCCAAACAGCAAATATCGATCCACAATTAACAAATGCTTCTATCAGTATTGGTTGAGGGCCTTTCTCGTTCCCAGAAATCTCTTTGCACACACAGATAACGAGCCTATATCTCTGACTTGATTTTTGGTGACTCATTTGAATAAGAAGGCAATCTTGTGTTCGAATTTGCACGAATTTTACTCATTTGATTCAGTCAACGTTGACAGAAAACTACAAGTCAGAAAGATATTATCCCCGCTCTTTGAAACTATCTCCTGAACATCGAAATTCATAAGCGAACACAAGAAAGACGTTGAAGTTTGTCGTTTGAAGCGTTGAAATTCTCCCTGAACACGTCACTATTGATGATAGAACGTTCTCAATCTTGTTGCATCAAGAAAATGGTTACAAGTGAGTTTGAGCACAACAACGCTATGCAGAAAATATCGATAGTTTGCATCCTTTACCAACAGACGCATCCATTATCGTCTACAAAAGAAATGAGGAACCATTAGGAACAAAGTGTTATGCAACGGTAAATAAGTTTTACTCAAATTCTTGAGTTCCCCTGTATTACTGTTCACTTGAGAGTTTCTTCACTGCACGTCACCTTATACTGCGGTTAGGAAAGTGCTTTAGAGGGATAGAAGAAGCTTTACGAACTACGTCAGCACAAGCATTTGATTGTATTCCACACTGTCTTATTATTGTCATATCTTTCCATTGTTCATATTGTTAATGATAGTACTGAGACAAAATGCAGACGTTAAAGTCTGCCTCTCAACAAATCTATTCCCATTCAATAACACTGGAGTTCAAAACACGTACTGCACCGGTGCTCATGGACTGATTATAGCTGAGTGTATTAATTGAAATAATCCGGAATTATGTTGTCAGTCTACAAGAGATCTGATCCCACCTTGTTGAGAATATCCATTTGGATTCTCAGCTTTTTCTTACAGTCGAGTTTCTTCTTCCACAGTACAAAGTTCACACTCCCATGTAACACTGTCGGGGAGACAAATCATGGACATTGAGTCTATTCTTCTTTTCATCTGACTTCATGTCAATTTTATAAGAACAGTCAGTAATAATACACTCAAACACTTCTTCATAGTGTGAATAGTTTGCTGAGATGTACTACGGTTCACTTTGTCAGTACAGTTCGCTCTGCCTGTGGACATTGTGGATAACTAAGATATCTAGATAACTAGATATCTCAGAGCTGTGTGCATTCGAACAAGGTACCTGTGCGTCACTTACTTGGCACTTTAACTACTGAGTGTAATCTCAAGCTCAAGTGCCACCATTAAACAATAATCCAATGATTCAAATAAGACTTCATACGGGACTAGTGTTTAATATCACTCGCCATTTGCCGATTTGATTATAAACCTGGGGAATTTAAGCTCTTTCAAACGGCATCTATACGTCTCGATACTATTTCGAAGGAGAAAGGTTTCATTATTAATTATTTGACCAGTTTATCATCTCGTCTAAACAATGCTTTTTTGAACGGAAATTGAAAATACAATCTTGGTAACGTCCGCATAACAAACTTGAGGAAGACGCCGAACGAATATACATTGATGAGACACAATTGCAGTCATCAACCAAACCGATATAACACAAAACTGTTTTAAATAAACTCGAACACATCTAACAATTTGGACCGAATCTTTCCAAATAGATAACCTTGCTTATAACAACAAGATGTATGGTTATTATTCCTATTATACTTATAGCCCGCTCGTTTTTCTGTCTTCTTTTCACAATAGTAAACACCACCAATGCTCTGTATTATTTATCATTTTTTTGTTTTTCCCCTCGGCTCGCTATATTGAGAGAACATTAGATCCATTATTCTAAAACATGCTGAGATTTCCGTACTGCACCAACGACATTGATTGAAATAAACCTACTTTTAATCCTACTGTTATTATTCTCATTTTACGCTTTGCACCTGTTTGATGCTATTCCAACTGTAAATGTGGAAAACCTCTTATGGTTAATTTTATTTGTACTCTGAGCAAATATGATGCAACAGTGGAATAAATACTGAAGAACCGATGATTTATCAAAGTCAATGTACTTGACGCAATATAACAGAGCAGTAATAGTTTAAGTTGTTCCGATTTCGATTTTTGTAGCAAAGATAAAATGTCCCGAGGAAGGACAAGTGTCTATGATGCTTACACTTTTATTAGATGACCACTGACAGGCTGCCATCGTATGAAAAATTAAGAAACCCTTTCGAAATTCATCGGCCAGAACTTCAAAGTTAATTTACCATATGCATACTGTTGACGTTCAACAGTAAACTGCAATACCACAATGGCCAAACTTTTCAGTTCGCTACAGGAGTTTGTTATTTTTCAACATCTAGTGAATTTCAAGCACAAAAAGGCCAAACTTTCAGCAAACGATTTCAATGACATGTGCACTGATAGCAAAGTATTTGTTTGCTGTTCAATCAATTACCTGAGTCATAACAACACTGTAATTATTTTACAATCAACTGATACACCGACTAATCGGTCACATGGTCATGATGTAAATGAATTTGATATGATCAATTATTTAGTGCCATTTTTGTTATAATACAATCTTTAATATTTTTGTAATTTATCCAATTCAACTCTACCCCTTATAACTTTTATCACATATACGTACATTGACTGAGCAATTATTTAGTGCCACTTAATAACCTTTTTCTGTAATATAAATACGACTGTACAGCTTGAAAATGAAGTCCTTGAAAAGAAATTTCTTCGCTGAACAAAAACTGTGTTTTTACTTATGAATTTGATATGAACTGAAAACACTGAGCGCCAGCAGACTTCGTTTACAAGTGAAATAAAATCACTCATGTCAACAGTCTACAAGGATGCCAGAAATATAATCAAGGACATCGGTGATAGAATACTCGTTTGGAAAATATCTCCTGAACCGTGTAATTACAACAATCATAATTCTATTTGTGTTTAAACAAAGTTTTAGTTACTGTCGATTTCCCTCTAAGAATCCACATCAAAGTTCAAACGTTGGTAGATGATATCGGTAGTGTGTTGCTTTACGACTGTAATCTTGTCTGAGTGAGGTTAAAGCCATTCCAACCACTGACTGTCTGTCAGAAGTGTTTAATGCAAGGACAATGCAGACAGAGATTTGATACCACACAGATGGGAATATCCATTTGGATTCTCAGCTATTTCTTACAGTTGATTTGTGTTACCCAATTTGTTTCCACAGTAGTTGTTCTATCCTAGAAATTCATCTGATCCTCATAGTTGTCTGACAGCACCGTTCAGATAATTTTCAGTTTTTGACATCATGATGGTTAAATGATACCGTGGATTTCACGTCAAATAACTGCATTTCGCTGTCGTTTGAATGCATTGTGACTGCATGTATCTGAAGGAAGTTCAACCTGGTTAAAGAGTAGGATGCAGAGATTGGTTTTATTTTGTTTCGATCACAGCACGTGGACTTCAGTCACTACAACATTCTTCACACAAAACAAGTGGAAATCGCAGTGTCTCGAGTAGGAGGTAGATTCACTTCTTATAAAGGTTACAGAAGACTTCACGTCGTCACATTTATTCGGCCTCAAGACTTTCAAAAACAGTGGATGTTCAAACCTGGGTGTATTGCATTGATTGCATCCCAGTAATATATTTGAACGTCTAAAATCAGAGACAGGCATTGAAATCAGTCCAAGTCCCTACTAAATCCCATAATCTTAATGTGCGTCTTGATTCATATGGCGAGAGGTAGTGACTGATGGAATTCACCGTGTAAAGGTGAAGTGATTGATAAGGGTCGCGTTATATTACGAAGTGACTGAGTAAGAATTCCTTTCTCGTACAACTGGCCAAAACATCAACTAGCTTGGTCTCGTGTCCTAAAGGTTCCGAGTATGATCCCTTGTGTCAAAGCTACTTCACAGTCCTGAATAAGAGTGTAACAGTTGTACAGTAATCCTTGGTCTCCGGTGACCTCCTACTCATGTGGCCTTTGACCAATCCTGTTTTCCAGTGGATTTCAGACTGATTATCGAGCGGGTAGAAGAGACTTTGCACTGTCTTACGCATACCATCATTATAACATCATGCTATGTGGATGGTAGTTTCAAAACAGACGCACATATGGAAGGATTTCATTGTACCTGATATTGCTGGCCTCTTATTATTATTAACGCTTGATGGTTCCAAACACATCGTTTTGAATGAGATTATCACAATCCGCTTTTCACTGAGTACGCCTCCTCTCTTTATCTCTCGTCTAGTAGTGATTTCTGAATGAAGCACTTTGACGGGACACTGTGTAGTTAACCTTTCCTTGTATTCTTCATACTTTGTAGGTGGACATGGCATCATATCAATTTCGTTTAAATCCCGAATACGGGTATTGTACAATGAACTGCTAGTAGAGTGAGATATTCTGAGAAATGTGCGTGAGTATAAAAAGTCTATTCCACGTACTTCTTCTACTCTACTTCCACAAATGCCTCATTGGAAGGAGGCCAACAATTTCTATGGAGTATCACAGATTTCAGGTTTTATAGACAAAGCGTAACACCGTAAATCATTGATATTATCTTTGGAATGAATTAACTACGCATTTACACATTTATATTTAAAGGGAAAGGTATATGTGTTCTATCGAGTAAGAACTCCTCTAAAGTGGATTGTTTGAGGTAGTGACATGACTGTAACTGTCAAAGCCAATCACAGATACCTACGATATTTGCTCATTGTTCGCTAGTAAACAGGACATTCAGGTCAGTGTGATGCTTAGTACCGAACCCAAAAACCCTTGAAGAACATGAGATGTTTGGAGGCATTCGGCGCCTTAACAACACGGTTTGCTATGTCCACTCAAATGAAATAGGCTAGAAAGAAATCCAGGGGGAGTGTGGTGTTACGACGTAGGGGAAATTCCTACTTCATGTTTTGTGAGACTTTCTTTATCCATCCACTGAACGATGAATAAGTGCTTGTCCGTTTAGTCGACCAGATATTCTACGTTTCACTGACCCTCTGCCCTGCTAGCGAAAATAAAGATTCGTGAATAGCAAAGCTGTCTACAAAATCATGAACTGTCGGTCGGTTATTTAAACATCACTTTTTATTGAAAAGTCAGTTTGTCAAAGCAAAATTTGTGTTAAACAGAGTTTCCCGATTCGGAGAAAGAAACTTTGAATTTGATGCCACACAAAAGATTTCATGAAGTTCGAAAACACAATGACAACAAACACAGAAGACTTGGTGATTTTTTCGTGACACTTACTTTTTTTGATTTACAGCTTGATTCCACACAGTATTTTTGGTGCAAATATGAAATTTTCCGCATGGATATCGATAGCTCAAATTTTACAGGCTGACCATAGATATCAGGTGTGCGCCGGCGTGGGCTCGAAATCCACACCATGTGCATGGTCGGCGAGAGACCTAACCACTGTGCCACCGAAGCACATATCTGACAAGTGATTTATGAGCGTATTAGTAATTGTGACTGTTAGGATTATTCCTCTCGATAAACGGAGAACAGTAACGAAATCAATGGTATACAAATTGGACTGATGATGCTGTTTGTATGTGTAGGACTAATTGTGACATGCGTAGAAGTCTGTCTGAGAGGGATCTGCTTGACACTTTTTTTCCTTCACGTTCCGTGTCGAACATAGGGCTTCAAGCTAGTAGCTCGAAGTTTCTCTAGCAGTGTTTATTTTTACAGGATAGGGTTGCTAGCCTCATGGCCAACCTTTCCTCTTTACCAGCAGTGTTTCTGGTTTAGCAAGGTAAAGGGGTGCGTCGGCCGGGGATTGAACCTCGGACCATGTGCATAGTCGGCGAGCGTCCTAACCGCTATGCGACCGACGCTGCTTGACAATTAGAAACAACAAAATTCAATGAAGCTCATTCTGTGATTCAGGAGCAGCTTCATCCGAACATCATTCTCTTGTAGTTTACTCGTCCTCTCGCAGTAGACCAAATTAAGCTTAAGCTAACATGTAAGAAATGGTCGAACGAAACTTCGATCGGATTTTCTCGACATTTTAGGTCAAATCACTTGAATGGGTCAGTTACAAAATCACTTCCTTGTGAAGAACGAAGTAACAGCATGATAATCAAACAGTATAGGTTCACTTTGAGAACAACTTCGACTATGTAACTGTTATTACGAATCAGGATACCGCTATTGTCACACTACTATTAAAGTAATGTTAACACATTGTGGTTGCAGTGCATTCATACTACGCCTTCATATTTTACCACAGGTAGATGTGTATACTGGTGCTGTGATTACGGCTCTCTTCATTACCTACATTCAATTTCACAGTAGTACAACACACACACATACCAAGTGTAAATGAGTGGAAACAACATTATTTCTGGTGGAACAATCCACAATGAAATTATGTATCTGCCATTATATTTCTTTGCTTAAATCGTAAACATCATATGACTCAATTTCTTTCTCTAAAAACATACTCAGAATTTATTTAGACAGAAAGAGATGAAACTCATATTGTTGCATATTGTTCTTAAGATATAAAGTATATGCTTCCATTATTATATTTGCTTCAGTTTATGTATGAGGTGAAGGTATCTGCCAAAATAATAATTACGGATTTGTGTTTGTACTACAGTTGCAGACAGAATACCACGAAGAATAAATAGGCTTTCACATATCTGTCGTAAGTATCAGTTGTACATCTTGGTGAATCGATTCAAAGCGAAACACTTCTTCTTCTTCTGTAATCCTGGACGCCCATCCAGCACAACTCCCCTTCTCTTTACTTCATTCAGAAGGCATGTGTGGAATGGTGTTTGGAACCTTGGAATCCATGAGGAAACTTTGAAACATGTCTTACTCAAGCCAACGATAGCGTCCAGCTATTTGTAAATTCCAATATTTTGCACGCATAGGGCAATAATCAACTTTGTTTTGTTGGCTGAAAATATGTTTTGCCAATATATTGATATATACCATTATTCACCCAGTATCATGTCTCAATAACTGATTGGGAATGCTAAACAAGCCTTAAGTCGTTTCGTCATGTTTGCATGTTCCACTCTGTAGACAAAATCAAGAGCTTTCACATGCCTATATACTCTATAACCATTGCATTCGTAGTTGTTGTATTCTATAGCATAATGTTTAGTCATGTTAACCATCACTGAGATTAATTGATGATGTTTGTGTTATATATCTGAGAGATAACTTCACGAAAAATGAATAGATCAGAGTCTTCGAAGTCTCAAATTAATTTCGGTGATTCACTTTTGTTTCGAAAGTCATTGTATTGAGATGTATTGCGTTTAAGCTCAGTCAAAATCATTTTATTCAGATGTATTGAGTTTTGGGCTTGGTCTAAGGCTTGAAAATTGTAGTAATTATTTCCGTCTCATTGGCAAGTCGCCTTGGTTCGCCACACATGTTGAATTCATTATCAGATATTGCAGAGGTGACAATTCAACGTTGAAGATCAGAATAATGGCATATATAACATGATTACAGAATTCATGCAATGAAGGCGTATATGAAGATTCTTATATGAAGGATTACCTAATTTTTCTACTTTTGTTTACAGCTAGACTCTTATCAATATATGTGTAAAACTTGGGCGCTGTGGTAGAAGGTAATTCCATATTAGTTTGTTTATTAGATGTATCACACAGTGAAACATCTAATAAACAAACTAATATGGAATTACCTTCTACCACAGCGCCCAAGTTTTACACATATATACTGACATGACTCATGGTCTTCCTGTACGAAGACTTATCAATAAACTCACTCGACTTTCACAAACTGAAGCAAGATATGAAAATCATTGTATTTTTTACATTCGATGCTTAAAAAATGAAATCATTCCTAAATATCTACGTCTACGAGCTCCAGTTCCAACGGGCAGAGTGAGAAGCAGAATAGAAAGCCTACAAAAATTATGCCTGAAAGAAGGGATCCACAGAATCGTTAAAAAGTTGCAACATATCAGATGTGAAATTGAGCAATTAAAACAAAAGCTAAAAGGAAAAGTTAGCAATGTAGATTATGATCTTATAACACAATCCTCCAACAATGCAAAATCAGCCACTTTCAAAAAGTCAAAAAATAGTCAAATCAAAAAGTTCAACAAATTATTAGAGGAGAAATCTTCATCTCAGAATAATGAAGTCAACAATTCAAAATCAACGGCGATTGATAAATCAAAGTGGGTTATCAATCTCTCATCACATATACTAAGTCCTATGGAAATAAGTGTATTAGAAAAGGGACTAAACTTCAATGCAGCGGTGGACAAGCTGAAACCTGAGGATGTCATCCCTAAAATAGAAATAGCACTAAGTGGGATACACAAAAAACAGCTGAAGAAGTACGTGCACAATGTGCACTTTCATTAAAACGACAAAAATGTGGAAAGCCTAACCTGACAAAACAAGAGATAGAAGCCCTGAAACACCTTAAGAATAACAAGGATGTAGTTGTCACAAAGTCAGACAAAGGAAATGCGACAGTAGTATTGGACAAATCAGACTATTTGGACAAGGTAAATACTCACATACAAACAGGACCATATGAGGAAGTTGATAAATCAATAGACACAGTTATGAATAAAGTTGAGAAATCCACAGTGGACCTTATACGCCGAATGAAGCCATTTCTAGGTGAGTCTAAGTGGTTTAATTCAATGCCAAAAACTAATAACCCCAGTAGGATGTATGGTGTTGTTGAAAATCATAAGTCAGGATACCCTATTTGGCGTATAGTTGATTTTAGAAATTCACCTACTTATGAATTATCTGACTATCTAGCAATGGTATTAAATCCCCTAGGAATCCACTCGATATCTAGACTAATTAATTCTTATGAAGAAAAACACAGATTAGATAATTTAAAATTAGATAATGGAGAAAAATGGCTAGTTTCGACATTGTCAGTTTATATATACGTATACCAATAAATATGGCTATAGAGGCAGTCAGAAACGAACTCATTTCTGACCAAGAACTCGAACTAAGGACAAAAGTACCACTTGAGGACATAATGCTGGGAGTACAGCTTTGCCTGACTTCTACAGTATTTAAATTCCAAGGGAAAATATACAAACAAACTGAGGGAGTTCCCATGGGATCACCAATATCCCCGGTTGTAGCAGATATATTCATGGATAGGTGAGAAAAGATAGCGAGTGAAACGTTCACCCCCACCCCAAAAGTATGGTGGAGGTATGTAGATGACACATTCACTGTACTTAGAACATAAGATATAGATAGATTTTTCTAACACATCAACTCGAAGGTAGAGGCAATTCGATTCACTTATGAGTTGGAAAGTCAGGAAGGGGAACTTCCACTGTTAGATTGCAACGTAAAAAGGAAAGAAGATGGGAAGTTACACACTGGTGTTTACAGAAGACCCACACACTCAAACAGGTATTTGGATTTCCGATCATCCTATCCTATGTCAGTTAAAATAGGATTAGTGAAATGTTTAAATGACAGAGCACAAAAACTAAGTAGTACCAAGGAAAATCTAAGACAGGAAGTGATACACATAAAAGAAGCCTTGAAACTTAATAATTACCCGAATAAATTAGTCAAGAAATATGTAAGTAAATCTAAAAATAAAATAAGTAATGATAATAGCGACAGTGATAATAATAATAACAATAATAATGATAATAATAATAATAACAATAATGGTAATAATAATGGTAATAATAATGGTGATAATAATAATATTAATGACGACACCAACAATAAGGAATCTAAATCATCAACAGTAATTCCATACAAGGAAGGAACCTCGGAAGCTTTACGGAGAATTCTTAACAAGGCAGGAATAAAAGTAGCATTCAAACCCAAACTCAATTAGAGACAAGCTCTGTCGGTTAAAGGAACAATCCTGTGGAGCCTTTAAAACAAAACAACTTAGTTTATCTAATACCCTGCAATGATTGTCAGGCCAAATACATAGGTCAAACTAGTAGAACAGGGGCAGTCAGACTAGGCGAACATAAAAACCTAGCTAAATCTAGATTGGTTGACCCGTCATCGAATGACCTTGGCGGCGTGTTTGAATATTTTTGGGCTACCACATTCCATGTACATTTTGCATCTATTTACTCGTATTTTATTGGTATTTACATATCACATTATGCATTCTAATCGTATTATCTACTCCCGGGATTTTATAAAACGTTTTAAACCCAAAAACTTTCATATTTGCAATAAACTCAAGAAAAAGCACCATGGAGGTTGGCAGCGTGCCTTAAAATCTACACCCATACATCACACCACTGTTCCAGTTATCATTAGTACCAACTGCCGGTCCCTGCCTAATAAAATTCTGGATTTTCAGTCTCTGTTGTCTTCTAGTACCTACCACAATACTGGTATTGTCACTCTGCAAGAAACCTGGCTCCATGACTCATACGATGACAATATTGTGTCTCTAAACAATTTCAATGTTTTTCGACAAGACCGTGTTTGTTCCAAGAAAAAGTGTGGTGGAGGTGTTGCAACTTTTATTCACTCAAAATGGTCCATTTCAAACAAAGTTTGTTTCAAATTCTCGAATGACTTCATTGATTGCATCACTGTGAGATGTCGCCCGAAACACCTTCAAAATACAAATTCATTTATATTTCTAATGTTTATGTCTCTCCTGGCTGTACCATATTGGATTTATCTATGTTCGCCGATGAATTCACCGCTTTTGCTGCAGCTTGTTTCGAGAACTCTTTATCAATAGTAACTGGCGACTTCAATGGAAGCGATTGCTCCTTCCTTATATCACTTGGTCATGACAATATTGTCAACTTTGCCACCCGTCTTGGTAAAAAACTGGATCTAGTATTCATCAATGATGTTGGTATATATGAAGCTCGCAAACGTGCTCCTCTACTTAATTCTGACCACTGCATCATACGTGTACTGCCTAAAATATATTCCAAATCACACAAAGGTGTCCTCTCTCACCTCTACAGTAAAGTTCAACGGAGATGCTACTCAAAAGACAACCTAGACAAGCTCAGATGCATGTTGAAAGACACTAACTGGGACTTATTTACAGAACAAACATTAGATGAAACAATCACAAACACTACCGATTATCTTAAATTCTGTTTCGAAATATGTTGTCCTAAAGAAACATTATTCATTCGATTTGATCGCTTATCTTCGCCATATCTCAAAAAGCTACGTAGAAATAAAGAACTGTTGTTCAAAACTAATGATAAGCCTGGTGTAAAAAAGTTAAACATGCTGATAAAACTGGAAATAAAAAGACTAAGTGTTTTATATAATCAAAGATTTTTGTCATGTAAAACCCCTTCTAATTTATGGAAACTTTTCAAAGAAATTACTAACGGTAAGCGATGTATTTCTGTTCCATCTCTTAATGTTGACACTCTTAATAAATCTTTCATACGCTCTTCTGTTGATACCCTTCCAAATGATACAAATCATATTGACAATAACTTTAGTGGTTTTAATACCCTTGATGTGCTTAAATGTCTCCGGTCTCTTAAGCCTTCTCAAAGCCTTGGTCCTGACGGCATACCTGCCATTGTCCTCAGGAATTGTGCTGATATTTTGTGTTATCCTCTTACTAACATTTTTAATGCCTCTTTTTCCGGTAACGTTCTACCTTTTGCATGGAAAAACATTAAAATTATCCCTATACCAAAACCATCTTCTGGTTCTGATATTAAATTTCGGCCTATTGCAATTACTTCCCCCTTTTTAAAATTGATGGAAAAATTACTTTTACTTCGTCTTGAACCCGCTTTGAAACCTTTTAATGATCCTAAACAATTTGCATACAAACATGGTAGAAGTACCTTGGATGCTGCGGTTGTCTTATATCACAATGTTGTCTCTTGTTTAGACAAAGGTGCTAAATATGTTCGTAGTGCTTTCTTAGACTACACATCTGCTTTTGACTCTGTACCTAGGGGCCTTTTGTTAAATAAGCTATCGTTGACACAAACAGGATCCTGGGCTAAGAGTTGGTTGCATTCCTATTTTTCTGATAGAATGCAGTATACTGTATATAACGGCAAATCTTCTTCTACCTCGCTTACAAAATCCGGTGTTCCACAAGGTGCTGTCCTCTCTCCTTTTCTTTTTTCTTTCTTCCTACATGACCTACCTCATTCAAACGAAACTAACTTTGTCAAATATGCAGATGATCTGACTGTATCAATCCTACTGATCACTTGACAAATTGATATGTCGCCAAGCTATTCCTTGAGGAATTTCTTCTTTATTATGTTGTATTTTCTTCTAAAAACTACTATCCAAACGTTTCATTCCTCACATATCCCTGATAGGTTGTGAGCAATGCTTATGCTTCAGTGGTTTCATGTTGAAAACGACATTTCGGTGTGTGCAAATCATCGGAAATGTTCCATATCCTGTTCAGAAATGATTTACAGTTCCTGAGATACAGTGATCGGAATCACCTAACACTATACTTTGTTAAGCTAGTTTTCTTTGATTACGGTGACCTTGTAAATGAAGAACAGTACAAAATTATTTATGTTTATAATGAAAATTATAATCACGCCACATTCCTTCAAAAAGATATGGGGTGATATTTTGAAATATTTCTAGAAATCTTGAAGGTCTTACACGTGGCAAGTGTAAATTAGCTGAAAAATTTTGGTGAATAGACTTGTGTTTAGTTTCTCTGACCATAACGGGAAGTAGAATGATGAAGCGTTAGTAATTTGTACTGTTGTTTATTGTTCAGCGTTCCTTAGTATTCAGAAAGCCAAGCGAAGCAGGTAATCAGGTATTCTGGTGTGATTGTTATTGTTTCAAGTAGGATTCGGTATACTCAAAGCAGTTCTGTTCCATTGGCGTATCACATTTGAAATTTATTGATCACTCTACTAAAATGAAAATGATATCAAAGTCAGACTGATGTACCTAAGTTATATTGAGCTGTGTAATTTGACATTACACACATGTGCTTCTGACTTATTCTATGAAATCGATTGATTACAACAACAGCAGTCAGTGTAGACATTTAGGAACACGCAGATGGAAACACTTGAAGACAAAGCCGTAAAATGCCGATGAATGACTGAAACCTCATGAATACACAAAGTCATATATATAGACGCATATGTATATAACTTGACCAGAGACCGATTAGAAAATTCTTCACGTTGGCCAATTCGTTCACTAATGAATACTGTGATATTTTATAGGGAGAACCTCGGAGATTGTGTAGAAGAGGGTGTAATGCAATTAAAATCGTCCAATATCATTTCATGTACAATAAAATCTAACACTCAAAATAGTTGAAGAAGATATGCTTGAGTGCTCGAATAACACTGTTCGTGCTCATAGCTTTTAATCCTAATATCATTTGGTGAAGTATGAAATAAATGAGAAAATGTGAAGCCTTATTAAGCAGACTCGTGGTGACATTCATTACAACGAATGATATATTGCCGAAAACGTCTGGCTTGGGGAATATAACTGGCCAGTTGACAGTGTCTAGACGTATGGTTATTAGGAATTCAAATCGTATTCACGTATTCAAGCGTCCTAGGGTAAATTATGGTAGTAATTGGTAAGCATCGAAATACAAAACTGTGGTGATTGACAATTTCTATCTCTGTATTTTTTAAATACAGACGTTACGTTACGTTACGTCCCACATATTTTCTAACCAATTCGCACGTATCCTTGTGCTCGTCCACTAGTGAGCACCGACGAAGAATAGAAAACAACTATATTGAGTCCAACAATGTGACATCTTTCCTAATACATTGTATTTCGTGGTACTGCAATATTCCATTTTCTGGTGACTTACATTTTGCTCCGATTTTCTCCTCCAATTTGTTTTGATCGATCACAAATCTCTTCAAGTCGTAATAATTGTATTCGTTGTACATTTAAAATTAGATAATGGAGAAAAATGGCTAGTTTTGACATTGTCAGTTTATATATACGTATACCAATAAATATGGCTATAGAGGCAGTCAGAAACGAACTCATTTCTGACCAAGAACTCGAACTAAGGACAAAAGTACCACTTGAGGACATAATGCTGGGAGTACAGCTTTGCCTGACTTCTACAGTATTTAAATTCCAAGGGAAAATATACAAACAAACTGAGGGAGTTCCCATGGGATCACCAATATCCCCGGTTGTAGCAGATATATTCATGGATAGGTGAGAAAAGATAGCGAGTGAAACGTTCACCCCCCACCCCAAAAGTATGGTGGAGGTATGTAGATGACACATTCACTGTACTTAGAACATAAGATATAGATAGATTTTTCTAACACATCAACTCGAAGGTAGAGGCAATTCGATTCACTTATGAGTTGGAAAGTCAGGAAGGGGAACTTCCACTGTTAGATTGCAACGTAAAAAGGAAAGAAGATGGGAAGTTACACACTGGTGTTTACAGAAGACCCACACACTCAAACAGGTATTTGGATTTCCGATCATCCTATCCTATGTCAGTTAAAATAGGATTAGTGAAATGTTTAAATGACAGAGCACAAAAACTAAGTAGTACCAAGGAAAATCTAAGACAGGAAGTGATACACATAAAAGAAGCCTTGAAACTTAATAATTACCCGAATAAATTAGTCAAGAAATATGTAAGTAAATCTAAAAATAAAATAAGTAATGATAATAGCGACAGTGATAATAATAATAACAATAATAATGATAATAATAATAATAACAATAATGGTAATAATAATGGTAATAATAATGGTGATAATAATAATATTAATGACGACACCAACAATAAGGAATCTAAATCATCAACAGTAATTCCATACAAGGAAGGAACCTCGGAAGCTTTACGGAGAATTCTTAACAAGGCAGGAATAAAAGTAGCATTCAAACCCAAACTCAATTAGAGACAAGCGCTGTCGGTTAAAGGAACAATCCTGTGGAGCCTTTAAAACAAAACAACTTAGTTTATCTAATACCCTGCAATGATTGTCAGGCCAAATACATAGGTCAAACTAGTAGAACAGGGGCAGTCAGACTAGGCGAACATAAAAACCTAGCTAAATCTAGATTGGTTGACCTGAATAAGATAAGAAATCTAGAGAATAGTTCAGCTATAGCACTACATGCAATCACAGACAACCATACAATAGGATGAGATAGAACGACAGTTTTAAAATCTAATGTCACAGGGTATACGGAGAGATTGATAACAGAAGCTTTGTTTGTCGAATCAACTGCAAATACATGTAATAGAAATGATTCAACACCTGTCCCAGATATGTGGAAAATTCTACTACCATTACGAAAAATAGGAGAAGACAAAGAAAAATATAAAACTCAATTTTCAAAGTCGTGTGATCAAAATTGATATGATTATGAAAAATAAATTGTGTTCGAAAAGTCATCCAGTGAATAATACTGTTTCACTGTGTGATACATCTAATAAACAAACTGATATGGAATAGCTTGACTCTCTATATCATTTTAAATTACAAATGTAGAATTTTCATAAATTGAACATCTAATGTAGCGAAACCTCATTCAAAAATGACGCTTGAGATAGGAAATTAGTTAGCAAACTTAATGGTCTATATCTGTTATTGAACCAATCGTAATGGAGTTGTACGCTACCACATTGCTACAAATTATACTCATATTACTGAGACGCTCATACTTGACGTAAACAATCGCCCTTTATTGATGATCTATTTGTGAATTTTGATTACATCCGAATGCATAGACCATATCATCTGCTGATGTGCTACAAGCTGCATCAAAGTGTCCACGTACATGTTTTGCGAAAACTAGTAAGGAAAACCATATCGGAAAGCTGAAATGAAGAAACTGTTTTGGGCCCAAAAGCTTGATCTAGGGAGGTAATTCATGCGAATTAACTCACAAATCAGAGAGATTTGTGAATGATTTTCTTTCTGCACAGTGATACGCGAAGTTATTCAGTCACAATTCAGTTGCCTTTCAACTATTTGTGAGGTGTGTAACCCAGCTGAAATCGGGCATGATAACGTATTCAGAAATTTACAAAGCGATCTGACATCTTTGTGAAACAATAAAATCGTGTCCAACTTGGCCTGTTGGTGTTCCGAGTTTCACAACAAAACACTTTATCCATCCTACTGATCACTTGACAAATTGATATGTCGCCAAGCTATTCCTTGAGGAATTTCTTCTTTATTATGTTGTATTTTCTTCTAAAAACTACTATCCAAACGTTTCATTCCTCACATATCCCTGATAGGTTGTGAGCAATGCTTATGCTTCAGTGGTTTCATGTTGAAAACGACATTTCGGTGTGTGCAAATCATCGGAAATGTTCCATATCCTGTTCAGAAATGATTTACAGTTCCTGAGATACAGTGATCGGAATCACCTAACACTATACTTTGTTAAGCTAGTTTTCTTTGATTACGGTGACCTTGTAAATGAAGAACAGTACAAAATTATTTATGTTTATAATGAAAATTATAATCACGCCACATTCCTTCAAAAAGATATGGGGTGATATTTTGAAATATTTCTAGAAATCTTGAAGGTCTTACACGTGGCAAGTGTAAATTAGCTGAAAAATTTTGGGGAATAGACTTGTGTTTAGTTTCTCTGACCATAACGGGAAGTAGAATGATGAAGCGTTAGTAATTTGTACTGTTGTTTATTGTTCAGCGTTCCTTAGTATTCAGAAAGCCAAGCGAAGCAGGTAATCAGGTATTCTGGTGTGATTGTTATTGTTTCAAGTAGGATTCGGTATACTCAAAGCAGTTCTGTTCCATTGGCGTATCACATTTGAAATTTATTGATCACTCTACTAAAATGAAAATGATATCAAAGTCAGACTGATGTACCTAAGTTATATTGAGCTGTGTAATTTGACATTACACACATGTGCTTCTGACTTATTCTATGAAATCGATTGATTACAACAACAGCAGTCAGTGTAGACATTTAGGAACACGCAGATGGAAACACTTGAAGACAAAGCCGTAAAATGCCGATGAATGACTGAAACCTCATGAATACACAAAGTCATATATATAGACGCATATGTATATAACTTGACCAGAGACCGATTAGAAAATTCTTCACGTTGGCCAATTCGTTCACTAATGAATACTGTGATATTTTATAGGGAGAACCTCGGAGATTGTGTAGAAGAGGGTGTAATGCAATTAAAATCGTCCAATATCATTTCATGTACAATAAAATCTAACACTCAAAATAGTTGAAGAAGATATGCTTGAGTGCTCGAATAACACTGTTCGTGCTCATAGCTTTTAATCCTAATATCATTTGGTGAAGTATGAAATAAATGAGAAAATGTGAAGCCTTATTAAGCAGACTCGTGGTGACATTCATTACAACGAATGATATATTGCCGAAAACGTCTGGCTTGGGGAATATAACTGGCCAGTTGACAGTGTCTAGACGTATGGTTATTAGGAATTCAAATCGTATTCACGTATTCAAGCGTCCTAGGGTAAATTATGGTAGTAATTGGTAAGCATCGAAATACAAAACTGTGGTGATTGACAATTTCTATCTCTGTATTTTTTAAATACAGACGTTACGTTACGTTACGTCCCACATATTTTCTAACCAATTCGCACGTATCCTTGTGCTCGTCCACTAGTGAGCACCGACGAAGAATAGAAAACAACTATATTGAGTCCAACAATGTGACATCTTTCCTAATACATTGTATTTCGTGGTACTGCAATATTCCATTTTCTGGTGACTTGCATTTTGCTCCGATTTTCTCCTCCAATTTGTTTTGATCGATCACAAATCTCTTCAAGTCGTAATAATTGTATTCGTTGTACATTTAAAATTAGATAATGGAGAAAAATGGCTAGTTTTGACATTGTCAGTTTATATATACGTATACCAATAAATATGGCTATAGAGGCAGTCAGAAACGAACTCATTTCTGACCAAGAACTCGAACTAAGGACAAAAGTACCACTTGAGGACATAATGCTGGGAGTACAGCTTTGCCTGACTTCTACAGTATTTAAATTCCAAGGGAAAATATACAAACAAACTGAGGGAGTTCCCATGGGATCACCAATATCCCCGGTTGTAGCAGATATATTCATGGATAGGTGAGAAAAGATAGCGAGTGAAACGTTCACCCCCCACCCCAAAAGTATGGTGGAGGTATGTAGATGACACATTCACTGTACTTAGAACATAAGATATAGATAGATTTTTCTAACACATCAACTCGAAGGTAGAGGCAATTCGATTCACTTATGAGTTGGAAAGTCAGGAAGGGGAACTTCCACTGTTAGATTGCAACGTAAAAAGGAAAGAAGATGGGAAGTTACACACTGGTGTTTACAGAAGACCCACACACTCAAACAGGTATTTGGATTTCCGATCATCCTATCCTATGTCAGTTAAAATAGGATTAGTGAAATGTTTAAATGACAGAGCACAAAAACTAAGTAGTACCAAGGAAAATCTAAGACAGGAAGTGATACACATAAAAGAAGCCTTGAAACTTAATAATTACCCGAATAAATTAGTCAAGAAATATGTAAGTAAATCTAAAAATAAAATAAGTAATGATAATAGCGACAGTGATAATAATAATAACAATAATAATGATAATAATAATAATAACAATAATGGTAATAATAATGGTAATAATAATGGTGATAATAATAATATTAATGACGACACCAACAATAAGGAATCTAAATCATCAACAGTAATTCCATACAAGGAAGGAACCTCGGAAGCTTTACGGAGAATTCTTAACAAGGCAGGAATAAAAGTAGCATTCAAACCCAAACTCAATTAGAGACAAGCGCTGTCGGTTAAAGGAACAATCCTGTGGAGCCTTTAAAACAAAACAACTTAGTTTATCTAATACCCTGCAATGATTGTCAGGCCAAATACATAGGTCAAACTAGTAGAACAGGGGCAGTCAGACTAGGCGAACATAAAAACCTAGCTAAATCTAGATTGGTTGACCCGAATAAGATAAGAAATCTAGAGAATAGTTCAGCTATAGCACTACATGCAATCACAGACAACCATACAATAGGATGAGATAGAACGACAGTTTTAAAATCTAATGTCACAGGGTATACGGAGAGATTGATAACAGAAGCTTTGTTTGTCGAATCAACTGCAAATACATGTAATAGAAATGATTCAACACCTGTCCCAGATATGTGGAAAATTCTACTACCATTACGAAAAATAGGAGAAGACAAAGAAAAATATAAAACTCAATTTTCAAAGTCGTGTGATCAAAATTGATATGATTATGAAAAATAAATTGTGTTCGAAAAGTCATCCAGTGAATAATACTGTTTCACTGTGTGATACATCTAATAAACAAACTGATATGGAATAGCTTGACTCTCTATATCATTTTAAATTACAAATGTAGAATTTTCATAAATTGAACATCTAATGTAGCGAAACCTCATTCAAAAATGACGCTTGAGATAGGAAATTAGTTAGCAAACTTAATGGTCTATATCTGTTATTGAACCAATCGTAATGGAGTTGTACGCTACCACATTGCTACAAATTATACTCATATTACTGAGACGCTCATACTTGACGTAAACAATCGCCCTTTATTGATGATCTATTTGTGAATTTTGATTACATCCGAATGCATAGACCATATCATCTGCTGATGTGCTACAAGCTGCATCAAAGTGTCCACGTACATGTTTTGCGAAAACTAGTAAGGAAAACCATATCGGAAAGCTGAAATGAAGAAACTGTTTTGGGCCCAAAAGCTTGATCTAGGGAGGTAATTCATGCGAATTAACTCACAAATCAGAGAGATTTGTGAATGATTTTCTTTCTGCACAGTGATACGCGAAGTTATTCAGTCACAATTCAGTTGCCTTTCAACTATTTGTGAGGTGTGTAACCCAGCTGAAATCGGGCATGATAACGTATTCAGAAATTTACAAAGCGATCTGACATCTTTGTGAAACAATAAAATCGTGTCCAACTTGGCCTGTTGGTGTTCCGAATTTCACAACAAAACACTTTATCCATCCTACTGATCACTTGACAAATTGATATGTCGCCAAGCTATTCCTTGAGGAATTTCTTCTTTATTATGTTGTATTTTCTTCTAAAAACTACTATCCAAACGTTTCATTCCTCACATATCCCTGATAGGTTGTGAGCAATGCTTATGCTTCAGTGGTTTCATGTTGAAAACGACATTTCGGTGTGTGCAAATCATCGGAAATGTTCCATATCCTGTTCAGAAATGATTTACAGTTCCTGAGATACAGTGATCGGAATCACCTAACACTATACTTTGTTAAGCTAGTTTTCTTTGATTACGGTGACCTTGTAAATGAAGAACAGTACAAAATTATTTATGTTTATAATGAAAATTATAATCACGCCACATTCCTTCAAAAAGATATGGGGTGATATTTTGAAATATTTCTAGAAATCTTGAAGGTCTTACACGTGGCAAGTGTAAATTAGCTGAAAAATTTTGGGGAATAGACTTGTGTTTAGTTTCTCTGACCATAACGGGAAGTAGAATGATGAAGCGTTAGTAATTTGTACTGTTGTTTATTGTTCAGCGTTCCTTAGTATTCAGAAAGCCAAGCGAAGCAGGTAATCAGGTATTCTGGTGTGATTGTTATTGTTTCAAGTAGGATTCGGTATACTCAAAGCAGTTCTGTTCCATTGGCGTATCACATTTGAAATTTATTGATCACTCTACTAAAATGGAAATGATATCAAAGTCAGACTGATGTACCTAAGTTATATTGAGCTGTGTAATTTGACATTACACACATGTGCTTCTGACTTATTCTATGAAATCGATTGATTACAACAACAGCAGTCAGTGTAGACATTTAGGAACACGCAGATGGAAACACTTGAAGACAAAGCCGTAAAATGCCGATGAATGACTGAAACCTCATGAATACACAAAGTCATATATATAGACGCATATGTATATAACTTGACCAGAGACCGATTAGAAAATTCTTCACGTTGGCCAATTCGTTCACTAATGAATACTGTGATATTTTATAGGGAGAACCTCGGAGATTGTGTAGAAGAGGGTGTAATGCAATTAAAATCGTCCAATATCATTTCATGTACAATAAAATCTAACACTCAAAATAGTTGAAGAAGATATGCTTGAGTGCTCGAATAACACTGTTCGTGCTCATAGCTTTTAATCCTAATATCATTTGGTGAAGTATGAAATAAATGAGAAAATGTGAAGCCTTATTAAGCAGACTCGTGGTGACATTCATTACAACGAATGATATATTGCCGAAAACGTCTGGCTTGGGGAATATAACTGGCCAGTTGACAGTGTCTAGACGTATGGTTATTAGGAATTCAAATCGTATTCACGTATTCAAGCGTCCTAGGGTAAATTATGGTAGTAATTGGTAAGCATCGAAATACAAAACTGTGGTGATTGACAATTTCTATCTCTGTATTTTTTAAATACAGACGTTACGTTACGTTACGTCCCACATATTTTCTAACCAATTCGCACGTATCCTTGTGCTCGTCCACTAGTGAGCACCGACGAAGAATAGAAAACAACTATATTGAGTCCAACAATGTGACATCTTTCCTAATACATTGTATTTCGTGGTACTGCAATATTCCATTTTCTGGTGACTTACATTTTGCTCCGATTTTCTCCTCCAATTTGTTTTGATCGATCACAAATCTCTTCAAGTCGTAATAATTGTATTCGTTGTACATTTAAAATTAGATAATGGAGAAAAATGGCTAGTTTTGACATTGTCAGTTTATATATACGTATACCAATAAATATGGCTATAGAGGCAGTCAGAAACGAACTCATTTCTGACCAAGAACTCGAACTAAGGACAAAAGTACCACTTGAGGACATAATGCTGGGAGTACAGCTTTGCCTGACTTCTACAGTATTTAAATTCCAAGGGAAAATATACAAACAAACTGAGGGAGTTCCCATGGGATCACCAATATCCCCGGTTGTAGCAGATATATTCATGGATAGGTGAGAAAAGATAGCGAGTGAAACGTTCACCCCCCACCCCAAAAGTATGGTGGAGGTATGTAGATGACACATTCACTGTACTTAGAACATAAGATATAGATAGATTTTTCTAACACATCAACTCGAAGGTAGAGGCAATTCGATTCACTTATGAGTTGGAAAGTCAGGAAGGGGAACTTCCACTGTTAGATTGCAACGTAAAAAGGAAAGAAGATGGGAAGTTACACACTGGTGTTTACAGAAGACCCACACACTCAAACAGGTATTTGGATTTCCGATCATCCTATCCTATGTCAGTTAAAATAGGATTAGTGAAATGTTTAAATGACAGAGCACAAAAACTAAGTAGTACCAAGGAAAATCTAAGACAGGAAGTGATACACATAAAAGAAGCCTTGAAACTTAATAATTACCCGAATAAATTAGTCAAGAAATATGTAAGTAAATCTAAAAATAAAATAAGTAATGATAATAGCGACAGTGATAATAATAATAACAATAATAATGATAATAATAATAATAACAATAATGGTAATAATAATGGTAATAATAATGGTGATAATAATAATATTAATGACGACACCAACAATAAGGAATCTAAATCATCAACAGTAATTCCATACAAGGAAGGAACCTCGGAAGCTTTACGGAGAATTCTTAACAAGGCAGGAATAAAAGTAGCATTCAAACCCAAACTCAATTAGAGACAAGCGCTGTCGGTTAAAGGAACAATCCTGTGGAGCCTTTAAAACAAAACAACTTAGTTTATCTAATACCCTGCAATGATTGTCAGGCCAAATACATAGGTCAAACTAGTAGAACATATACTTTTTATATGAATTGACTAATAATTCCGCCAAGCTTCAAAGTGCCACCTTGGAGATCAGCTGCATACTCAACTACGTGATCGTCTAATTGCTGGAATCAATATTCCTAAGTTAGAGAGAGTTAATTCAGATTCCTTCCTGTACCTTTCAAACTGCTAAGGATCTATGTATTACATAGGAACATGTCAACGGTGAATACTCTGCTCCCACTACGTCAGTGCCTGATATCATGCTGTCCAAAGTCGATAATACAAGTGTTCATAGAAAGAAATCCAAACTGCCGTCCACAGGTAATAGAATGAAGCGAGAGATCAAAAACATTAAACCGTGTTTATCCTGTGGAAAGATTCATCTACGTAGCACTTGACGTTTTCGGGGTGCCAAGTGTCACGAATGTGGTAAAGTTGGACACATCAAGACTGTTTGCAGAAGTTCGAATACTTATGTTACTCAGAATTCTTGTGATTCTCCCAATCTGTCTAGTAAAATGGAGTCAATGTGTCCTTCAACTTTTCCCAATACTCAATCTCATCCAATGAAAACCTTGACTACAAATTCATCAACTCAAGCGTCAAATGTATCATGTGTATTTAAAAATGAGGTAGTCGAGTTACGATGCGATCTTTCTAAAACACGGAAAAATTTGTTAGAGGTTGAAGAGAGCTTGAAAAGTAGCAATGAATTGATTGCTCGTTTACAGACGAAGAATGAAAATCGGTCAGTTAAACTTTCAACTGCTGAGAATTTCTGTTTAATGAAGGAGAAAGAAATCTGCAGACTGGTAACTGAAATCGTTGAGCTGGAATCTGAGAATAAGCGAAGTAGTGAAATGATCCGCGAACTTGAATGCTTTGTTGAGTCAGCGTCAGTTATGCAAAAGGATTTAGATCATCAGCGTGGAGTGTTTCGGAAAAAGGTGAGTGAAATGGAAGCTGACTGGTTGTCCATTGGTCAACAGCTAACTGAGACGAGAGAAAAACTTATTAAAACGGAAGAATTGCTGCATATGCATAGATCGCGTCTGTTGAATGCAGAGCATACAAGTACCCGTGAAAGTCCTGCTTAACTATTCAAATCTCGGGTTCTCAGGAAGAATCTGATGTCCACGACTTCTAACGTACATTATTACAGAGGGAATGACTATAGACCTTCTGCTGGAATCATACTACCAAAAATGGGAAATCGAATGGTGAAGATATTGGACATCGAAGATCGTTTAGTTCATAACAGACATCTGGATCAAGTGAAAGTAAATGAAGTAGGTCGTTACGATAATTATTTTACTGATCACGCTACTGATCCTCTCTGTGTTTTGGTTGAATTGATGTAATTCGGTCATCGCTAAATACTAATACTACTATTACAAATAATTACAACATATTTCGAGCACAATTTATTCCTCACACAACTTACTGGCTTGATTTATATAAGTAAGCAATAAAATGCGCTCGAAACGTCATCAGTAAACATTACTGTATAACATTGTGCGACTTAATCAAATCAAATTTCAACAACGTGATTTGTCAGTAAATGAGAATCTCTGTCAATCCAGAGTGCATCTAACACAGTTTCATTAGAACGTATCCACAAAAAAGTTGACCAAGCACAATTTCAACCAACATGCCGGATAAGTCAAGCCGATTAAGATTTAGACTTAAACCAAAATCTTATAAAACAAAACACGTAGATCATCGAAGAGTCTCTTTTCAGCAATTTCATTTTCTTAGCTGTACAACCGCAAATAGATATGTGTTATTTTTCTACGTATGTGTACACTAATTTCGTCAAACAAAATTACAGTTGGTTAGGGTTATTTCAACTAGACAGGTGAATATTGGTAATACAAGTCAAGAAAATTAGGTGTTAATGAAATTAGGGTAGTAACAAAGGTGATGAGTTGTCACAAACAGTTGTTAAAAGAAGTTATGCAATAATCTGAATAGTTTGATGAGTCAGTTTTACTCAGTATACACACAGGAACAAAGTAGATAATACGAAATTACGTAAGAGTTCTAAATGAATACAAGAAGTATCAGCACTTAAAGAACAGACGAAGAAACAAAATTAAGGCAATTTAATCACAAAAATCAAATCAAAAATAGTTGTTAGCATGACATTAGAAGTGGTTGAGTGATCCTCTTTTGTCTGCACTGCTCCGGGTTTTCCATGTGAATGGTCAGAGATTCAGCGATACAAAAAAGACGAAACTGTATTGCCTTTGACAGGTTATTCTGGACTCTGTAGATTGCTTTGAGAGAGGCGTTTGTTGAAATGGAATGATCAGTGTTAACCAGGTGTTCAATTATCGCACTCCTTATTGCACCACCATTGCCTTTTCGCAACCATGCTGGAAAGTGTTCTTGAATCCTCTTGGACAGGATGCGCGTCGAACGACCGATGTACCTGGCTTCACAGCGGCAGGTGAACTGATATATGAACCTAGAAGTGGTCAGATGCGGGATATTGTCCTTGAGGCTTCTGCAGATCAGTGGGAGACTGGAGAACACTTATAACTTTAAAAATCTTATATCAAATTTAACTAAAAGTAAGCCATACAAACTTCCTAAATGGTTTCTTGAATTGTTTCTATTTATTCTAATATTATTTCACAAAACATTGTTCAATCCAAAGTTGCGTATGTCAAATATGATCGTGTCTGCAAAAAAAGCATATCAATCATGGAATGCTTATTAGAATATCGATGGAAATGACTATGAATTAGACATCAGCTCATGAATACTTTACAACACATTTGCATAAACATACATCTACGGCCACTTTAGAAACCATATTTCCATTATTTAAAACCACTAATTTCACATTTTATACTCCATACGAAGTGTATTCAGATTCGTCAGTTATGCCCAATTCGATGGGGTTATACAAATGGATTGTGTAAAGGACGTTTCAGCCAGTCGGAATAATGCACAACATGAGATACCTGTTTCAGTTCTCTTCTTGCACAGCCAACAGCAATGGCATCGCGTGCGGTGGAGACTGAAATTCAAGTTCACCAAACACTCACTGTCAGCAGAGACCTGCGTTGCATTGCTCAGTCTTCATACCGTCAGACATGGTTCTGATCTCCACTCAGACGTTACGTCCCACATATTTTCTAACCAATTCGCACGTATCCTTGTGCTCGTCCACTAGTGAGCACCGACGAAGAATAGAAAACAACTATATTGAGTCCAACAATGTGACATCTTTCCTAATACATTGTATTTCGTGGTACTGCAATATTCCATTTTCTGGTAACTTGCATTTTGCTCCGATTTTCTCCTCCAATTTGTTTTGATCGATCACAAATCTCTTCAAGTCGTAATAATTGTATTCGGTGTACTTTCAAAATCTTCCCACCATATCGCGTTGATTTCACCTCACAAATTGGGGGAGGATAGTTCACTGCGGTTGGCTGAGTGCATTGGAATGTACAAAAATCAATTATACAACTGCCTGCTTATTTGTTAATACTAACTGCAGGTGTCTGCCTAACAAAATGGACTATGTTAAAACTTCTTAAATGTATAGAAATGCTTTTGTCCTAGCTTTACAAATGATTTTGCTCCACCAGCATTATGACGATAATGTGATCTCATCAAATGGACATAGTTCATAGAAACGGCATGGTGGTTTGGTGGCCACATTTGTTTAAAACAAAGCATTCTGCATCTAATCATGTTTTTCTCAATTTTCCCAACGACAACGTAGGTTGTATCACTCTCAGGTGTCGTCCGAAGCACTGAAGTTAAAACTATCACATATATATACATACCCAACAAGTGTTTTAATGACTCCGAACTCCAGTTCATCTAATTTATCCATTCTCGTGGATGAATCCGCTGTTCCTGTTTGCCGACATTCCCCGCCACTAGTCTGTGATGAATTTGGTTCCTCCAATCGCAGCCTTCTCATATCACTTAGTCATGATAACATTGTCAAATTCATAACCTGTCTCGACAAGACCCTAGACTTGCATTTAAAAAGAATAAAGATGGTGTATTGTCGTGTCTCAAATTTTCAAATCCATTACACAGACCAGGTCTCGGTGCGAGCTAAGCATTTCGCTTCAAAAGTTAGCTGATATAATAATAACTTATTTCTTTGAGGAGAAAACGGTTATTCTTACAAGCATGAACATATGTACACTAATAATACATATATATTATCTATATTATGGAATATATAATATATGTTAACTGAGATATAGTTTGAAGACTGCATTATGTCAGATTAACACTGGAAAAAAAGTGAACAAATAAGTGAATAGATAATTTTTTAAATCAGCTGTCGACCGAATAAGTCATAAGACATAGTGTCAGACCTAGATTTTAAGTGAAAATACATACGACGTGTCAATTTCAAGCGATAATCATGAATGATTACGTCAATAGTGATAGGTAAGAGGCATTTGAGTACAGGTGCTGAAGTGAAACATAAGAAATGCAGAATGAACAATAATTATCAATGAATGATTCATAAGGTGTTCGAAGGTCTATAAAATTTCAAAAGACACAGGTAGGTGCACCATAATTTTGACCTTCTCAGTAGTATGTGGAACCATCTTTGAACTTGTCAGAATATTTCATGACGAACGTGGTTCCAATAGCCACCGATCGCCATTCGCCACCACGCTCCCATTTTCGAAAACTGTATACAAACTCCGCTTGCATCCTCTCATGCTTTGACAATAGTAACAGACACCTGAGGTGAAGCGACCACAGAGAACCTATTCACGATACAACCATCGTACTCTTCACGAATTCTTGAAATCAATAACGTCCACATTCCAGATGCTGTGCCTCCTCCGGGTGAATGAGTCAACTGAAAACCTTGAGGACAGTTGCATGATTCAGCTTCATTGTGGTGCTGTGGTGATATTTGGCTGTAAAGGGAATGTAAATGGAACTTCATCATAGATGTACTAATGGAGTTAACCCTAACTCACTTCATCGACTCATTGATTGACTTGCTACCAGGGAATAATCTCATTGACTTAGAATATGCAGACGATATATTCCTTCTAGGCGAGGACGCTGACAGAATGAAACAGAGTCTTCTGAACATTTTGAACTGCAATCTACGAATGTTTGACACGTGATTTACTTCCGCCATAGGTAAGAGGATGCTACAAGACTGGGATACATTAACTCCTAGGTTGGAAATAGGGAGTGAAGTGGTGGAGCACGTTGACCACTTCACGTATTTGTGAAAGCTGCTTCACACAACGCCAGAGAGTTGATCTCTGAGGAAGCTTGATGAAAACTGGCGCGTATGAAGTCGTTTCAACACCTGATTATACATTTAAATCTATTCATCGAAATACTTCAGTTTGCAGCTAGCCACAGGTGATTTGACAGAGGAGCATATCAAAACGTGTGTGACATACTCCACTGTCTGTTGCTTGGAAATGGAGCAGGGATACAAAATGTTGACAGTTATTAATTTCATCTGAATACAGTTGGACAACCACAGCGTATACAGTGGTCGTCTGCACTTTTTTTGTATTTATATGCTTACAAATTACTACCGTAATTTAACATAGGACGTTTGAATACGTGAATACGATTTGAATTCTTAATAACCAAATGACCAAACACTGTAATCAAGCCAGACATTTTCAGCAATATATCATTCGTTGTAATGAATGTCACCACGAGTCTGCTTAATAAGGCTTCACATTTTCTCATTTATTTCATACTTCACCAAATGATATTAGGATTAAAAGCTATGAGCACGAACAGTGTTATTCGAGCACTCAAGCATATCTTCTTCAACTATTTTGAGTGTTAGATTTTATTGTACATGAAATGATATTGGACGATTTTAATTGCATTACACCCTCTTCTACACAATCTCCGAGGTTCTCCCTATAAAATATCACAGTATTCATTAGTGAACGAATTGGCCAACGTGAAGAATTTTCTAATCGGTCTCTGGTCAAGTTATATACATATGCGTCTATATATATGACTTTGTGTATTCATGAGGTTTCAGTCATTCATCGGCATTTTACGGCTTTGTCTTCAAGTGTTTCCATCTGCGTGTTCCTAAATGTCTACACTGACTGCTGTTGTTGTAATCAATCGATTTCATAGAATAAGTCAGAAGCACATGTGTGTAATGTCAAATTACACAGCTCAATATAACTTAGGTACATCAGTCTGACTTTGATATCATTTCCATTTTAGTAGAGTGATCAATAAATTTCAAATGTGATACGCCAATGGAACAGAACTGCTTTGAGTATACCGAATCCTACTTGAAACAATAACAATCACACCAGAATACCTGATTACCTGCTTCGCTTGGCTTGCTGAATACTAAGGAACGCTGAACAATAAACAACAGTACAAATTACTAACGCTTCATCATTCTACTTCCCGTTATGGTCAGAGAAACTAAACACAAGTCTATTCACCAAAATTTTTCAGCTAATTTACACTTGCCACGTGTAAGACCTTCAAGATTTCTAGAAATATTTCAAAATATCACCCCATATCTTTTTGAAGGAATGTGGCGTGATTATAATTTTCATTATAAACATAAATAATTTTGTACTGTTCTTCATTTACAAGGTCACCGTAATCAAAGAAAACTAGCTTAACAAAGTATAGTGTTAGGTGATTCCGATCACTGTATCTCAGGAACTGTAAATCATTTCTGAACAGGATATGGAACATTTCCGATGATTTGCACACACCGAAATGTCGTTTTCAACATGAAACCACTGAAGCATAAGCATTGCTCACAACCTATCAGGGATATGTGAGGAATGAAACGTTTGGATAGTAGTTTTTAGAAGAAAATACAACATAATAAAGAAGAAATTCCTCAAGGAATAGCTTGGCGACATATCAATTTGTCAAGTGATCAGTAGGATGGATAAAGTGTTTTGTTGTGAAATTCGGAACACCAACAGGCCAAGTTGGACACGATTTTATTGTTTCACAAAGATGTCAGATCGCTTTGTAAATTTCTGAATACGTTATCATGCCCGATTTCAGCTGGGTTACACACCTCACAAATAGTTGAAAGGCAACTGAATTGTGACTGAATAACTTCGCGTATCACTGTGCAGAAAGAAAATCATTCACAAATCTCTCTGATTTGTGAGTTAATTCGCATGAATTACCTCCCTAGATCAAGCTTTTGGGCCCAAAACAGTTTCTTCATTTCAGCTTTCCGATATGGTTTTCCTTACTAGTTTTCGCAAAACATGTACGTGGACACTTTGATGCAGCTTGTAGCACATCAGCAGATGATGTGGTCTATGCATTCGGATGTAATCAAAATTCACAAATAGATCATCAATAAAGGGCGATTGTTTACGTCAAGTATGAGCGTCTCAGTAATATGAGTATAATTTGTAGCAATGTGGTAGCGTACAACTCCATTACGATTGGTTCAATAACAGATATAGACCATTAAGTTTGCTAACTAATTTCCTATCTCAAGCGTCATTTTTGAATGAGGTTTCGCTACATTAGATGTTCAATTTATGAAAATTCTACATTTGTAATTTAAAATGATATAGAGAGTCTAGCTATTCCATATCAGTTTGTTTATTAGATGTATCACACAGTGAAACAGTATTATTCACTGGATGACTTTTCGAACACAATTTATTTTTCATAATCATATCAATTTTGATCACACGACTTTGAAAATTGAGTTTTATATTTTTCTTTGTCTTCTCCTATTTTTCGTAATGGTAGTAGAATTTTCCACATATCTGGGACAGGTGTTGAATCATTTCTATTACATGTATTTGCAGTTGATTCGACAAACAAAGCTTCTGTTATCAATCTCTCCGTATACCCTGTGACATTAGATTTTAAAACTGTCGTTCTATCTCATCCTATTGTATGGTTGTCTGTGATTGCATGTAGTGCTATAGCTGAACTATTCTCTAGATTTCTTATCTTATTCGGGTCAACCAATCTAGATTTAGCTAGGTTTTTATGTTCGCCTAGTCTGACTGCCCCTGTTCTACTAGTTTGACCTATGTATTTGGCCTGACAATCATTGCAGGGTATTAGATAAACTAAGTTGTTTTGTTTTAAAGGCTCCACAGGATTGTTCCTTTAACCGACAGCGCTTGTCTCTAATTGAGTTTGGGTTTGAATGCTACTTTTATTCCTGCCTTGTTAAGAATTCTCCGTAAAGCTTCCGAGGTTCCTTCCTTGTATGGAATTACTGTTGATGATTTAGATTCCTTATTGTTGGTGTCGTCATTAATATTATTATTATCACCATTATTATTACCATTATTATTACCATTATTGTTATTATTATTATTATCATTATTATTGTTATTATTATTATCACTGTCGCTATTATCATTACTTATTTTATTTTTACATTTACTTACATATTTCTTGACTAATTTATTCGGGTAATTATTAAGTTTCAAGGCTTCTTTTATGTGTATCACTTCCTGTCTTAGATTTTCCTTGGTACTACTTAGTTTTTGTGCTCTGTCATTTAAACATTTCACTAATCCTATTTTAACTGACATAGGATGGGATGATCGGAAATCCAAATACCTGTTTGAGTGTGTGGGTCTTCTGTAAACACCAGTGTGTAACTTCCCATCTTCTTTCCTTTTTACGTTGCAATCTAACAGTGGAAGTTCCCCTTCCTGACTTTCCAACTCATAAGTGAATCGAATTGCCTCTACCTTCGAGTTGATGTGTTAGAAAAATCTATCTATATCTTATGTTCTAAGTACAGTGAATGTGTCATCTACATACCTCCACCATACTTTTGGGGTGGGGGGTGAACGTTTCACTCGCTATCTTTTCTCACCTATCCATGAATATATCTGCTACAACCGGGGATATTGGTGATCCCATGGGAACTCCCTCAGTTTGTTTGTATATTTTCCCTTGGAATTTAAATACTGTAGAAGTCAGGCAAAGCTGTACTCCCAGCATTATGTCCTCAAGTGGTACTTTTGTCCTTAGTTCGAGTTCTTGGTCAGAAATGAGTTCGTTTCTGACTGCCTCTATAGCCATATTTATTGGTATACGTATATATAAACTGACAATGTCAAAACTAGCCATTTTTCTCCATTATCTAATTTTAAATGTACAACGAATACAATTATTACGACTTGAAGAGATTTGTGATCGATCAAAACAAATTGGAGGAGAAAATCGGAGCAAAATGCAAGTTACCAGAAAATGGAATATTGCAGTACCACGAAATACAATGTATTAGGAAAGATGTCACATTGTTGGACTCAATATAGTTGTTTTCTATTCTTCGTCGGTGCTCACTAGTGGACGAGCACAAGGATACGTGCGAATTGGTTAGAAAATATGTGGGACGTAACGTCTGAGTGGAGATCAGAACCATGTCTGACGGTATGAAGACTGAGCAATGCAACGCAGGTCTCTGCTGACAGTGAGTGTTTGGTGAACTTGAATTTCAGTCTCCACCGCACGCGATGCCATTGCTGTTGGCTGTGCAAGAAGAGAACTGAAACAGGTATCTCATGTTGTGCATTATTCCGACTGGCTGAAACGTCCTTTACACAATCCATTTGTATAACCCCATCGAATTGGGCATAACTGACGAATCTGAATACACTTCGTATGGAGTATAAAATGTGAAATTAGTGGTTTTAAATAATGGAAATATGGTTTCTAAAGTGGCCGTAGATGTATGTTTATGCAAATGTGTTGTAAAGTATTCATGAGCTGATGTCTAATTCATAGTCATTTCCATCGATATTCTAATAAGCATTCCATGATTGATATGCTTTTTTTGCAGACACGATCATATTTGACATACGCAACTTTGGATTGAACAATGTTTTGTGAAATAATATTAGAATAAATAGAAACAATTCAAGAAATCATTTAGGAAGTTTGTATGGCTTACTTTTAGTTAAATTTGATATAAGATTTTTAAAGTTATAAGTGTTCTCCAGTCTCCCACTGATCTGCAGAAGCCTCAAGGACAATATCCCGCATCTGACCACTTCTAGGTTCATATATCAGTTCACCTGCCGCTGTGAAGCCAGGTACATCGGTCGTTCGACGCGCATCCTGTCCAAGAGGATTCAAGAACACTTTCCAGCATGGTTGCGAAAAGGCAATGGTGGTGCAATAAGGAGTGCGATAATTGAACACCTGGTTAACACTGATCATTCCATTTCAACAAACGCCTCTCTCAAAGCAATCTACAGAGTCCAGAATAACCTGTCAAAGGCAATACAGTTTCGTCTTTTTTGTATCGCTGAATCTCTGACCATTCACATGGAAAACCCGGAGCAGTGCAGACAAAAGAGGATCACTCAACCACTTCTAATGTCATGCTAACAACTATTTTTGATTTGATTTTTGTGATTAAATTGCCTTAATTTTGTTTCTTCGTCTGTTCTTTAATTGCTGATACTTCTTGTATTCATTTAGAACTCTTACGTAATTTCGTATTATCTACTTTGTTCCTGTGTGTATACTGAGTAAAACTGACTCATCAAACTATTCAGATTATTGCATAACTTCTTTTAACAACTGTTTGTGACAACTCATCACCTTTGTTACTACCCTAATTTCATTAACACCTAATTTTCTTGACTTGTATTACCAATATTCACCTGTCTAGTTGAAATAACCCTAACCAACTGTAATTTTGTTTGACGAAATTAGTGTACACATACGTAGAAAAATAACACATATCTATTTGCGGTTGTACAGCTAAGAAAATGAAATTGCTGAAAAGAGACTCTTCGATGATCTACGTGTTTTGTTTTATAAGATTTTGGTTTAGTCTAAATCTTAATCGGCTTGACTTATCCGGCATGTTGGTTGAAATTGTGCTTGGTCAACTTTTTTGTGGATACGTTCTAATGAAACTGTGTTAGATGCACTCTGGATTGACAGAGATTCTCATTTACTGACAAATCACGTTGTTGAAATTTGATTTGATTAAGTCGCACAATGTTATACAGTAATGTTTACTGATGACGTTTCGAGCGCATTTTATTGCTTACTTATATAAATCAAGCCAGTAAGTTGTGTGAGGAATAAATTGTGCTCGAAATATGTTGTAATTATTTGTAATAGTAGTATTAGTATTTAGCGATGACCGAATTACATCAATTCAACCAAAACACAGAGAGGATCAGTAGCGTGATCAGTAAAATAATTATCGTAACGACCTACTTCATTTACTTTCACTTGATCCAGATGTCTGTTATGAACTAAACGATCTTCGATGTCCAATATCTTCACCATTCGATTTCCCATTTTTGGTAGTATGATTCCAGCAGAAGGTCTATAGTCATTCCCTCTGTAATAATGTACGTTAGAAGTCGTGGACATCAGATTCTTCCTGAGAATTCGAGATTTGAATAGTTAAGCAGGACTTTCACGGGTACTTGTATGCTCTGCATTCAACAGACGCGATCTATGCATATGCAGCAATTCTTCCGTTTTAATAAGTTTTTCTCTCGTCTCAGTTAGCTGTTGACCAATGGACAACCAGTCAGCTTCCATTTCACTCACCTTTTTCCGAAACACTCCACGCTGATGATCTAAATCCTTTTGCATAACTGACGCTGACTCAACAAAGCATTCAAGTTCACGGATCATTTCACTACTTCGCTTATTCTCAGATTCCAGCTCAACGATTTCAGTTACCAGTCTGCAGATTTCTTTCTCCTTCATTAAACAGAAATTCTCAGCAGTTGAAAGTTTAACTGGTATGCGTACGACAGTGCAAAGTCTCGTCTACCCGCTCGATAATCAGTCTGAAATCCACTGGAAAACAGGATTGGTCAAAGGCCACATGAGTAGGAGGTCACCGGAGACCAAGGATTACTGTACAACTGTTACACTCTTATTCAGGACTGTGAAGTAGCTTTGACACAAGGGATCATACTCGGAACCTTTAGGACACGAGACCAAGCTAGTTGATGTTTTGGCCAGTTGTACGAGAAAGGAATTCTTACTCAGTCACTTCGTAATATAACGCGACCCTTATCAATCACTTCACCTTTACACGGTGAATTCCACCAGTCACTACCTCTCGCCATATGAATCAAGACGCACATTAAGATTATGGGATTTAGTAGGGACTTGGACTGATTTCAATGCCTGTCTCTGATTTTAGACGTTCAAATATATTACTGGGATGCAATCAATGCAATACACCCAGGTTTGAACATCCACTGTTTTTGAAAGTCTTGAGGCCGAATAAATGTGACGACGTGAAGTCTTCTGTAACCTTTATAAGAAGTGAATCTACCTCCTACTCGAGACACTGCGATTTCCACTTGTTTTGTGTGAAGAATGTTGTAGTGACTGAAGTCCACGTGCTGTGATCGAAACAAAATAAAACCAATCTCTGCATCCTACTCTTTAACCAGGTTGAACTTCCTTCAGATACATGCAGTCACAATGCATTCAAACGACAGCGAAATGCAGTTATTTGACGTGAAATCCACGGTATCATTTAACCATCATGATGTCAAAAACTGAAAATTATCTGAACGGTGCTGTCAGACAACTATGAGGATCAGATGAATTTCTAGGATAGAACAACTACTGTGGAAACAAATTGGGTAACACAAATCAACTGTAAGAAATAGCTGAGAATCCAAATGGATATTCCCATCTGTGTGGTATCAAATCTCTGTCTGCATTGTCCTTGCATTAAACACTTCTGACAGACAGTCAGTGGTTGGAATGGCTTTAACCTCACTCAGACAAGATTGCAGTCGTAAAGCAACACACTACCGATATCATCAGAACACCACGAAGTGACGCATGGAAATTAGAGATAAATCAGGTTTGACTATAAATAATAAGGATTACGTCAACAGGTGATCTGCCAACGTTAGAACACTGATGTAGATTTTTATAGTGAAATGGATGCGAAATTAGCCGTCCTTTCACAGACAACCCCTTAGGAACAACCACGAGTGGTAATATATGCTAGCTGAATGCTGAACAAATAGAGGCACGGTATTCTTCAACGCGCCAGATGTTAGTCCGTATATACTTTCTCATTTACTTTCCTCACTACTTACTTGGGAGAAAATTTCGTGCCCAGACTGATCACAAGGTGTTACAGCGGCTGCAGAATTTTCGTGATGCCAACGGCCAACTTGCCCGCTGACAGGAACGTTTACAGCAGTTTTATTTCACTTGTAATTACCGGCCCGGAAAAAGTCATTGTAACCCTACATTACCCCGACACCCTCTCACGCCTGCCAAATTGCGAAAACACATTAAATGTGTTGCTCGGTGCTGCAGCTGACACCAAGTGAGCCTTCCTACAAGTGGCGGACACAGAAATTCAACCTGTTTATGTACGACAACAGCATGGAAACGATAAATCCACATCCAAAGAATTACGGGACTTACCAGCAGCTACGCGCTGAATCTGCGATAAATGGGGTTTACCACGACTAATAGATGAAGTTTTTTACAAAGTGGAACCAAATGCCAACCCACGAATCCTCGTCTCAACTGTTGAAGTACCGGAGGTTATTGGTCACGTACACCATCAACTTGGGCACGCTGGTTGACAGAAAACTGAACACGCCATCCGTCAATGTTTCTGGTGGCCACTTATTCATCACGACGTTACTGAGTTTTGTCACAATTGTGCTATAAGCGAACAGGTCAAGCAGCCTAAACCAATTGGAGAGTTAATCAGTGTTAGATGAGCGGGACGAGATAGTCGGAAAATGGAGATGGCTCCAGAAGCGCCAGGGGCCATCTGAAATGACAGCCATCTCCATTGCTGTACGTCGTGCATGTGTTTTTCACAAGCAGTGCAAGTTTCCAGCTCCGGAACAACAAGTACCACCATAGAGGTGGAAGGCATCAGTTCCGGTGACTCCCTCACCATATGTCTGATAGCCCATGGTCTATCTTGTCTCACCCTTATGTTAGAACTTCTATCCAGGGCTAGTACCTGAGCCATTAACAGTACTTTTTCGGCCTCTTCGGCAGAGTCCAGTGTAACCCGTAATGGGGTGGCTTACCCTGAGGCGCGTGGACACCCCTGTACAGCCTGCACAATTTCACTGAACTAATGTTCAGACCTAGTTTGTTGCATAGGTTGGACCGCTGTTCCTGGTGAAACAGGGCCCGTTGTTTGAGCAAGCTATCCTTGCTCACAGGTACGTTAAAGAGGATGAGAGAGTTAGACCGACTACCCTCGAACTTAGGCTTGGCCTTCGGCTTCTTGCAGTCCTTTGCATCATTAGCAACATTAGGCTTCATCGGTATCTGGCCAGCTTTTTTTGTGTTGCCAGGCTTGCTAGTGGATGCAAGTGGTGACTTTGTAATTTCGCCTTCCCCTGATGTGGGTGCAACCTTGCTAATCTTTACCTTGTGAAAATTGGCATTTCCAGTCAGTAGGGCTGGTGTGTCCTTCTTTAAGTCTTTGAACAGTTTTGGCAGTGCGATTTTAGCAGGGGGGAGCATGAGACTGTGTTGGGGTACAAGAGCGTGTTGTTTCTGCTATCCGCAGACACGCTTTGTGGGACTATGCCAGGGCGACAAAGTGGGCAAATGTACCAAAACCATGAGCATGGGTTATTTCTCATAAACTCATAGTATGCTTTCGGTACCTCTTTGTCACAATGGCAGTGCACCCATCGTTTGCAAAAATTACATTCAAACGCTGAATCAGTTTTAGAAACTGTGATGCTGCACGCCTGACATTCATCTCTTTCCTTGATGACGCCTTCGAGGTCTTATGACGTCTTGAACGTTTCCTTTTAGGCTTGATGTGTTTCACACACTGGCCTACAGTTGATACAGGTGTAGAATCCTGTCCTTCTGGTATTGCCTGTGCCGTTTCAATACTAGAATGTGGCAATGCAGGCGTAGTATCAGGACAGACGAAAGCTACACGAGACTTTAGGATCTGTATGCGGGAAGGGGTTGAAATCCCTGGATTTTTTCCTTCTCTGGCTGAAGCCCTTGTGACTACAGAGTACGGTATTCTAGTGGCTTTTTTAAGGCTACTTTCGACAACCATATTAAGAATCACTATAAATTATGCTATACACGACTAAGAGAGCAACAGTTGCTATCCAAAAGAACAAGAATAAGACTGGAAAAGTAAAAGACAAGGAAAAGAAAAGGTTTTCGACTTTACCTAAAACTTTCTGGATGATCGGCTTCACGGCAATCACGTGGTAGACCAACAAGTCTTGTTTCTCTGAACGTGTGAGGAAGATGCTGCTACAAAAGTAGCACCTGAAGCTTTGGCAGTAGTTCGAGACAGCTGGACTTACCACACAGAGATTAATTATGTAAGTAATGGTTGAATTTGATTCACCGGCAAGGAAGATCAGGTTTCCCAAACGGATAGTTCACAGAATTGGTATTTTCCGGTTGGAGAGGAAAAAGCACGTCGTATTCAAGGAGCGCGCGCTAGTTTACTTGACACTTACTAGACAGTGTCGACTGAAATTATCCGTAACTTACAAGGTCATTGGTGGAGTGAGACGCTCAAAGGTCATTTACATCCATGTTAGTCGGCCATGTTGGATTGCAGTTCCGTAGCTGTTTGTCTACGCGTTTGTTGTTCCGTTCATCCTGCAGTTATTCACGACTTATCTTGTTGCGTATTGTTCACGAATGTTGCATTTTACCTCATTTTTTGTTTCCGTTGCCGTTAAAATGAATTATTTCTTTGGTTTCGAAAGTTTTCACTACCAGGTCAGTGCATTCAATTTGTTGTAATTGTTTCATACCTTGCATTCATTCGGCTTTCAGTGTTTTAGTTGTTTTTCAGCTATTAATGAATTAGTACTGTGTAGAAGTTTAGGAAATTATGCACATGAAGATGTTTGGCTGGCAGAAGCAGTTGTTTCCAGTCCATTTGTTGGTTGCGGGTTTTGGTGCTTGCTCATTTATTTATTTAACATGTAGAAATCTGGAAAACTAATGTCTTTCTCGTTCATGTTTGCAGCATGCAACAATCTGCCGGTAATTCTGGTGAGGAGAGCACGATCAAAGTCGATATTAGCAAGGTTTTCAAAGAACATAATCCTGGGAGAATTAAGAACCTGGGTTGAAGTTGAAGAAGCTTTGAAGCTTTTTGAGAATGTGAATATACCATCAGTGTGTCTGCTATCATTTAGAAGGACATATATTGTGAGAGAATCTAAGTCAAACAAGGTTGAGCCGCATGAAACGTATGAATCTGTTGTGCTTGTGTGTATTTTGGGGAACTAAAAGAAACTATTACGCTACATTTTGCTCATTAATAAAAACTCTTATTACTGTAAAAAATTATGCAAAGAGTTTGCGGAAATTATCACAATTATTAACCTTTCGAACACTGAATCCAAAAAATACAATCTTATTGACAGATAATACACATAACCCACTGTTTGGATTTGTGGAATTTTTAAACATAAACACATCTATAATTGTATATATTGTTGGATTTATATGTTCAAGTTGCTCCAAGTCAGTGAGTTTATGGTTAAGATATCATTTTAGTTAACTGTACTGAACTATATTGCATGTTGTCTTATTGTATAGTTGTCGTCGCTTTTTGCCCTTTTTTCTGTGAACTGTTTCCTTTGTTGATGTTGTTCTCATTGTTTGTCCGTTATTTTCTGATTTTGAGGGGAGCAACCCAAAAAGTTGCTTCTCTCTAAACTTTTACTTAATGTAATCATTCTTTTCTCAGGCGTGAGGCTAGCAACCCCACCCTGTAAACAAAAATTGCTAAAGAAACTTCAGTATGATGAACCTCCTTGCACCAAAAGAAAAAGTCTGTGTAGGAACATGGAACGTCCGAACTATGTACGAGACTGGAAAGCTGCCCAGATCGCCAACGAGATGAAAAGATACGGAATACAAGTGCTGGGAATATGTGAGAGCAGATGGAATGGGAGTGGACTCACCAAATTGTCAACAGGTGAGTCAGTGATCTACTCCGGTCACCCAGAAGATAACCACACGCACACCGAGGGCGTGGCTATCATGATGTCACCAACGGCAACGAAAGCCCTGATACAATGGGAGGCGATTTCGTCCAGGATAATGACCGCCAGGTTCAACTCCAAAGGAAGGAAAGTGTCAATCATACAATGTTATGCACCCACAAACAACGCAGACCTCGAGAAGAAAGAAGAATTCTACAGGCAACTACAGGCAACAATGGACAATACTCCAGCTGGCGACATGAAAATACTAATGGGAGACATGAACGCCAAACTGGGACCAGACAATACGGGAAGGGAACTCATCATGGGTAGAGAAGCTCTAGGAGAAATGAATGAAAACGGAGAACTCTTCGCCGACTTCTGCGCCTTCAACGAACTGGTGATTGGTGGCAGTGTATACAAGCACAAAGATATCCACAAGGCTACATGGGTGTCACCAGACGGGCAAACCAAAAACCAAATCGACTTCATCTCAATCTCAAGGAAGTGGAGGCGCAGCCTACTGGACACAAAAGCAAGAAGAGGAGCAGACGTTGGCTCAGACCACTATCTCGTACAAGGGACAATCCAAATCAAATTAAAAGCTTTCAGGGAATCAGGAGCTGCAGATAGACCACAAGCCAAGTTCAACACTCAAAAGCTGAAGGACCAGGCTACAAAGGACATCTTCATTGCAAGCATAAAGGACAAAGCTGAGATACAAATCAACACCAGCGAAAAGGTCAGCGTCGAAAAGCACTGGAACAACTTGAAAACGGTGTGGAGCCAAACCTGCATAGAAATTCTAGGCAGAAAAAAGAGACAGGACAAACAGTGGCTCACTACGGACACTTGGAAACTAATAGAAGAGAGAAGGACAGTGAAGCAAAAGATTATCCAGTGCACTGACGAGCAACAAAAACAGGAGCTGAATGCAAGCTACAATACACTGAACAAAAGAGTGAAGAAAAGTGCCAGGGAAGACAAAAGAAAATATTATGAAACCATGGCAAACGAAGCAGAACAAGCTGCAGGCAAAGGAGACCTCGCCACACTCTACCAAACAACTAGGAACCTTTCGGGCAAACGTTCGACACAGATTAAGCCAATAAAGGACGACAATGGAAAGTCAATCACCAAAGAGGTGGAACAGAGAAAGCACTGGGTTGAACACTTCAAAAGACTTCTAAATCGTCCGCCACCTACAACACGTCCAGCAATACCAACAACGGAAGCAGAACTACCAGTGAACACTGACCCCCCGACGAAATCAGAAGTCCTGAATGCAATCAAGATGCTTAAAGCTGGGAAAACACCGGGACCAGATGGAATCCCAGCAGAGGCTTTGAAAATAGACCCAGAGACAACAGCGGACTTGATGACACCACTGCTGGAGAAGGTGTGGAAAGAGGGCAAAGTACCCGAGGATTGGAAGAACAGTTACTTATTCAAACTTCCAAAGAAAGGAGACTTAAGTCAATGTAAAAACTGGCGTGGAATTATGCTTCTGTCCATTCCAAGCAAGATACTAAGTCGCATCATCCTGGAGAGAATCAAACAAGCCCTAGATGAAAAACTTCGTCCGGAACAGGCTGGATTCAGGAGAAACAAATCATGTATTGATCAAATCGCCACTCTACGGATCATCATTGAACAAAGCTTGGAATGGCAGTCACCTCTCTATCTCAACTTCATCGACTTTGAAAAGGCCTTCGACAGCGTCGATCGAGAGGTCATTTGGAAACTACTTCGCTACTACGGGGTCCCATCGACAATTATACACCTCATCCAACAGTTATACGACAATGCTGCATGCCAAGTAATCCACAACGGGAAACTTACGGAAGCCTTCGAAGTGAGGACGGGAGTGAGGCAAGGCTGTCTACTATCACCAATGATCTTCCTGATTGCAATTGATTGGATAATGCGACAGACAACGGCAACCAACGAGGGAACAGGCATAAAATGGACTGACACAAAAGACTTGGAGGATCTGGATTTCGCCGATGATATATGTCTGATTTCCCATAAACTGGAAGATATGCAAGTGAAAAGTAACAAGTTGGCAGAAGAAGCATCAAAGATAGGACTTCACGTGAACATAGATAAAACAGAGATAATGAAGATTCCTAGCCAACATCAACAACACCAACAGACCACAATAAGCATAAATGGGAAGAACCTGAAAGAAACAACCTCCTTCACCTACCTGGGAAGCATCGTCTCAACTACAGGCGGAACTGACGAGGACATCAAAGCCAGAATCGGAAAAGCAAGACAAGCTTTCATTACTCTCAAATCTGTGTGGAGGTCAACAGCAATCAGCATCAAAAATAAGATCCGGATTTTCAACTCCAATGTGAAGTCAGTGCTACTATACGGATCAGAGACTTGGCGAGTCATAAAGAGCATCTCAAACAAACTTCAAACCTTCATTAACAACTGTCTCCGCTCAATACTCAAGATCAGATGGCCAGAAAAGATCAGCAACAGGGATCTCTGGGAGCGAACCAATCAGGAACCGATTGTGAAACAAATAGGCAGAAAGAAATGGAGATGGATTGGCCATACGCTGAGGAAACAACCAAGTGACATCACTAGACAAGCCCTCGAGTGGAACCCGAAAGGGAGGCGGCGAGTTGGTCGTCCAAGGGTGACTTGGAGGAGGTCATGCGAGGAGGAGATGAAAGCATGTGGACAGACCTGGAGCAGGGTGAAAAAGTTGTCAGAAAACCGAAGTCAATGGAGGTGCGCAGCTGAAGCCCTATGTTCCTCTAGGAACTAAAGGATACAATAATAATAATAATAAAAGAAACCAAACCCTTAAGGGTAAGTGTTATTTATGCTTATTATTGCTGAATGTACTAGATCCAAATACATGAACTAGGACTGTCCGTAATAAAGCCAGTGTAAACATCCATTCAATGTGTTGCAAAGCGGATAAAATACGATGATCTGGTGAGTGTACGAACTATCCCAGTTAAAGGTAAGACACTAATTAGGAAGAATAACGTTTCAGGTTGTAATTTACGATCGGTGGTTTCCTCGAAGTTGTGATTTTTCCGTGACTATAAACACGGATGTCCATGATTTAGAAAAAACTAAATAAATTTTCCTTGAACCAGTAATCTTCTTTTCTTTGGCAAAACATCCGTTGATACGATTATACGATGAGGTAGCGAAGTAGGATGTTCTGTGTCTGAGAATCGTGGTTGTTGTGTTTCGGACTAATTTGGCGCATCGGACTGTTATAACAGCGCGGATATAGCGTCTTTCTCATGGTACATTATGATATCTAGAAATCATAAGCAAGCTGCCATCGGTAAATTTACTTTTTAAATGACTGCAAATAGTAAATAGTTTGAGGCGATAGGATGGATACCTCTGAACGTTTTTGTGGAGACTAGGGTATATTTAATTTTTCCAGTAGGAGAAGATCTTTTCACCACGAAAGTTCTCAGAATTTCCGCTTTTACTTCGTTATTCAAAGACAACGTTAAGTTGCCCATTAAGGTAGTAGCTATAGGAGATTACCTTCAGCGGAAACTATATTAAGGTAGCTTTAGGTAATGCGTCATAGAAGTAAGCATCGTAGGTTAATTGTGTCTAAATGTATTAAACGTTGTATAACTCATCAAACCGTAGTTCTTACATACGAGTTAGTTTTATAAATAATGAATGTGCCTTACAAGCGTTTACCTTGATTTGTTTACTTAGCTCATAAACATTATGCCTGCATGTGGCATGCATTTAGGGCTAATAAGCTGTGATGAATTAGTCCGAGATACTTAAAGTCAGGCTTGATTTCTATTTCACTATCATCAATTTTGCTACGGTCATAGGAATTAACACCTTCACCTAACTTTCTTTTACAACGGAAACTGGAAATAACAGTCTGACATTTCGAAGGATTTAGTTTAAGAGCATTTTCTGACTCCTAATAGAGAGCTGTTCATCTTAGTACAGTACACTACATTTAATAATACAACACTCAGTTTGAGTTTCAGCAAGCTTTTTTAACAGAATATCTCTCGATACTGGGTCGAAAGCAGATGTGTAATCTAGGAAAGTGCAGCGAATTTAGCCCCATTGTCTATACTGGAGAAAATATTATGATGCAAGTCTGCAGCTGCATCTAAATTTCTTCTACCGTGTTTACAGGAGATCGTTAAAGGCTTTAAGTGAAATCAAATGAACTGTAGTCAAGATTTGACAGAATAGTTCTAAAAAATTTGGGCGCCGAGTGAGAAGTAGACATTTGTAAAAAATTATATTTGTAAAATCTCAGCGATATTGAAATGAGTAATTCCAACGTTTCGTTCGGCAATCTGGTCCGAACTTCTTCAGGGAAATTAATCGAAATTAACATAACAGAGGTTTATATATAAAAGGAACATCTCTTATTTTTAAAAACACTTTGTCCAATCATGAGTCATAAAACAGACATCAACATGTACAATAAACAAAATTGTATGAGTTGTGATCAAAATTTGACCTCAGACTTACAAATATTGATCTACCTTTGTTAAACACTTTAAACACAGTGTGTATGTGTGCGGATAAACAGTTGTAAAACAATGTCTTAACGTCTCCATAAGTAGATATAGACAGTCAGGAACTTTGATCAAGTATTATTAGTTAGTGATACATATCCATTCTTATTTATTAATCAGGATTTCCTATGCGTCAGCTAACATCACACCTTCATGTCTGTTCAAACTGTTAGTATCTAGAATCTTATGATTAAACGTATTTTCAAAATTATGGTGTTTAGGATTACATACACACTGTGTTTAAAGTGTTTAACAAAGGTAGATCAATATTTGTAAGTCTGAGGTCAAATTTTGATCACAACTCATACAATTTTGTTTATTGTACATGTTGATGTCTGTTTTATGACTCATGATTGGACAAAGTGTTTTTAAAAATAAGAGATGTTCCTTTTATATATAAACCTCTGTTATGTTAATTTCGATTAATTTCCCTGAAGAAGTTCGGACCAGATTGCCGAACGAAACGTTGGAATTACTCATTTCAATATCGCTGAGATTTTACAAATATAATTTTTTACAAATGGCTTTAAGTGAAGGTTGAAGATTAGGTAAGAGTAACTTTTCCTGAGTTCGTGTATGCGTCATTTGCACTGAAACCAAGGAAGCAACTATTATTAACACTTGTGACACCAGAAACCTTGGCATTTGTGGGACAATTTACGAAAGTCCTGTTTAGTGTACATACATCAAATGAATAGGGAAAACTGGAGGTAATTAGATTCATAAAGGCGTAAGTTATTTAATATCCATAGAGTTGATATGCAAATACCTCAGTCGTTGATCATAGAAATGATGAATATTAGATAACATCCTATGATTCAACGGCATATTAGAAATAAATAAAAATTGTTTCTTAGCTCACTGTCAAGTGAACAGTCTATTTGATGATGTCACTGCATACTAACAGATTAGGGAAGTAGCTATCAACCCTAAGTTACTACATTTACTTGTACTACATATTTGGCGTTTAACAGTATACAGACTTGCAACAGGCTAGATAAGGAGACTTTAGCGTACTATAATAATAATTAATGTTTTCATATAAACATAAATTTACATGAAAATTCATGCCATTTTTACAGGCACGATCAAGTATGATATAATGTCAAATCTTAGATTCTCTGCAAGTTAATTATGTTTCAACAGTTAAATATTTGATATATATGTATATATAAATACACTCATTGTCTGAGCCAGGGCGTTTAGTTATTGAATTGTACAGTCGTCCTCCAGGTTGAGCGGGAAAATCGTTTTCATCCCGTAGTTGTAGGCATACGGTAACCAACCAATATTGAGGTAAGTACAACTTTTACAAGGGATTGAAAGCTGTCCTAGAAAAGTAAAAGACCTAAGGTGAATCAATAAAGTGCAATGAAATAGGAAAGTGCAATATATCATTAATAAATACATTTATATAGGAAACAGAATGGGGAAGTAATTAATCCCTGGGCCGACAAGGTTCATTTGCAGTACAGAATTATTACTCAACTTGCTATATCCCACTTAGCTTTTACAATGTGCTATTGCGTAGAAACAGACACGAAATCCTATTAATGACTAAAGTAACAGTCTCATAATACTACAGTAAATCTCCATCCCACTAAATCAGCTTAGCGTTTATTATTCCTTATTCGCTTAATACAAAAGCACACAGTATGGCAACCAATTGAAAAAATAGTCCAGCGGAATTACAAATCGAGAGTATATTAAACATTTGATTAATTTACAAAAGGAAATTCTGATGAAGGGTATAAGCGTTAGTTTCACCGAATGATGTTTCTGCTGATTTCATATTCGACAACCTCCGTATACCTGAAAAAATTAAGTACATGTAAGATTTAGCGCAACATGAAGTTAAAAGAGATAATTCTACATATTAGCATATACTATGAATACAATTACGCTGCCACTACTAAGTAATATCTCATGCAGATAAATGTATTTGTAGTCTACAGCTGATTTTTTATGTTGACGCCGAATACATAAATAGACATCATATGTTTTTCAGTATTAGAGGATTATACGCAAATTTCAAGACAATCTCCGAAACATCCATACTATTGAGGCGTCATTCTCTCATCAAGCTTAATTACAGATCAACTTCACACTAAATACTCTTACATGAAATAAAGTATTGTAAATGTGTTATTTAGAAATTAATCCACAATCTCAGTAATGTCTAGTCCATAAAGTTTTGTGAATCCTACAGAAATCACATTCTCACATTTAGGAGACTATAGCCATCAAATATAAGCTGAACATGCCTCAACTCTAAACAGCTATGCACAGTGTTAACAACATACGGAAACACTGAAACTATTGTAAAATACACAGACCTGTTCAGCTGATGAGGATAATAATGACATATCAGGCAACCTAGAAAATTCAATCGTGATACCATATCTGTACTGCTTTGTTTAAATGGAAATCTCAGGAGAAATTCATCTCCACTATTGGCGATCAAAAATATTGCGGCATTAGGTATACACTGTCAGTGGAAATTATAAAACAGACAATAGATTCATAATAATGATAGTAAAGCTGAATAGATTCAGCTCTCATAATCACCACGACTCATGCGTATAATCATACCGTGTAATGAATAAGTGCATTAATTGGAACAGCAAGGAAATTCAAACGAGTAATTGCCTTCTCCATTGCACTGTACTTACAACAATCGTGACAACCACCTACGTTTATTATCCTATCAGCCAGCGAAGTAAACAATGGCACAATATTAATAAAGTTGAGATATTTTTGCACATTTAATTCACATAACCCATAGCACACTGCACCAATCGGTGCCAATATATATGAAATCCACTGAGAGATAACCTTTCAACTTACCAAAATTCCTGTCCAACCACCAATAGAGTGAAAAGCACATCTAAATCATAACTTAGGTTCCCATAGACGATTCTGATAGCATTTACATTTGATTTCCAAGTACTGAGAGAATTACTTTGTCAAAAAAGACTGTTCTTCACACGAAAATAGGCTGAGTTAATATCCTCCCAATCGGACAAATGTAGGGACAAAATAATGACATTTTGGGGAAAATGGGTGTAGTATCTTTGAAAATGGGGAAGAAATCCTCATAATGGGGACAAATTGGGGACAATATCTTAAAAAGGGGAGAAAATCCGAATAAAGGGGATAAAGTGGGAAAACAGTGAAAAATTTTACTTTACTCGCTAGGCTACTGATAAATTGTAAGTAGCAAAAGGTGTAGGTAGAAAATACTTCACCACTACTTCAATTGAAGAAAACGCATGAATTAAGTGATGCATTTTCCGTAGTACAATTAATTGGACACTTTCCTATAGAATAATTTAAAAGTTTAATGACCAATCATTGTAGTTTGCTGAAACGTCTTCGGTCAATGTTAGGTGAAGCGTAACCAATTTTTTCGGTTTGTTTGCTTACAGTCACATATTGTGCGCGCACTTTTAAACTGTTAACGATGCAGGTAGGTGGTCGCTGTGGACCTTTTTCAATTTTTCTCCCAGTCTAACTCTAAATCCCTATATTAAGCCTGAAAAGATTACGTGAGCGTAACCTACAATTGACCTGCCATTACGCCACATTTTACAGAAGGTATAAACGCAGGTAACGGCCGAGATCAGGGCGGCGTCGACGTCAACGGAGGCTGTCACACATGCTGTCCTTCTTGTTGAAGTCGAGCCCTCTTCAGTGAACACTGATGGTATGACCAATGAAACCGACGTAGTGCCATGGCCACCGTGCAGCAGCCTAACACCAGATGCTAGTACTTCGCAAATGTGCACAAGTCTCTTCTGAACGTGATGAAATGACAAGTATGCTACTCAATATCCTGGTGACCACGAACATATCACAAGCAGCCGTTAACAGAACATTGGAGATCTTCCCTGCGAAATTGCCTCAACTACCAACAACCGTTAGAAGTGTACTGAGAATGTGTGGCTCTTGCGAGTCTAGACTGCTTGGAGATGGAATGTATTGCCACATCGGTCTCAAGAAATGTTTGCAGCACTACATGGAGATGTCGTCTGTGGTTGAAAGTCTCTGCAACATGATTGATCTGCAGTTGAATGTCGACGGATTGTCCATCTCGAAGTCTTCTAACCAGCAGTTATGGCCCCTGTTAGGAAGAATTACGCCACCGTTCCTAAGTAGTGTGTTCATGATAGGTATATACGGTGATCCTACAAAACCCAGCAGTTATGAAGAGTTATGCAATGACTTAGTATCTGAACTAAAGGATATATTAAGTCAAGGGATACACCTTACCAGACTTAATAGGCATTTCAACGTTCGTTTGAAAGCCGTCATCTGTGATGCACCGGCTAGAGCAGACTTGAAATTTATAGTAGGTCATCATGCCAGCTCAGGCTGCGATAAATCCGCAGTTACTGGAATGAAATTTGACGAAAGAATAACATTTCCAAATGGATTTTTCCAATCCGAAATGATGACAGCTTCCATCAAAGGATGCAATCAAGTCACCACCGTGGACAGTGTATTTTTGAGGAATTAAACATTGATATGGTTAAATGCTTCCATATTGACCCAATGCACCTAGTCTGTTTAGGGGTAGTTAGAAAGCTTATAAGTCTCTAGCAAGACTTAGCTAAAAAAATGAGATGCACGTCACCCGGCTCAGGCTTGAAAATATTGACGGGAGGATATTACCTTGTGCTAGAATGACACCCAGGGACTTCCCGAGAAAATGTAGGGGGCTCATCGAAGTTAGTCGGTGGAAAGCCACTGAATGTCGCCTCTTCCTCCTCTACCTAGGACCAGTTTTACTCAAGGACATTATGCCATTGGCAGTATACCGCAACTTCCGAAGACTGAGTCTTGCATTTTACCTTCTGTCTCACTCTAAGTTTTTTCGAAATTACTTGGAAGGTTGCAGAGTTGAGTTACTCAACTTTCTCAATGAGTTCGGAGTGATATATGGCAAGGAGCACCTCGTTTATACTATCCATTGTCCGCAACACTTGGATAAAGATGTCAATGAAACGGGACCGTTAGAATCTTTTTCGGCGTTCGCATATGAATCTTATATGCAGACAATCGGGCGATCTTTACATTCGAACATTGCAATCGCTAAGCAAGCGGCACAAAGATTCGCAGAAAAGGTTTTTCACGACTGCAACTCAAAGCGCTACACGGTAACTTTATAAACCAATGGGAAGTAGACGCAGATAGGTTAATAGTTAACACCCGGCGTACAGTTATCACTTCCTCTTCACCTGATAACTTCGTCATAGCCTACGGTAGACGGGGTCTCATAACGCAGATACACAAGGAAGGACTGACATTTACACCTTATGTAGACGCTTGTGATTTCTTCGCCGAGCTATTTAAATCATCCCATATTGGGATTTGGAAATGCTCCAGAGTTAGCCCATACCACCTAGAAATTCTTCCTTCAGATATTACTTGTAAGTGCTTCTGTATTCGTACAGAAGTGCCGTTGCCTCGTACTTATCCAGAAACTGCTTAGATTGATTGCGTCAACCGTCGGCATTCCTGCATTCAATGGCAAGCGGACTAGTAAGACAGTAAATTCTGTTTATGTCATAATTTTTATTTCTTGCAGAAGAAAAGAAGGATTATGTTGTGTTACGGAAAGCGGGTTCAGAAGAATTATTCATAACTGCCAGAAACTGGATGCCTTCGGATGGCATGTGCTTGTATCAGAGCAGTGTAACAGATTCTGAAGTTGAAGCATGCATAAGACCTAGACAGGATTGGCTGTTGCTTGACTGTCAAATGTTAGCTGAGCAAGGTAACTGTTTCCGTAATAAATACATTCCCGTAATTAAACTCTTTCCTAGAAGCAAAGAGCACTTTGCTGACTGCCAAACGAACAAACAGTATACTGTCTAACTCAGATAATCTCGACGAGACATAACCAATAACCAATCCCGAAATTCAAAGGGAAATTATTCTTATCGGTTAATGAGCGAATTCAAAGATAGCACAAAGAATTCCGAACATTACGTGTATGAAACAGTTGAACGTGCAGCAAAGTATGATGAAAGTGAACTAAAATAAGGACTACAGTTGTAGAAATGAGCCTAGTATTATATCCTTCTTGGAAATATCAGTTCCCTCATAGTTTAGTTTCGGTATTCAGTGAATGGAATGCAGTCTACAGATTCATAAAATTCTTATACTAACGTACTTCTTTCCTAGAATCCTAGTTGATGTCTCCTCAGCAAAGTGAGAAATGGGCATTGTACTTGTGTAAACTCAATAAGCTGTGAACTGCTGACAATAAAAACGACAACAATTTTTGGAATTACGTAATTCCAAAACCGATCATATAATTTTTTATACTGACTTCGGTTCCATCAGATGAAATTAAAGGGAAGAGTTGAGAATAGAGGGGATGTTGAGGGTTAGACAGTATAGATTTAGACCATTTCTCGCATCAGTTAAGATTTCTTTCAACTAATGCATTAACGAGTTGACTAAATGGTACACCTCTTGCCCTACTGACAACCTCAATACTCTGCACAATACAACATAGTCGTTTTTGAGTAATTCAGGAAAGAATAAGGGGGAGCAGTAAAGACCAATGCAAGAGTTGACAAATTGTAAAAAGAGAGGTTGAATGATTCCTGACTTTCTTGACTACATAACGTGGTAAGCTAGACTGAAGGTTTTCTTGGAAATCGACAAGATATAGAATGACCAAGAAAGACCAGAGGATAGAACTACTCCAAGGTATTTTATGTTAGACTTAGTTTCTCCTTTAGTGCCCCCTTTGAAACAAACATCTTGTGAATGACACAGTTCTTGTAGTTCACGCTTATGGGTGAGAGGAAAGTCAACTGCCTGACATTAAGAAGGATTTAACGTAAGACCATGTACCTTAGACTACAGACAGGAACCAGTTAAGCAAGTCAGATCACCAGCGTATTTGAGGAAATCGCCCTTTTTAGAAAGAGAAAAGTAATGTAAGACGAGAGACAAAAAGTAAAAGGAAAGATAACAATACCCTGAGGAACAGCAGCTTCAGCAAGTGACAAGGAACACTTTGGTTTTCACAAAATCCATTTGTGTTCCTTAACATAATGTACATTGCGTAATTATAGGCAAACTAGGAAACGCACCAAGTCATCACATATATACTAACAATAATTGAGCCACCATATTTAAAAAATGCTCAGTCTATGAATTCTACTTGTACCTGCAAAACACAAAGAACACCCTGATGGGATATGGTGCTGTGTTACACTATGTTGCGTGCGTTGTCTGACTAAACTGCTGTACACATATATTCTATGTATTTCTTCGTTCTTATTGATGTGCGCAGACGTTGTGGCTACTCGACGCCCACAATGTAAATCAAAAGGCACTTGCGAAGATTACGAATATGTATTGAAGCAGTAGTCAAATTCGAAATTGTGTCAAGGTAATATTCAACAGTGAATGGACAAGTATTTGCGAAGTATATATAAAATCAGTCTGTATACACATATAATGCAAGTATACAAATTAGATTAAAAAGCATGTTTACGGTTGGTATAGGGGTACTACATAATTCCCCCACCAGAACACTAAAATATAAAAAAAATACATCTAAGTGTTCGAAAATAACATGCGTCAGCGTAATACGTAGCAGCGATAGTACACAGAAGGCGATTTATTAAGCTGAAAAATGAGCAGTTTAATGCGGTTAATAACGTCGATAATAAATGCGATAATCTAGGGAAAGTGAAATTGCTAATCGTAATAGAATATATAAGGAACGATAAAATTGTCCGGGGATCTGTAGTCGGTAGACGAAGACGATACGTGAATAATATACGAGATGTGATTAAATGTAATAATATAGGAAATATCGATGTTAAAATAATAGTGACGTGATTTATGTATGAAAATATTAATCAGTTAAATTAGTAGTCAAATGACAATTACGAATAAAGATAGTAAAAATGAAAATTCGTAGTAAGTCATATTTCGATGACTTGCACGTAACGTTTAGGCCAATGGACTCGTCTACCAGATCGTGTTGTTTTCGCAGGCTTCTCTGTCGACGTTGAAGCTTGTGTAGATGTAGGTGTTGGCACGTCGTTCAGCTGGTTCTTATCGTTGACTTCGAAATCGTCGAGGAACGCTGGTTTGACTCTGTCGATACTGATGGCTTCTGTTTTATTCAATCTTTCTATCGTGATAACTTTCGCGTTTCTGTTTAGAACTTTGAATGGGCCATCGTAAGCGGGTTGAAGTGATCGTTGTACACCTTCTCTCCTGACGAAGACGTGGGTGCAGTCTGTCAGTTGTGACGGGATGTATAACGCTTGTTCCTGCTGACGTGGAAGTGATATCTTTAGCTCGTTCATGTGTCGTTTTAGCTGGTGCACGTAACTAGTCATATCGTGTGGAACTTGGTTACCCGGGGTGAAAATTCTCCTGGTAATCGTAATGTTGTTCCATAGACTAGTTCAGAAACACAGCAGCCGATATCTTTCTTTATAGTAGCTCGTATACCAAGTAATACTAGTGGAAGTTTGGTTGACCAATCGTTTTGAGTCAAAGAAGCGGCGAGTGCAGCTTTGAGTTGTCGATGAAAGCGTTCAACCATACCGTCGGAACTCGGATGATACGCTGTCGTTCGTATGATGAAAGTGAACTAAAATAAGGACTACAGTTGTAGAAATGAGCCTAGTATTATATCCTTCTTGGAAATATCAGTTCCCTCATAGTTTAGTTTCGGTATTCAGTGAATGGAATGCAGTCTACAGATTCATAAAATTCTTATACTAACGTACTTCTTTCCTAGAATCCTAGTTGATGTCTCCTCAGCAAAGTGAGAAATGGGCATTGTACTTGTGTAAACTCAATAAGCTGTGAACTGCTGACAATAAAAACGACAACAATTTTTGGAATTACGTAATTCCAAAACCGATCATATAATTTTTTATACTGACTTCGGTTCCATCAGATGAAATTAAAGGGAAGAGTTGAGAATAGAGGGGATGTTGAGGGTTAGACAGTATAGATTTAGACCATTTCTCGCATCAGTTAAGATTTCTTTCAACTAATGCATTAACGAGTTGACTAAATGGTACACCTCTTGCCCTACTGACAACCTCAATACTCTGCACAATACAACATAGTCGTTTTTGAGTAATTCAGGAAAGAATAAGGGGGAGCAGTAAAGACCAATGCAAGAGTTGACAAATTGTAAAAAGAGAGGTTGAATGATTCCTGACTTTCTTGACTACATAACGTGGTAAGCTAGACTGAAGGTTTTCTTGGAAATCGACAAGATATAGAATGACCAAGAAAGACCAGAGGATAGAACTACTCCAAGGTATTTTATGTTAGACTTAGTTTCTCCTTTAGTGCCCCCTTTGAAACAAACATCTTGTGAATGACACAGTTCTTGTAGTTCACGCTTATGGGTGAGAGGAAAGTCAACTGCCTGACATTAAGAAGGATTTAACGTAAGACCATGTACCTTAGACTACAGACAGGAACCAGTTAAGCAAGTCAGATCACCAGCATATTTGAGGAAATCGCCCTTTTTAGAAAGAGAAAAGTAATGTAAGACGAGAGACAAAAAGTAAAAGGAAAGATAACAATACCCTGAGGAACAGCAGCTTCAGCAAGCGAGGCGGAAGACTCACCTTAATATACAGTATACTGCATTCCATTTGAGAAATGTTAATTCATTCAATCAACTGGCCATAACCAGTGTTCGCACGACCGAAACCTTATTCAACCACAGTCATCTAGGTCCTGAGTCAACATTAATGGCATATGCTGACTGAAAGCTTAGCGCAAAAGTGACAAAGCACAAAAAATCACTTGCAGATTAGGAGACGAATCCCGGGTAGAAGAAGAGATTACTGAAAAGTATCTATTTTTCATTTAGCAAAGAACAAGATTAAGAACTCCACTTATCATTTGTTGAAATTTTGGAGATCATTTATCAATGTTTCGCATTTAGTTATGCCTAGAATGTAGCATTCTGACTAGCTTTCAGTATGAGTTTGCAGAGAAGTCCACCTGTTTAATTTACCACATTCCATGTAACACACAAAGGTAGAGACATAAAACTAAATGGAAGTTTAACGAGCGAAAATCTGAGAGAGAATAAATGGTGACAAGGAAAAACATTAGTTGAATAGATACGTGAGATTACACAGAGTGAATGCATCTGTGCCAGTAACAAAGATTTGCAGTCATATCTCTGGCAGTTCTTCCAGCTGACTGTCAACGATTTTATGAACCAGTACCAGTTTTTCATTTGACCGACCCAAACACATTTTAAACCTTAACACCGATGGCTAGCATTGTCCCTCGAGGGAGGCGATGGCTTGATATTCCAGCACGTGTTCTAGCCATCTCAACCTATTCAGCTTCCCTACCTTGAAGACTAACTTACCCTCCCCACCTAAACATTTATGCATAACCTCAACAGCTCTCGCCATATTATACTGCTTTACTCATGAGATAGAATGCAGACACCTATAATCAAACACCGGTATTATTTTCATATTTCACAGAATCAGGGGTTACTTCTCATAGTCTAAGTGGACGATATCATCAGCAAACTGTAAGTTGATGAGACTATTCCCTGATAAGTCTCTAAAGTCAATTACAGACTATCCTATTAATATATGTGTGATTGAATTGAACTGTTATAAGGATGTCAGTTTAAGAATTCAGCCTTGTGTTACACCCCACTCGGAAATGTGTTTTCTCAGATAATTCGCAAACGCTAATCACTGAATAGAAAACATTCTGTAGGCCTAATGAAACTCATAAATTGACGCACTACTTTTGCAGGCGACATAGTGTTTCCTCAATAAAGTGAGAATAGGATATTTCGACTGCATAAAACGAGTGAGTGGTATCCTGGCAATACCAATGACCACAACAAGTCTAAGAATTATGCACTACAACTTTTACTTTACTGAATACTCCAGCAGACTTTACATAAACTCTTGACAGATATCAAATTTATAAATTTGATTTGTAAATTTATACGTGTATGACTCAGTTGAACTTGAAGCAGTGGAGGCACAGAAAGTGTGCTTGCCATCGAAATACCCAAACACCAATTTCATGGAAACTGTGATGGCACTGACAGCCACGTAGCGCTTTCATTTAATATTCTTACTCTTTCAGCACTTCCAGTCCACAAATCCCAGTGGCGACGTCTTCACCTATCCAACAGACAGTTCAGCAGACTACGTATGTTAATTCCAATCAATGGTTACTTTGCACTAAGGAAGACACTGTTTCCGATAATAAAGTTTTCAATGAGTTACAGTCCCTTAGAAGAGAAGTGCAGTCCATTAAAGGCAAAATGCAGTGCATTAAATGAGAAATGGAGCCCCTAATAAACTTGTGGCGCAATTGGTCTCAGTAAATAAGTCAACCGGCGTGACCATCTTGGGAACCGGGAAGTCGTCCATTGACAATAGTCAACTGGAATTTCCCTTGGCAACTGAAGAAGAGTTTAGTCAACTGGAAGCGTCACTGAAAAGCCCGAAATTCAAAGATTCATTCGTAAGTTTACAATTAATCTTCCATTACGTTCAGCTGACGAAAATGGCTGGGAATTTATCTTTCAATCCGCAGTTTTCATTGAGACGAATGCTTAATTATGTTCTGGAGCCTAAGCTGTCAAATCGTTTCACAGCATTCGGAACGCCAAAGAAGTTAGCCATCACAAAATGCTACTTCTATAATGTTATAACGTGTAAGCTTGCTTTATTTAAATATTTCTTTCAGCCGTCATTGTCAGCAAGTTCGTTTGTGCTACAATGACCGAGGACGAATTTATGAAAAATTTGACAAAGACTGCAAGGGCCTTCTTCCACGACATACGTGATCGTGTAACAAAAAGGGCGAGCCGGCGAAGAGTAAGTAAACAGTTTTTGTTAAATTAATGTTACTATACTACAAACCATTTCATGGTACAAATATCAATCAACTAAATTCTATTTTTATTTTTTACAGGTGGCAGTTGACAATGGAAACAATGACCAGAGGATCTCTCCTGTAAGTGACAATTTAACTAAGTTAATGCTGTAAAAATCTATAATACGACTGCCAGTAGCGTGCTATAGTCAACGTTATCATAACTACTGCTGATAATTATATCAACTACGTGTAGACAGTTGGTTCAACATTACATAGTTTGTCTATAATGACTAAATTCTTATTGTATGTTGCACGGAAAATTCAACGTTAAAATTTACCGACACTTAAGGTCTTTAAGTGTGAGTATTTCTATTACATAGACAAATAATTTTATTTATATTCAGTAATTAAGTAAATTTTTAAAGCTGAATAAACGCGTTCACTGTATCATTATTAAAATGCCAATTGCATATATAAGTGTCAATGCGGATTACTACCTTACTCACTAATGTTTCTTCTTTTTTAGGACAGTTCAATGGATCTACTTGATGATGGGAAGCAACCGTAAAGCTGCAATCAGATTTCGTATTAAAAGATAATCATTCTATTTGTGTTTATTAATCGAAAGTGTAACTGTTTATTAATCGTAAAGAAATAATTTACCGAAGTTTTGTTAACTGTTTTCCTTTAACCAATGAAGAAATCAAATATATTTATTTCCGTAACGAACCTTTATTTGACTTTTGAGTTGTTTGACGTAAGCAAGATAAGGCGAAAATAAATGAGTAAAGGGGGTGAAATTCCGCGGATTAAAGGGAAAATATGCGATAAAATGGGGAGATTCCGCGAATTCTGGGGACAAAATGCGATAAAATGGGGGAAATTCTGCGAATTCTGGGGACAGTATGCGACAAAAATGGGGACAAAGTGAGGTTCTCGGGAGAATGAGGAAAATCTTACCATTTCTCCATTATTTTTCCCCAGTTTTACTCAATGGAGTGTCCCCATTTTGAACACGATTTTCCTCATTTTCGTCGAATTGGGCTGAGATATGAAGTATTCATTGATTGATACTATGCAGAAAGGTGCAGCTTCTACATGGAGTAAACGATTTTTGTAAATGGCATTACCCTCTAACTATCCTATCTTCCTCATTACACTGACATTTTGATACAGTCCGCCTGAAACGCTAATCATTGCAACCAATATGCTGAAAGTGTGTCCCAGTCAGATCACATGACGCGGATGCCAACATAACTAGCTAAAAATAGGAATTTCCATCAATCCAGATAACATATAACACAATTTTATTAAAACTTTTTGGCAAAACATTTTCAAGCGGAACTTCAACAGAACGTGATAAATAAGTCCAGCCGTAACTACGGATGCTCTACAACTTTTGCGTTGCAAATTCACTCCGGATCCTTTTTTGATTACTGTTTGGAGAACAGACTGTTTGAGATCCTATTTCGTTCGTTTGTACAATCGAGGGAGATTGAGTGTGAATCAGCAATATGTATCGGGGATATATGACACCAGCGTCCAGAAAAAATATACTGAAACGGTCCTTAATCTCAGTGCAGGTGTACTATTATCCAGCGCTTAGTGCTGCCTGGGACAACTATTTATACAGATGAATGGAGTAGTTACAGTCAGTTATCAAATCTGGGCTATATTCATCAAGCGGTCAACCACACAGATGGTTTTCTCAATTCTTTTGATGGAACTCACGCTAATTTCATTGAAAGTTTTTGAAGTCACCTAAAAAACGTACCAGATCTGTGAATGGATCAATTGATCCATTGCATTTCTTAAGATATGCAATAATATATAGTTATCTCGATGAGTTTATCTACGGGACTTGGTTTAACATGAGAATCAAGACTGGTATCAGAAACTGGGAGGTGTTTTTGCAACATATACGAAAACGTTTTCCTTCGTAGCTATTTTTTAAGATTACACTCCATGTATGTGAATTGTAATAGAACAACACAGACAGTATCAGATATCAAGCGCACGGGGTGAGATGAGAAGCAGAACGCGACAGGTAAGTTCAAAAGATGTATATATTTACAACAAAGAGCTAGGCCTTCAGTATTCAGCAGCCACCAGTTTTTGAATTTGCGCCTCCTCTTGAGTTCGAATTACTACACGACCCCCTCGGTTCCAAAAAGCTGTCCCCAGCGACTTCAGTGGTTCGGTCTCCCCGCCTCGAAATCGTCCCTACAAGAGAAAAAGACACATGGTTATTTTGGTTATCGAGATAAGGCGGGGTTCTCCTCGGTGCCTGTCTGCTTGGTCTACACGGTTTCAGACGGTTGAAGTGCACTATCATTTTCTGAGGGTTGTTGTTGTCTTCTTGGATTTCGTAGGTATTGTCAGTTACTCTACGGTACACCGCGTATGGGCCTGCCCATTGTGCTTGAGCTTTGCGTCGACTCCAGTTGTCAGTCGCTGGTTGACGTAGCCACACCTTATCACCTATTTTGAATGGTGTTCCCCACTGCTTTCTATCGTAGTAACGTTTCTGTCGTTCTTGTGCTCTCTGGAGTTCTTCGCGTGCATAGCTATGATACCTGGCGACGTCTCCTCGCAACCTTATTACCATTTCCGATGTAGTTAGCGGATCATCCCACCGGGGCATAACCAATGTATCACTAGGCAGGCGTAACTCGCGGCCAGTCCATAACAGGTGTGGTGTCTTTCCCGTAGACATGTGCGTGCTTCCTCGGTAGGCCAACAAGCATCTTGGTAACATGATGTCCCAGGCTGATTCAGCCTCCCTCTCTAAGAATAGGCGTAGTAATGATTTTAGGGTTCGATTGGTACGCTCTACTAACCCATTGCCTTCGGGGTGGTACGCGGTGGTTCTTGACTTTTTAATTCCAAATAGATGGCACAATTCTCTAACCACGATACTTTCGAAGTTGGTTCCTTGGTCAGAGTGCAATTGCTCTGGTGCGCCCCAACGGGCAATCCAACAGTCAAATATAGCTTTGGCTACGGTAGGGGCATCAATTCGCTGAAGTGGTACAGCTTCACACCATTTCGTAAAATAATCAACCATAACCAAGATATACTTATTTCCACGTGTGGTTTCACGTAAAGGTCCGATGATGTCGACGCCAATTATTTCGTTAGGATATCCAGCCTTCATATTAGTAAGTGGCGCCCGGGGTTTCCTCTGTGGATTCTTTACTTTACCACATGTTGCACACCCTTGGACAAAGTCCCGGACGTCGCGCCGTTGGCGAGGCCACCAGTAGCGTTGGGTAACTGCTTGCAACATTTTATTAATTCCAGCGTGTCCCAAATCATAATGTATAGTCTCCAGAATTGCTGTTACAAACGACTGAGGGACTACGACTCTTCTCAAGTAGTTGGGGCCGGGTTGAACACACAGGATACCATTCGCTAGTACTAACTGATCCCATAAGGCCCACAAACATCTGGTTTCCCAGCTCTTCCCTTTCACATCAGCTTCAACTGGCCTACCAGTCTGATTCGACAGGGCATGATAAAGGAGTGCAGTCTCATCGTCAGTAGCTTGGATGTGTGCCCACTGTTCTCTGCTTAGACCTGCCAGCGAAATAGCACAAATATCAATACTCTCGCAAGACGGGCAGTCTCCGTGCGGTCTGAAAGAGCGCCTGGATAGCGCGTCAGCATTGGCATGTTGCTTGCCAGGACGGTGTACACATTCGAAGTCATACTCTTGAAGGTACTCCTGCCATCTTGCTGTCTGTCCTTCAGGGTCTTTGAAATTTTGCAACCACTGAAGAGCTTTGTGATCCGTTCGCAAAACAAACGGTTTACCAAGTAGATAGGGTCGGTACTTACGAACGAAGGTAACAGCGGCCAACATCTCTTTACGGGTGATGCAGTAGTTCTTCTCTGCACGGCTCAGCGTGCGGCTGCCATATTCGATAACATGTTCTTTGCCGTCCCCACCGACCTGAGATAACACGGCTCCGATGGATGTGTGACTAGCGTCCGTGTCCAAGATGTATTTACCAGCCGTTGGTGATGTATCTGGGAATGCTAAAATGGGCGCCGAGCATAATGAATCTTTCAACTGTTGGAAAGCACGGTCACAATCCTCTGTCCATACGAAGGGAATATTTTTCTTAGTCAAACTCGTTAGGGGGCTAGCGATCTCTGAGTAATTTCTCACGAACCGGCGGTAATAAGAGGCCAACCCTAGAAAACTGTGTAACTCATTCACGGATTTAGGTACGGGCCACTCTTTGACTGCTGCAACTTTTTCAGGATCGCTATGAACGCCCTGTGCACTGACAACATGCCCCAAGAAAGTGACTTCGGTTCGGAATAAACGGCATTTAGTGGGTTGAACTTTGAGTCCCACCTCCTTCAAACGTTCCAAGACAATCCGCAGTCGCTCAAGGTGTTCTTCGATGGTGTGACTGAAAACGATAATATCATCTAAATATACGAGGCACACCTGTGGGACTAATCCTTTGAGTACTGTGTGCATCAGTCGTTGAAACGTGGCTGGTGCATTACTTAACCCGAACGGCATGGTCTGGAATTCATATAACCCGGTGGGTATAGTAAAAGCGGTTTTGTGCCGATCACGAGGGTGGACTTCCACTTGCCAATATCCAGAAGCTAAATCAAGGGTGGAAAACCAGACGGCACCTGATAATGCTTCTAACGTCTCATCTATTCTAGGCAATGGGTAAGCATCTCTCCGGGTCACTGCGTTTAATTTTCTGTAATCAACACACAAGCGCAGGGTGCCGTTTTTCTTCTTAACTAACACTATAGGCGACGCCCACGGTGAGTTCGACGGCGCAATTATTTTTCTCTGTAACATTTCATCAATCATGCTTTCCAGTTGCGGACGAAACTTAGCTGGGACTCGGCGAGGTGTTTGCCGTATTGGAGCACAACTACCGGTCTCAATAGTATGTTGGATAGCTGTGGTTCTTCCCAGGTCAGTCGAGGACCAAGATATGACCTCCGAAAACTCGGACATTAACCGATGTACCGCCTCTTTGTGCTCTCGCGGGACCTGTGTTAGCATACTTTCCATCAGGGCGGTATCAATTGCATTCACACTCAGCTGTAAACAGGTATTATTAATATCTGCTCCAAATAGTAATGTAGAGCCTAGAAGGGTGAGCTTTTGGGATTCAATATCAATTGACGCGTTGCAACCGCGTAGAAGGTCATAACCTATTATTAAATCCCACGACAATCCGTTAACTACCAAACACGGATGCCACATACGACCATGTTTACCTTCCCATAAGACTAACAGCTCGCCAGCTACTTTCATACGAGACCCATTTGCCGTTTGGATGTTAAGGTGGGGTGTGGCAGTTTTGGCCATAGCATTACAATATTTGCTGGACAACAATGTGCGAGCTGCACCTGTGTCTACCAACCCAACGAGAGTTCTGTCATAAAACTTAACTAGAACAGTGGGCAGTTGCTTAGCTACATATGGCTCGTCTGATAATGGCATGACATTAGATAAAAAAGAGGGAGACTCACCAATCTCTTCTGGGAGGCGAGAGTTTATCCAGGCCGCTCTTGGACGTGGTTGGTGTGGAATTTGTCTTGCTTTCGGGGAAGATCGGGACCTCCACTCAATATGTGGTTTCGTACGATGCTCACGAGGCGTCCTCGATTCTTGATATTGTGATTGAGTATAGGGTCCGTCTGTTGGTCGCCGATTCTTACGAAGCTTAATTAGAGCTTCCTTCTGTTTGGCAACCTGTAGAGCCTTCACGGGCGATGTAGGGTTGCTTTCAATGACCCTTTCCCGTACTTCGTCGTGCAACAGCCCTTCTTCGAATTGGTGGAGAATGCGGGAGCTGATTTCGGTTGCGGAGTCTCCTTCAAAAGCCACTGGGGCTAACTCTTGAAGTCGCCAGAGGAATTCCTCTGTACTTTCGCCGCTCTGCTGGACACATGCGTGAAAAGCAGCCCGCTGCCCAAGAACATGGGTATGCGGCGCAAATGCTCGACGCATCGCTGCAAATAGCTCCTCTACTTCCATCGTCTCTTCTGTGTCAACGCCAGCTAGCTTGAGGCGTTTCAACGCGGGTATTGACAGTAAACAGATTACAGCACTAGCTCTTTGTTTTTCATCAAATTGTTGTATATATCGACGGCACTGCTCCTCCCACAATGTGAATGATTCCCCTGGGACGAACTTTTCTGGTGCTGGGAATTTAACTTGGGGTTTATTGTTGGAGGACGATGAAAGTGTATTCGACGTCATCAATGCTATTCTGAACGCTGCGACCATTGCTTGAATCATATCTGGCGCAGGCGTGGACGTCGACGTTGTCGGTGAGGTTGAGGACATTACTGGTGGCGCTCTGTTACCATTTTCCGAGTCGCAGGCGTTGGCATTAGCAGGAGATTCAGAGTTCTTCACTTCGCGCTTTTGTTTACGCGATCCTGGCAGGCTCGCCATGTTCTGTAATAGAACAACACAGACAGTATCAGATATCAAGCACACGGGGTGAGATGAGAAGCAGAACGCGACAGGTAAGTTCAAAAGGAAAATAGATATAGGCAGTTTTTTATTGGCTGTTGGCTAGCTGGCTTTTTATTGGTCTAAAATATGAATTAAAGCGCCAATCTCATTATTTCTACACGGAAATTTACAGTCAGTAAAATTTCGGGCTTACCTTACCATAATATAATGGCGTGTTAATTTTTTTGGTGTGAGTTTAGTGTGATAGTCACACGCTATTTGGATGCATTGTTGATGTTTAAAGTATATTGAGATGTATGAGAATGTCCAGAAAGTGAATATAAATCAACAATCATTTTGATGCATTTATTTTAAGTACAAAATAGGATGTATGCCATTTTGGTTACTAGGCAAATATAATTCAACCACCATTTCTATAAATTTTATGTGTCCTGAATTATTACATGTAGAAATATGTATGTAGTAACTAATCTACTTTTTTAAGTTGTCACTTCAACGATTTGTGGGAATTGTGCGTACTACGTCAGCATAAATGAAGTAAATTGACAAGGTCACGGCCAGTGGTATATAAGCGCTGAAATGTATACTAGTGTTTATTTACTTGAAGTCATAGTGTTGTGCACGTTAGGAATTGTTAAAACGATTAAATGATGTTGCAAAGTACTCCTACTGCGTCTACTTCAAGAAATGTATCATCTTTATTGTGTGATGTAACAGCTATATTCCAAAGGATAATGTTGTGTTGTATATTTTATACATGGACACAATTTAAGGAAGCTTTAGACACATTTATGAAGGTACTAACTAAGTTGTTCTTTATTTCTTTGAAAGGAATCCAATACATCCTATAGTGTTGATTCAAGTAAAAAAGATCCATCCGGTGCTGATGACTACAAGTTTGTGAAGTTTAAATGCACTTTTGGAAGTCATCGTGCTCCCCGAGGTGCTGGCTTTAGGAACAGAGGGTAAGTTGGCTGCGTGTGCAAATTTTAAAAATTTTAAGGTTCAAAAGTACATCATGTCAGTCAATAATTCTAGTCCAGCGGAAATCCAACGTATACATGATAACCAAGTACAAAACTGTGAATAACCATCCCTGCACAGCAAGTTTTATGTCCACCGATGTATCTAGACGTCGGTTATCATCACAAGAAATGGCAATTATCCAACCGTTCATTGAAAGGAATACTGATGTCCATGAAATCATGGATCTAGCATATGAGAAGTTCGGAAAAGCGCTCCTGTATAACGATATTAAAAACATGCGGGCTAAGATAAATAAACGTAAGTCCTATCAAAATAAATGGTGCAGTAGAATAGAAATTGGTTGTTTGGAAGAGCTGCTTCATCGACTGAGGCAGACAGGTCCAGTTAAAGTTTTGCAGGACAACGCAGGCTTTGTATCTAAAATCATTTTTGCTCGTAATGATATGATAGACGTGTATCATAAGTTTCCAGAAGTAGTTGGAATCGATTGTACTTACAAAACGAATAAGATGGGGTAAGTTTCAGTACAACAAGGTATAATTCCTTTTCCAAATTTGTTACAGATGGCCTTTATATCAGTTTGTTGTGACTTATGGATTCGGAAGAGGAAGGACTGTTTTGTTTGCTCTTACTAGGAGAGAAATGTTTGTAGATATCAAGGAGATATTGCAAACGTTTAGGAGATTTATGGTGGATACATTGAAAACATTAACATTCACTGTCAACTGTGCAACTGCACAGATGAAAGCCCTAAAGGAGGAATTCCCTAGTTGCAATATTGTTTTGTGTCTTTTCCATGTATGCCAGGCATTCAGAAGGAAGGTAAGTTACATTCCCATTAACTGACATTGGGAAAACAGTTCCCAAACCAGCTTGTTAAAAAGTGGTTGTATCGAATGGCGCACACGCGCAGTTATGACAGGTAGGTTAGCAAATCAGAGTATATTGCCAAAGGTTTTGGCGTTACCTAAACCTCATAATAATAATAATAATAATAATAATATATTCTCATTTTGTACATGAGAGACGCCAGTTTACAGGCATCATCAATATGATAAATTACATATACGATTAGCAATCATAATTAATAATAATGTTTTAATAAAGTACACATTTTTTCCTACTTGTGTAGGACACACCAAATATACAGGCATGGATAAGCATTAATTAAATTTCATAAATTCGGTTTATGGTTAAGTTACATGGTTGCTGGCGTTTTTGTTTTAATAATAATTATAATAATGTATATTCTCATATAAACATATAAATTTACATGAAAATGCATGCCATTTTTTTAGGTCTGTGGGAACAATATGATAACCAGTCATTCAATGGAGCACATCATGAAATATAGGAATATTGACTTCGCATTAACAAAAAAACCCAAGTAAGTTTTGGATGGATTAAAAATACTTGGGAAAAAATAAAGCTTGAAGTTATTCCACAATATAACAAGTCATTCAATGGAGCACATCATGAAATATAGGAATATTGTCTTCGCATTAACAAAAAAACCCAAGTAAGTTTTGGATGGATTAAAAATACTTGGGAAAAAATAAAGCTTGAAGTAATTCCTCAATATAACCTGGGTGTGTACAAATCCGAATCTCATTTTTGATTTGATTTATATCCAAATTGGGTAATAAGGAAGCTATTTTTACAGATACGATCAGTTATGTTATAAGCTACAATCGTGAAGTTGTATTACAAATTGATACTTTTCCATTGGTATAAGAGTATATTCCACAAATGTAATCCAGGTTGCGTCGTGGAGAAAGTTAATTCGTTATTAACCAGGCAACTGAAAGATACGGGACCAATAATGTTTGCAGATCATTTGTCATTGTAAATGGTCAAATATCCACATTATTCATTCTCATTCAAAAAGTCAAATGGAAGCTGAAATGGTGAGAGAAAAAAGAAGACAAACAACAGCAACGCAAAAGAAAGCAACGGGAGTCCTTAAGGAGTGATTAATAAATATACACATATATATTCTGTTTAGTAACTGTGGTTATTTTGGTACACAAACTAACTAGTCCCGTTATGCTAACTTTTATATTATGTGTGAACTAATATTACTGTCCTGTGTAGAAATGTTAATCATCTAGTTCCAATAATATTAAAATTTATAATTGTAGTTTGCTGTAACTACACGTTTAAACAACTTAAAATATCTATGTAGGGTGAAAAAGAGGTGTAAGAGTCAGACGTAAAGTGCATTGTCATCTTTGAGCAGTCTGGTGACTGAGGAGATGAACACTGGAAGTGTGTTTGCATCGCGCACATTAGCTGGTAGTCTATTCCAAATGACTGAAAACTTATTTAAGAAGAAGTTGTACCGCACGTAAGTCTGACAGTGCTCTATAGCAGCTAGGTTGTGATGATTTCTAAGATTGTAACTGACGACAGCGGTAGGTTTAGTTATTGGCTCGGAGGAATGCAAGAGAAGATTAGTTAGCTTATAGTAAAAGATTAGGTTTAGCTTAAGGCGTCTTTTCCAGAGGGGTTCTAATCTTAGTCTTACGCATCTCTCATGGTATTCCAGACTACTTTCTAAACCAAGAGTTCTTGAGGTAAACTGCCGTTGCACTCCCTCTAATTTAAGCTTGTCATTTTGTCTTAGTCCGCTAAGAATAAACGGGCAGTATTCTAAGATAGGTCGGACACATACTTTGTATAATAAAACCCTAGTTTCACAACAAAAGAAATTGCGTGTTATGCATCCTATCAGCCTACGCGTTTTACGTCTGGCATAATCAGTCTGTTCAGCGAACGTTAGGTTACTAGAGTATCTAATACCGAGATCTACGACTGAATTGAGCTTAGCTAGTTTTCGCCCATTTATTTCAAGGTTTAGATCAAGCTTACTGTTGCCGATACAAATCCAGCCGCATTTGTCAATGTTAAAATTTAGGCAGGATTCAGCACACCACGTTGCAAGGCTACTTAGTTCAAGATGTATTTTAGTAACCATATCGCTTAATTCATGAGTGTAGCAGGAGTAGACGACTTTGAGGTCGTCAGCATATAGGAATGGTTTACCTGAGGTGAAGCACTTGCAAATGCTGTTAATGTAACTGTGAATAAAAGTGGACCTAGGACACTACCTTGCACGACCCCACTTGAGATCTGCCTAGGATGAGACAATACAGATCCAACTTTGGTTATTTGTACCCTGTTGCTTAGAAATGATTTTAACCAGTTCAGTAATGGGTTGCGAATTCCACAAGAGTACAGCTTCTCAAAGAGAATACTGTGAGATACCATGTCAAATGCCCTAGATATATCGAAGTATAGAACAACGACTAGCTTACGTGCTTCGCGATTACTAGTGATGCAGTTGAAAAAGTCGAAGTGGCAAGTAACGCAGGATCTATTTTTGAGAAATCCGTGTTGAGACCTTGTAACAAGATCCTCCCTAATTAGGTAGTCTGACAATTGATCCTTACAACTTTCTCCATGATTCGTGAGATAACTGGGGTTATATTTATGGGTCTGTAATTGCGGACGTTTGCCCTATCACCAGATTTGTAATGTGGAATTATGAAGCTAGTTTTCCACTCACTAGGGTAAGTGCCAGTGTCCATAGATATTGAGAAGAATTTAAGAAGTAACAGGGTATATCACACCCACTGTTTTTGAAAATTATCGAAGCGAGGCCATCCGGTCCCGTACTAGTGGAAGGTTTAAGGCTTTTAATTGCTTGTACTATTAGTTGATTAGTGAACACAATGCTTTCAAGGGAAGAGATAGTAAGGGGAGCGGTTTCACCAGGCATATGTGTTTCTAAACTAAAGTTTGCAAACCAATCACTGAAAGTTCACAGATAGTGGCAGGTTCATTGTAGATTACTTTGTCGTGAAGTAAGTATGGGATTTCCCTCGCTGACTGCATTCGTTTTTTAAGAAGTGCCGTTAAGTTATAAACTTTGGAGGTACTTTCAAGTGCCGTTAACTCTTCGTCGAGGTCCTTTTGAGAACGTAGGCGCTTGATAGATTCAAGAGACTCGTGGATTGAGAGCAATAGTGATATGTCCTTAGTGGAATAGTACTGTTTCTTCAGTTTCCTTAACTTATTACGGTGTGCCCTTGGAATATATTCAGTTCGGTGTCTACTTAATTTCACTATTTTATTTGGGGCAACTGTATCTAGACAAAGGGTAACATTCCTGTAAAACAGGGTTACTAAGGCCTCCAGGGAGTCAGTGGTAAAATAGTCATCCCATTGACAGAGTCGAATAAGTTCTTGGACTAATCCCCAGTCTGTATATTTGTAACTACGACATATTGTGCTTCCTGAGTCTTGTTTGTTTCCTGTATTTAGTGGTGAGAAAGGCAGAGAGCAGAGTACCATTCTATGGTCACTACTGGAAAATCTATTACCAACATAGTGGATACTGGGATTGTGTCATGACAAAAAACAAGGTCCAAATGTTGTCCCCACGAGTAGGTGTCTGGACGTGTTGTTGCCATCCATAACAGTCTATAGTGGCAAGTAATTCGTCGAAGCGTTGGGGGCCGGAACTAGTTAGCCAATTGACTTCTGGAAGATTGAAGTCCCCTGCAATTATTTTGTAATTAGCACTAAACGAGGATGCGTGTGCAAACGATTTAGCTAATAACGCATCAGTTTCTTTTGTTGAGCTTGGTGCTCGATAAACACAGCCTATGAGAAGTTTGTACTTATCTCCATGTAAGACAACCCAGAGTGAGTCAGGTACATTATTCATTGTTTCATCTTCCACCTTACTGACTACAAATGAGTTATGTATATATATGAGACATCCTCCACCACGCTTGCAATCTCTGTTTGCACGGTGTACAGTGTAATCATCGATACCTATATGCACATCAAGTACTGAGGATGAGCACCATGACTCAGTAATCAGAGCTACAGTAGGCTTGGCGACTAATAATAATGTCCTTAGTTCAGATATCTTATTGATTAAGGAGCGTGCATTAATTAGCAATATCGTGAATAAGTCACGGGATACTACAAACTGGCTTAAAATGTCACCATAACCTAAATCTATTTGTGCGTCAGCACCGCAAGAATTTATGAATGAAAAGGAGGTCGGACTGGGTGTCTGCACATCGGAGTTGGTGTGCAATGAGGTGGTCCTAGGTGCCATGGGTCGTACCAGTGATTCAGGACACCTGGAAAATTTACCATGTGTTCCTGGATATAAGGGTAGTACAGGTTGGGCCTAGGTTGACGGTTAAAAGGCATAGCATCAGAAGGTCTACCCATCCAACTGCTATTCGTCATACCGGTATACACCTTCGGGTTGTTTTTATAACTTAAAGGGAATTGTGAAGGAAGGTGCTTTGGCTGCAAGACTTTAGGAGTCTTGGAGCCTGACTTTCTATAAGGTGGAGCATGCGGAACACCTCCAGATGTACTTATGTTTCGAGAGGAGTTTTTCGTAACAAGTGATGGTTTGTTGGCATTCTTACTCTCAGCAGGCTTATTGAATACAAAGTATTCTTCCCCATCATTAGTCTCAACCCTGCGAAATTTGTTCATCGTGGTGAGGTTACTACGTTTGGGGGGAAATTTCTTAGAACAACTTGCAGAAGTTCTAGTCATTTTAACATCTTTCGATGAGGCTTTGTTTACAGGGGTACTGGTATCTAAATCAGTTCCTAGTTCCATTGGCAGGTGTGGTTGTTGTGTAGTTTGCTGAATGCTAGTTTCAGCACTAGGTGTCTGTTGCTGTGCACGATCCTTATTTGGTAAATCTAAGCTAGAGGAGGTGACCAGGTTATTACTACGCATTATTCTGCGCTGACACGGTGTTTTATCCTGAGCTACGGTTATAGACTTATAACTGCTATTCAGTCTTAAGTGATCCTGACATTTAGTAAACTTACTAGCATCAAGGGAATTACTGAATTTAAAAATGATTGGGCAATTAGCCTGGTTAGACTTTTTACGAAGTCGTTTGCATTCACATGGAACACTAGCCATGCCGCAACAAATCAGGATTTTGTGTCTTACAGTTTTCAGGGGCAGAGAATCTGGGACGTTGTAAACTATAGCTTGGTGAGAAGAGGTTATACGCTTCATCACCTCCGTAGCCAAGCAGTCAATCAGATTTTCAGCTTTATTTAGGTTGTCTGGAGATATTTTAGGATGCCTTTCTAAAAGACAGGCTATTGGGTCTAAATTCAAAAGCTTATTTTGAGTTACATCCAGTAAACACTTAACCTGGCCAATATCAGAACGGCTCTCCGTGGTATTTGAGATTGGCAGTGACATACTATCAAACTGATCTAATTTTTTCTGAATTTCACTTACTTGCCTCTGCATATCTTTCAAAAGGAGGTTTAGTTTACAGAACTCAGAGTTCTCTAACAGAACATCTTTCACCTGTATCACAGGAGTGAGATCTGCACTCAAACCATTTTGAGAGCTAGTAGTTGATACTGTATTACGAGGCGGTAATGCAGTTATAACCGAATTTAAGCCACTATCTAACAAAAGATGTGGCGAAGTTAAACTTTCGACACCTATAACTACCAATCAGCGAATTATCCAATGAGATTCACGAACGATGTCGAATTATCCAATGAGGTTCACGAACGCAGTTCAATGTTGTATAGCGCTTGATTCATTTCTAATGCGTGACCTTACAACGCTACAGTTGAGATTCGAGGAGGTTAGTGTTTTCCACAATTTACTGGAATTGAGTTGCTCCGGAGAGAGCGAATTTGTTTGTGTGGTGGTATCATTACTTTAAAAAGCTATACCAAAACAACTGATGGGATTGTTCATCTGGAGAGGGTAAGCTGATGTCAATGGAGTTGAAGATTGAACGATCAATTCATGGTTGTTTGCTCAAAATGAACTTCCCCAATTTTCGCGGAGGCATCAATACGACAGTCATCGTCTCATCGGTCGCTGTTCAGAAAGAAGAGTGAAACATCGTCAGAAGTAATCTTATGATTTATTATTGTAATATTTGTTTACAGACCTTAGTTCGTTTATTCCTTTTATATGTTGGTGTAACAATAAACAGATCTCAAGCGGCAGATCAGTGTTTTGGTTTTTGCGTCCGTTATAACTAAGCGTTTCTGAGAAATCTTCGAAGAACAGCGTGGGCCCGAGCGTAGCGAGAGCTGGGCATTAACGGTTTATGAGACGTGATTGACAGTTTCTGACGATGGAAACAGATCTGGAGGATTCAAACAGTTGGTGAAAGTTTGGATAGTCGCCGTTCATTTTTCCTGGTGCCGGTCAAGTCCTCTTTGAACTAGCAATATCTGGAACTTTTTTGGAATTCGGTCAAGTTCAACAATGCCTGGGTCAAAGAAGGGACAGAGTGTCTTGGATGCAAACAGGAAAGTAAGTCATGGTGACTTGTCTGTTAATTGTAACGATGTGTCTGATGTTAAGCATGACATGGTTGATGTTACTGTTTCGCCGTCTAGGGATAATAGAAACATCAAACTCCCTACATTTGAACCACGGTGTTTTGATGGAAACCCGGCCGATTATTTACAATTTGTAAAGGAGTTTGAGATCATGTTGAGTGGTATTTTATTATATGATGAATTGAAATTGATGTATTTGATGAGATATTGCACTGGAGATGCTGCAAGGGCTATACAGTGCTGTACGTTTATGAAGCCAAAAGAGGGCTACGATGAGGCTATGAGCATATTACGCCAAAGGTTTGGAAGACCTTCGATGATTGCAGGGAAATTATTCGAGGTTGTTAAGGGTAATGGTGGTCAATTACAGGATGACTCCCAGGCACTCACTGAGTTTTTGGATAATTTGCTAATTTACAAGAATGGAATGATTTCGATGAATCGAATGAGTGACCTCAACTCGAGTTTTATACTAGAAGTAATAGCAAGACGTCTACCTACTCGACTGCAAAGGAAGTGGGTGAAGATAAGCTCCCGTATGGAGGATGAGGGTATCGAGCCAAAGTTTGATGATATCCTGAAACTGGTAAATACTAGTGTCAATGAATCTATGAGCAAGTTCGCCAGTCTATTACATCTCACCCCTAGAATAGAGCAGTCTGAGGGTAAAACGCACTCATGGATGACGAATAAGCCTCAGAGAGGTGGATATCGAGAAGGCTCCATGATGTCTAGTAATGCATATAGACCTAGTGAGTGTAACAGGTTTCGTAGTACATCCTCAACAGATAAGTTACAAGATGCAAGACAAACACGGTTTTGTTTTACACGTGTGCAAGAGGTGCATACAGAAGTGAACTGTGAACCGGTGAGCAAGTTCAGTGATAAGTTAAATGTAAACTCCAGGTCTGACTCCGAATTGTGTGACGATAACGGTGCGGTGAAGAAGTCTGTAGTTGCAACTGGTAAGCCGTTGTTGAATAAAGTGTCACAGAATAGAGTTACTGCTTCAGAGTGGAGTTCTGACTCCACAAGTTTACAAAGTATAACTAGTCAGAGTGAAGATATAAAACCTTCAATGATTTGTGAGGAGGAACCAAAATTATCTACTTCTGTTATTAAAGAGTTTGAAAATGATGAAGTTGACGGTAAATTGAATATTCGTGATAATGATCATGATACTTCACAGTTGTCTTTGGTTGATCATTATGAGATGAGGGATATGCCTACTACTGCTAAGTTAAACAAAGGTTCTGTACAACTTGAACGTGAAGTAGAATTAAACGCAGATGCAGTTCCAGAAGTTATGCATACTTGTGAGACCGTCAGTGTAATTGATCAGCGTGTAGCCCACCTATAATCAGATGATAGTGCTAAACCCGAACTAGTAGTGAAAGACAGCAGTGGTGGTAATCTTGCAGTTGGACAACTATCTGAGAGCCGAACAAGAACAGCTTCTGATCCACCACTAAGTTCATCACCTTGTGTCACTCAGTCATCGTTGGTGCTGTCATCCACAATGAAACAGACACCCATCAACTCAAGTATCTTGTGCAATGACTATGGTAGTATCAGTTCGTTTGAAAGGACGAATATCAATGGTCAGTTCAGTGAGGATAAGCCAAGTGTAAAGGAGAGAGTAATTGTTAAATTGACTTGCACGAATAAAGGCATTTCTAGTTTCAAGTTACAATTTGAATGTTATTATCTTTGGTGTAAATTACTCTGTTTCTATACTTGGTTGATGAGATATGTCGTGTGTTTGTTGGTCATCTATATTCTACGATACAATGACATGGGCGTGTTGCCGTTCAGATTTCAGGATATGGCTCATAGAAGGAAGTTAGCAAATGAACTCTGCGACGATTTTCCAACCTAGGGCGTCAACCTGAGAAGGGTTGTAGGCGTACTGGTGTAAGTCCTACAGTTCTTCAAAGGGTAGTGCATCAATGAGCAGTCCAATGTGCTCGGTGTGTGATTTTGTACATATGTTCATATTGCATATACTGAATTGATATCATGTGTCATCTAGCTGTTGGTAATTCTGTTTGTGTCCGGACGACTTCCACTTGGATCATCAACCTGAGAAGAAATGTAGGCGTACTGCTGTAAGTCCTGCAGTTCTTCAAGGGTAGTTTGCCGTGCCAGAATGCACAACATTTGATGTGTTGATTGTACATATGTTTGTGTTAAATAGTTTTGTGAGTTCCAATTGATGTAATTGTTGGTTAATCTTGTTTGTGTCCGTACATTCCACAAATTACAATCATCAACCTGAGAAGGGTTGTAGGCGTACTGGTGTAAGTCCTGCAATTCTTCAAAGGAATTCCACCAAGAGATGATCGGCGAGGTTGTTTGTACTATTTGTATATACGTGTGGTGTGTCATATCAATTGGTGTATTTTGGATTCATTGTGTTTACTTGTTGTTTTCGTGTCTTGTTGTTATTGCGTAATATTGTTAAAATTTTCATCGTGATTATTTCTGAAGTTGTTTCGAGTCTTCTACATCCGTGAATGAATTGATTGATGTTAAAGACAGCAGATGGGTCGTATACGCCGGGGAGGCTAGGCTATTGCTGAGAATGAAATGCACACGGAGATAATTGTTAGCTGCGATCCCACACGCCGGGGAGAAAGAGTGTAAACGACTGAGGCTCGCATGCGTCACCGCTATTAGAACTGAGGCAGAATGAGTGACCAGCGATTGCAGTGGTAATTGGTAGTGAGTAGATACGAGGATGTGCGTCGAGTATCGTGAGGTGGTGCTATGATCACATTGCATTCTGCAAGAGTCATTCTAGCAAGCGGCGATTGTGTTGCAAGATGTCAAGAGGAGGTCTCTGTCTTATCTGGAGGCGCAGGTCGTTAATGATGTGTGAGATTGTGCTGTGGGTATGCTTGTGGTGTGTTGGCTTTTCTGTTTGTTTTCCATTTCAGCTCTGTCCGTGTGACCCAGGTTCTCGCAATGGCATCCAAGTCAACGTGCATTGGTCGTGAAGGAAAAAAGGGATGGATCCCTTTTTTGCCGGGGAGTGTCAATGTAGTTGAAGATTGAACGATCAATTCATGGTTGTTTGCTCAAAATGAACTTCCCCAATTTTCGCGGAGGCATCAATACGACAGTCATCGTCTCATCGGTCGCTGTTCAGAAAGAAGAGTGAAACATCGTCAGAAGTAATACAGAGATTTATTATTGTAATATTTGTTTACAGACCTTAGTTTGCTTAGTTCGCTTATTCCTTTTATATGTTGGTGTAACAATAAACAGATCTCAAGCGGCAGATCAGTGTTTTGGTTTTTGCGTCCGTTATAACTAAGCGTTTCTGAGAAATCTACGAAGAACAGCGTGGGCCCGAGCGTAGCGAGAGCTGGGCATTAACGGTTTATGAGACGTGATTGACAGCTGATAATTTTAATATTTCGTAGGAACTTACTTTCACTAGGTCGCATCTCTCCCTAACCCAGATTTTGTTTTTCTGCGACTAACGGGTGTTGGAACAGGCTGTGAGAGCAGCCCCATTCTAAACTGGGAGATGTTTCTCTCACATGTTCGTGAAAGATATCCTATGAAACTTTTTCATTCTCTATTTTGTGCTTTTTTTCTATAAATATACATTTCCATTCATCATATATGCCTCTTTAATGTAATTGGTTCGTTCAAGGTCGTTTGCTGATTGGTTGTTAGTGGTGTCGAAAGTTTAACTTTGCCAAAGATGTATATATTTACAACAAAGAGCTGGGCCTTATGTATTCAGCAGCCACCAGTTTTTGAATTTGCGCCTCCTCCTGAGTTCGAATTACTACATGAATGACTTATTACAATTATGCGCCGACTTTTTAGCCTTCTGATTGGTCGAATTTGTCCTTGTGAAGGTCATTTTTCTATTCGTCAGGTAATTTCAGTTTGGGCTGCTATTCTTTAGAGCTGCCTATTTGTGCAGATGATATTACCTTCCAACTACCCCATCTTCTCCATCATAGCGATTTTTTGATTCATTTCACATGAAACACTAGTCATTACAACCAATATGTTTAGAGTGTGTCGCAGTCAGATCACATGACGCGGACACCAACATAACTAGCCAGGAAATGAGAATTCCTATAAATCCAGAAAAAATAGAAAACAATTTTATTGGAAATTATTGACGAAAAAAAATTATCGAGGGGAATTTCAACCAACATGCCGGATAAGTCCGGCCGTTCTGATTGCTTGTACGATGGTCGAACAATTGAAACTAATGGAAAAGTGCTAATTTATGGTACTTCAAGATTGTAATTTATAACATAACTGATCGTGCCTGTAAAAATGACGCGCATTTCTAGTAAACACTGATTTATACGAAGTATGAATTATTATTACTATTAACCTTACTTGAGAAAATATACCAAAAATGCTAGGCATTTACCATACCAAAGTAATGCGAAAAATAGAACATCGAAAAATATTTTTTGTGGATGTAACATGTACGGTTATAAGTAGGTATTTTTACTTGTGTTGCAGGATGCAATATAAAAAATTTATGCGTCTGAGAGAAATAAGACAAAGCCATAAGCTAATAAAATTAGGCGAATCACATCACTTAATTATGTGATATAAGTGTGAAGATATTCTGAGAATCTCACTTGTCGTCCGGAACGAATTTTCTTTGAGGGCTCGAAAGAAGCTTCGGTGGCTTTCGTCGGGCTGGCGATTTCTTCGAGGACTAACGGATATTCGGCTACTTGTGTATTATTGGGAATGCTTAGTTAGAGGCTCATGAGATTGCCTTCCAAATAGGCCGGTTTCAGACACTGGGTGCCAACAGAGCCTTCGTGGCCATTTATTGACTTTATATGGTCCGTCGTATGGGCGTCCAGAGGGAGACGCGCAGTCACGACGGACAAACGCATGTGAGAAGTCTTCAATCATGAGTGAACAAAGACGTCTGTCAGTCTCGTCTCATAAACCGTTAGTGCCCAGCTCTCGCTACGCTCGGGCCCACGCTGATCCTTTGAGTTTCAGAAACGCTTTTCTTCGAAGATTTCTCAGAAACGCTTAGTTATAACGGACGCAAAAACCAAAACACCGATCTGCCGTTTGATATTTCTGTATTGTTACACCAACATATAAAAGGAATAAACGAACTAAGGTCTGTAAACAAATATTACAATAATAAATCATAAGATTACTTCTGACGATGTTTCACTCTTCTTTCTGAACAGCGACCGATGAGACGATGACTGTCGTATTGATGCCTCCGCGAAAATTGGGGAAGTTCATTTTGAGCAAACAACCAAGAATTGATCGTTCAATCTTCAACTCCATTGACAACGTCTTTGGACTATGGTCAAAAAGGATCAGGTTTAACTGAACGCATAGTTTTTGTTAGCCTGCTGACTTGCAAGGATTGATCTACCGCTGGTGGAAAGCTAGAGGGGGAGACAAACTTTCCTGGCAGTCGTAATGCTGTGCCATATACCAGCTTAGCAGCAGTACAACCAGCATCAGTTTTTAAGGCATTTCATATGTCTGGGAGAATTAATGGTAGTGATTCAGTTCAATGTGCATAATTTGCAGCTGGTAACTCAGCCTTCAGCTGTCAGTGCAGATGTCCTACAGGATGGCAGGCTGTTGTTCTTAAACGCATACAACCTGTGATTTTAGTCTGGGCAAAGAATAAGCCACTTTCGAACTCCCCTCAACGATCAGTTGTTATGAAGAATAGGCGTCCATAGCTTGCGATCTATCTTCCGACAAAGGAGCATCCGACTGTTTCATCAGACACATCCTTGAGGGGTATAACTTCGGGCCGTCGTGTGAAGCCGTCAATTAAGGTTAAGATATAGGCATATCCATGAGATTCTGGAAGGGGTCCAACTAAGTCTGTATGAACTTGTTTGAAACGCGCATCAAGGATAAGAAGGATTCCAAGAGGGCTTTTGGTGTGTCTTACTACCTTGTAGTTTTGGCAAGCTGAGCACATGTTTGCGAATTCCCTTACTTCTTTATCAATACCAGGTCAACAAAACCGACTAGTTACCAGCTTGACGGTAGTTCGAACACCTAGGTGAGGTAAGCCATGCAAAGTGTTGAACACATTATGGTGATGTTTTTTTAAGGCACGATAGGGCGAGGGGTACTCGTGATATATGGTGAATATCGCTCGTAAAGCGTAAAACGTAGTCAACCTGTCGTGATTCTCTAGGCGAATTCTTGTCTGAAGTTGAGTTCACAGAGTACGTCTTTGTCAGTGAAAATGATAAATTTGCGGCCCTCCACTGAGTGTCGAAAATGGCGTATAGCGCAGTACTTAGCCAGAAGTTCCCTTCCAAATGTGCTGTACTTCGTTTCTGCTAATTGTGGGCGCCTTCGGAAAGAGGCAAGTGGTTGCCACTCTCTTTTGACTAATTGTTGCAGAACTGCTCCAATTTTAGTATCTGATGCATCAACTCAGATACTTAACGGAGCCGTCGGATCCTATACATGAGAAGGGTGGCAAGCATGGTAGCTTTTTTACCTAAGTGAAAGCATGCTACCCCATGGACCATACATAAGTTCACCAGACATCTTGAAGGTCAGCATATACTACAAGTTCTAATCTTTCAAGTCACTTCTCTCTCAAATGTCACTTATATAGTTTACTACAATCCTGCTATCTGATTACTATCATACTTATATTGAACACCATTAACTAGTGTTATGCGTCTATTTCTTTCTTTCGTACAGGCTGAATTATCCTAGTCAGGTTTGCGATGTGGGCACCACTCTATGTAACGTCTTTGACTGCAGCACTTGGTGATGCGGATTCGAATCTCAGAAATGACATGAGTTCCTTCAAGGTTTCGGATGCGCCTTGCGCACGCGTGCCTGCTAGCACGAAACCTAGGTCCAAGGCCTCTTGCCAATTTCCTCCAACCTACCCATTAATACTCTGAAGCAATTATCCACTTAACAATACAATCATAAGATCTTATGTGGAGACTTTAGCTTACCTCAAATCAACCGGGATATACCCACAGGCCCAACTAAATTTGATAAGTTTTGAGGCATACTGCATATATGTGGCTGGAAACAAATTGTATCTACTTCTACAAGAGGTAATAACGTACTAGAATTAATCTTCTGCCACAATATAAGTCCCTTATCAACCCTAGTAGGTCCCGAGTTCTCAAGGAACGACCACAAAACAGTGCTGTGTGCACCGCCACTTCCACCAATAACATACAGGTACTACAGTGAGGCAGACTGAACTCTAGTGAAATCAATGTTAACATCCCCAGAATGGAGGGTGTACTTCTAAAGTGATAACCTCTCGGAAGCTCTAGACATCTTTTACTGTAACTCAAACACATGCTTAGACGCCGTGATCCCATTGCAAACAATAAAAGTCTTGTAATTAAGAAGCAATTTATTCAACCAAAAGATCGCTCAAAACTGAAGAGACTGTCAACAAGTTACTTCAGGCGACACGACTTAAGTACACTAGGGTCAATACTTAGTACTCTTAGTTCCATCTCGCAAGCTCATAACTTGTGTGTTAGAAATGAAGAATGCCTCACACTAGGCAGCACCACTAGAGTAGGTGATCTCACTTGAACCCGAAAGAAACGAATGAATCGCTAAAGCCATAAAATTTCTCTTTATATAAAGAAAGGTAAACTATACAGAAACCAAACAGACATATCTGAACTATTTAGACAATAATATACATTTCATATAAACATATAAATTTACATGAAAATGCATGCGATTTTTACAGGCACGATCAAGTATGGTATAATGTCAAATCTTAAATTGTCTACAAGTTAATTATGTTTCAACAGTTAAATATATGATACATATATATATATATATACATAATTACACTCATTGTCTGAACCAGGCCGTATAGTTATTGAATTGTACAGTCGTCCTCCAGGTTGAGCGGGAAAATCGTTTTCATCCCTTGGTTGTAGGCATACGGTAACCAACCAATATTGAGGTAAGTACAACTTTTACAAGGGATTGAAAGCTGTCCTAGAAAAGTAAAAGACCTAAGGTGAATCAATAAAGTGCAATGAAATAGTAAAGTGCAATATATCATTAATAAATACATTTATATAGGAAACAGAATGGGGAAGTAATTAATCCCTAGGCCGACAAGGTTCATTTGCAGTGTATATATATATTTCTTCCTGTTTATGTAGGAACATACCAATTGTACAGGCATGGATAAGTTATTATACAAATTACACATAATTTAGTGTATGATGAATTTACAGTTTGGTTGTTGTTTCTGTCATTAGAGTCAGTCGGAACAATCTGCTATAAAGTCTGTTTGTGTAGCACATGAAGGATATAGAAATATTGTCTTCGCATTAACAAAAAACCCAGACATCAGATGAATGTAATACAAATATCTGGGAAAAATAAAGTTTGAAGTCAATTCTAATAATAATAATAATAATAATAATAGTATATTCTCATTTTGTACATGAGAGACGCCAGTTTACAGGCATCATCAATATGATAAATTACATATACGATTAGCAATCATAATTAATAATAATGTTTTAATAAAATACATATTTTTTGCTACTTGTGTACGACACACCAAATATACAGGCATGGATAAGCATTATATAAATTTCATAAATTTGGTTTATAGTTAAATTACATGGTTGCTGACGTTTCTGTCTTTGGTTTGTGGGAACAATATGATAACCAGTCATTCAATGGAGCACATCATGAAATATAGGAATATTGACTTCGCATTAACAAAAAAACCCAAGTAAGTTTTAGATGGATTAAAAATACTTGGGAAAAAATAAAGCTTGAAGTTATTCCACAATATAACCAGTCATTTAATGGAGCACATCATGAAATATAGGAGTATTGACTTCGCATTAACAAAAAAACCCAAGTTTTAGAAGGATTAAAAATACTTGGGAAAAAATAAAGCTTGAAGTAATTCCGAATCTCATTTTTGATTTATATCCAAATTGGGAAATAAGAACGAATCGTGACGTTGTATTACAAATTGATACCTTTCCATTGGTATAAGAGTATATTCCACAAATGTAATCCGGGTTGCGTCGCGGGGAAAGTTAATTCGTTATTAACCAGGCAACTGAAAGATACGGGACCAATAATGTTCGCAGATCATTTGTCATTGTAAATGGTCAAACATCCACATTATTCATTCTCATTCAAAAAGTCAAATGGAAGCTGAAATGGTGAGAGAAAAAAGAAGACAAACAACAGCAACGCAAAAGAAAGCAAGAGGAGTCCTTAAGGAGTGATTAATAAATATATACATATATATTCTGTCTAGTAACTATGCTTATTTTTGTTCATTAACTAACTAGTCCCGTTATGCTAACTTTCAAATTATGTGTGAACTAATATTACTGTCCTGTGTAGAAATGTTTATCATCTAGTTCCAATAATATTAAAATTAATAATTGTAGTTTGTTGTAACTACACGTTTAAAGAACTTAAAATATCTATGTAGGGTGAAAAAGAAGGTGTAAGAGTCAGGCGCAAAAGTGCATTGTCATCTTTGAGCAGTCTGGTGACTGAGGAGATGAACACTGGAAGTGTGTTTGCATCGCGCACATTAGCTGGTAGTCTATTCCAAATGACTGAAAACTTATTTAAGAAGAAGTTGTACCGCACGTAAGTCTGACAGTGCTCTATAGCAGTTAGGTTGTGATGATTTCTAAGATTGTAACTGGTGACAGTGTTAGGTTTAGTTATTGGTTCGGAGGAATGCAAGAGAAGATTAGTTAGCTTATAGTAAAAGATAAGGTTTAGCTTAAGACGTCTTTTCCAGAGGGGTTCTAATCTTAGTCTTTCGCATCGCTCATGGTATTCCAGACCACTTTCTAAACCAAGAGTTCTTGAGGTAAACTGCCGTTGCACTCCCTCTAATTTAAGCTTGTCATTTTGTCTGAGTCCGCTAAGAATAAACGGGCAGTATTCTAAGATAGGTCGGACACATACTTTGTATAATAAAACCCTAGTTTCACAATAAAAGAAATTGCGTGTTATGCATCCTATCAGCCTTCGTGCTTTACGTCTGGCATAATCAGTCTGTTCAGCGAACGTTAGGTTACTAGAGTATCTAATACCGAGATCTACGACTGAGTTGAGCTTAGCTAGTTTTCGCCCATTTATTTCAAGAGTTAGATCAAGTTTACTGTTGCCGATACAAATCCAGCCGCATTTGTCAATGTTAAAGTTTAGAGAGGATTCAGCACACCATGTTGCGAGACTACTTAGTTCAAGATGTATTTTAGTAACCATATCGCTTAATTCATGAGTGTAGCAGGAGTAGACGACTTTGAGGTCGTCAGCATATAGGAATGGTTTACCTGAGGTGAAGCACTTGCAAATGCTGTTAATGTAGACTGTGAATAAAAGTGGACCTAGGACACTACCTTGCACAACCCCACTTGAGATCTGCCTAGGATGAGACAATACAGATCCAACTTTGGTTATTTGTACCCTGTTGCTTAGAAATGATTTTAACCAGTTCAGTAATGGGTTGCGAATTCCACAAGAGTACAGCTTCTCAAAGAGAATACTGTGAGATACCATGTCAAATGCCCTAGATATATCGAAGTAGAGAACAACGACTAGCTTACGTGCTTCGCGACTACTAGTGATGCAGTTGAAAAAGTCGAAGTGGCAAGTAACGCAGGATCTATTTTTGAGAAATCCGTGTTGAGACCTTGTAACAAGATCTTCCCTAATTAGGTAGTCTGACAATTGATCTTTTACAACTTTCTCCATGATTCGTGAGATAACTGGGGTTATATTTATGGGTCTGTAATTGCGGACGTTTGCCCTATCACCAGATTTGTAATGTGGAATTATGAAGCTAGTTTTCCACTCACTAGGGTAAGTGCCAGTGTCCATAGATATTGAGAAGAATTTAAGAAGTAACAAGGGTATATCACACCCACTGTTTTTGAAAATTATCGAAGCGAGGCCATCCGGTCCCGTACTAGTGGAAGGTTTAAGGCTTTTAATTGCTTGTACTATTAACTGATTAGTGAACACAATGCTTTCAAGGGAAGAGATAGTAAGGGGGCGGTTTCACCAGGCATATGTGTTTCTAAACTAAAGTTTGCAAACCAATCACTGAAAAGTTCACAGATAGTGGCAGGTTCATTGTAGATTACTTTGTCGTGAAGTAAGTATGGGATTTCCCTCGCCGACTGCATTCGTTTTTTAAGAAGTGCCGTTAAGTTATAAACTTTGGAGGTACTTTCAAGTGCCGTTAACTCTTCGTCGAGGTCCTTTTGAGAGCGTAGGCGCTTGATAGATTCAAGAGACTCGTGGATTGAGAGCAATAGTGATATATCCTTAGTGGAATAGTACTGTTTCTTCAGCTTCCTTAACTTATTACGGTGTGCCCTTGGAATATATTCAGTTCGGTGTCTACTTAATTTCACTATTTTCTTTGGAGCAACTGTATCTAGACAAAGGGTAACATTCCTGTAAAACAGGGTTACTACGGCCTCCAGGGAGTCAGTGGTAAAATAGTCATCCCATTGACAGAGTCGAATAAGTTCTTGGACTAATCCCCAGTCTGTATATTTGTAACTACGACATATTGTGCTTCCTGAATCTTGTTTGTTTCCTGTATTTAGTGGTGAGAAAGGCAGAGAGCAGAGTACCATTCTATGGTCACTACTGGAAAATCTATTACCAACATAGTGGATACTGGGATTGTGTCATGACAAAAAACAAGGTCCAACATGTTGTCACCACGAGTAGGTGTCTGGACGTGTTGTTGCCATCCATAACAGTCGATAGTGGCAAGTAATTCGTCGAAGCGTTGGGGGCCGGAACTAGTTAGCCAATTGACTTCTGGAAGATTGAAGTCCCCTGCAATTATTTTGTAATTAGCACTAAACGAGGATGCGTGTGCAAACGATTTAGCTAATAACGCATCAGTTTCTTTTGTTGAGCTTGGTGCTCGATAAACACAGCCTATGAGAAGTTTGTACTTATCTCCATGTAAGACAACCCAGAGTGAGTCAGGTACATTATTCATTGTTTCATCTTCCACCTTACTGACTACAAATGAGTTATGTATATATATGAGACATCCTCCACCACGCTTGCAATCTCTGTTTGCACGGTGTACAGTGTAATCATCGATACCTATATGCACATCAAGTACAGAGGATGAGCACCATGACTCAGTAATCAGAGCTACAGTAGGCTTGGCGACTAATAATAATGTCCTTAGTTCAGATATCTTATTGATTAAGGAACGTGCATTAATTAGCAATATCGTGAATAAGTCACGGGATACTACAAACTGGCTTAAAATGTCACCATAACCTAAATCTATTTGTGCGTCAGCACCGCAAGAATTTATGAATGAAAAGGAGGTCGGACTGGGTGTCTGTACATCGGGTTGGTGTGCAATGAGGTGGTCCTAGGTGCCATGGGTCGTACCAGTGATTCGGGACACCTGGAAAATTTACCATGTGTTCCTGGATATAAGGGTAGTACAGGTTGGGCCTAGGTTGACGGTTAAAAGGCATAGCATCAAAGGTCTACCCATCCAACTGCTATTCGTCATACCGGTACACACCTTCGGGTTGTTTTTATAACTTAAAGGGAATTGTGAAGGAAGGTGCTTTGGCTGCAAGACTTTAGGAGTCTTGGAGCCTGACTTTCTATAAGGTGGAGCATGCGGAACACCTCCAGACATACTTATGTTTCGAGAGTTTTTCGTAACAAGTGATGGTTTGTTGGCATTCTTACTCTCAGCAGGCTTATTGAATACAAAGTATTCTTCCCCATCATTAGTCTCAACCCTGCGAAATTTGTTCATCGTGGTGAGGTTACTACGTTTGGGGGGAAATTTCTTAGAACAACTTGCAGAAGTTCTAGTCATTTTAACATCTTTCGATGAGGCTTTATTTACAGGGGTACTGGTATCTAAATCAGTTCCTAGTTCCATTGGCAGGTGTGGTTGTTGTGTAGTTTGCTGAATGCTAGTTTCAGCACTAGGTGTCTGTTGCTGTGCACGATCCTTATTTGGTAAATCTAAGCTAGAGGAGGTGACCAGGTTATTACTACGCATTATTCTGCGCTGACACGGTGTTTTATCCTGAGCTACGGTTATAGACTTATAACTGCTATTCAGTCTTAAGTGATCCTGACATTTAGTAAACTTACTAGCATCAAGGGAATTCTCCTATATAACTTTGTTGTGAACAGCACCCTTGGCTTAAAGTTTATTGATGTATTATGTTGAGATCGGTGATATATTTATTCCATTTTTTCAGCAGTCTTATCGTAGTTTTATAACAGGAAAGAAATTTAACCATGGATACGAAACTATATAAGGTCATGTTGGGTTGTTTTACTGCATCAAATGGTGCTGAGGTAGATTCCAGAATTCTCCATTTGCTCCATTTGTGTCTGCATGGCGGACTGTATTCGTAAGTTCAGTAAAATGTTGAAAACTGTTTGGAAACCAGTTGCTTCTTCATTTCAGATCATGAATACTCATTTACAGCATGTTCGCCAGCGTCTTCAAGTGGTAGAAATAGATCGTTCATGGAATTTGAGTGGTTATGAGATAGATGGTTTGGAATTAATCCTCATTTCAGTTTAGGTGCAGGGTTGTTCGACCTCGACCAGAAGATGAATAGGAGCAGCAGAATACCAGAAAGAGAAAGTATGTGAACATGAAAAGGACATTTAATATTTCATGCATATATACATGTTTATGTCAATTGTATATTATACTTTAGTAAATAGTTTTCTATATTGTAGTTGTGTTTTCACGTATTTGTGCGAAGTCTTATTTAGTGTCATAATGTGTATTAATGAGTCTAAGCGTTTTAGTGTTCTAATGACTAACGCGTTTTAGAAATAAGTGATGGGTTCTGGTAGGGATAGTCATTGAGATAAAAGCTTACATAGCAAGCGTTTGAAGGTTACGGTAGATTGACAGGTCCTATTCCTAAGGGTAAACTAATCCTGTATGTTCCGTACTAAGTCTTTATGCATCCATGCTGCTAGTCTCTTTATAGTTTTCAGATTGCTAAGGGTGTTGAAGTGCGTCTTTTAGGTGCTGTAGTAGATTAGTAGTTGATTCGTTCTAGGAGTAAATAGTTTATTGATATAATCAGTAGAGTGAAACAGTCTGTATAGAGAGCGTTTGAAGCTTGTAACCGAAGAGCAAGTTCTGACATCTAGGGGCAGGCTATTCCATATTTTAGAATACATGACTGTGAAGAAGTTTTCACGGAGTGTTGACTTAAAAGAATGAGTTGTCACTGTGCAAGTTTGGTTACGCAGATCGTAAGAACCTTCCTGTGCGAATTGTATGTCCCTGTTACCTGAGAATGATATTTTGTGAAGGACCTTAAAGAAGAATATTAGGTTTATAATAAGTCGCCTTGTCCAAAGTGGGTCAAGTTTTAGGATCATGCACCGTGAGATGTAGTCTTTCTTACAATCGTAGCCAAGTAGTTTTGAGGTAAAATATCGTTGGATACTTTCCATCCTTAGCTTGTCACGTGTGCGAGTGCTGCTTATAATAAATGGACAGTATTCTAGTAGTGGTCTGACACATGTTTTGTACAGAATTAGCTTGGCTCCATTGTCGTGAAAGTTCCTGAGTATGCATCCTAAGAGCATCCTCGATTTTCTAGTCTGTGATGCTACTTGCTCAGAGACTGTCAAGTCACTAGAGTACCTCAGGCCTAGTCAACGACACTTCGGAGTCTGGTTAAGTTAGCGGATTGGAGCGTTAATTTCAGGTCAATTGAGGGTGAGCCGAAGCAGATCCAGCCACATTTGTTCAGATTAAATTGGAGATTCCATAGGGACGACCGAGGAGTCATTTTATCTAATTCCTTCTGCACTACATTCTCGAAGTTCCCTAAGTCATCACGTTGGAATGTATAAGCTACTTTTAGGTCATCTGCAAAGATGAATGGTTTCCCGTGCGTGAAGCAAGCGCATATGTCATTGATGTATAGTGTAAATAAGGGGGGTCCAATGACACTACCTGTACTACACCAGAAGTGATAGTGCTAGGTTTGGAGGTTGCAGACCCGAGTTTAACTATTTGGGACCTATTGTTAAGGAATGATTTAAGCCATCCTAATAATGGGTCACGCATTCCTAAGGAGTTCAGCTTATGTATTAGCAGTGAATGGTCAACACGGTCAAATGCCTTAGAAATGTCAAAGTAGATGACAAGTACTAGTTTCCGTCTGTCACCGCTTCTGGTTACAAAATTGAAGAAGTCTAGGTGACATGTTAAACATGATCTGGATTTCAGGAATCCATGTTGGTTCGGACTTATGATGTTTTTGAGCCAGATTTGTGTTTAGGCATAATAAATGTCGTCTTCCATATGTCACGGTAAGTTTGAGTTTCTGACGACATTGTGAATATTTTAAGGAGCAGTAGAGGAATGTCAGGGCCACCATATTTGTAGACATAAGATGATATACCGTCGGTACCGAAACCTTTTGAACTTTTGAGGGTTCTTATAGTTTGGTTAATATTAGTGTAAGTGAATTCAACAGTGCTAATTTGGTTTGGTGTGAGTGGAGATGGAGTTTGTGCCATATTATTAATAGGGTGTATATCGAGTAGCTGGACTGAGGGCTTAAGGTAGTTACCTGCAAACGTTTTGTTGAATAGTTCACATATGTCTGCAGAGTTAGTGCATAGCCTACCTTTGTCTATGAGGAGAGAAATGCTGTGATTTTTGCGATTCATTCGCTTCCTTAGGATTTCTGTGAGTGCATACGCTCTAGCAGGACTGGCTACTGCGATGCGTTCTTCCTTTCTCATACGGAAATCTCGAGCTTGTGAGATGGAGCTAAGGGTGTTAAGTATTAGACCTAGAGTGCCAAAGTCGTGGTGTTTGAAGTAACTTGTTGAGAGTTTCTTCAGTTTCGTACGAGCCTTTGGTTTTATGAATGACTTTCTGCGTGGGGAAACCTTTAGTGTTTGGAGTGGAATGACAGCATCTAAGCATGTGTTAGAGTTATGGTAGAAGATGGTTAGAGCTCTCGAGAGGTCATCAGTAGTGAAGTATTCATCCCATTCGGAGGATCTTAGCATTGATTCTACCAAGGCCTAGTTTGCCTTACTATAGTTCCTATATATTACTTGTTGTGAAGTGGAGGTATGAGATGCGCTTCTACTCAGCGAAAGTGGCAGTGCACAAATCACTGTTTTGTGGTGGCTCCCTGGAAATTCAGAAACTACTAGCGTTGAAACGGGGCTTATATTGTGGCAGGAGATTATGTCTAGTACGTTATTACCTCTTGTAGGAGTAGTGACAGTTTGTTTCCAGCCAAGTATATCCAGTGTGCCTAAGAAATTATCAAATTTAGTTGGGCCTGTGGGTATATCCCAGTTGATTTCAGGTAAGTTAAAGTCCCCACATAGGATCTTATGGTCGTATTGTAAGTCGGATAATTGCTCCAGAGTATTAATAAGTTGGGTGTCGTAATTACTAAAGGTGCCAGGTGCTCTGTAGGTTCATCCAATTAATGCTGTTACGTTATTTAAGTGTACATTAACCCATAGAGTCTCAGGCATGTTAAGTGTACTACTTTCTAGCTGTGATACAGTAAGTGCATTCAGAAAGTACATGAGACAACCCCCTCCCCTACCACCTTCCCTGTCACACCGAAAGTGTGTGTAGTTATCTAAGCTTATTTCTTCATCCAAGATGTTCGATAGACACCAAGATTCAGTGATGACAATTACAGGGGGTTTGCATATTACTGAGAGTGCTCTGAGCATCGGCAATTTATTTAGAACAGATCTAGCATTTATGAGGATTAGGTAAAGGTGAGAGTTGAAATAGCATTTGAAGTATTTAAGTTCGTTAGTCAGCCCCGAATATGGTTCAGCACATAGTAGTTCTGCTTGACATGATGATCCTATGTTAAGAGGAGTTTCAGCATCATGCTCACCTATGTCTATCGAGTTGGCGTGTGCTGTTTTCGGTGAAGAATTAGGAGTTGGAGTACTGGATTTGCTATAGACTAAGGAATTTTTATTTTTAGTTAGGTTACAGAAGTGGGTAGGGTTCTTTATTTGGCCTATACTTGTGCAGGTGTCAAGTGTGCCTAATGGATACTGGTGCACTAGACCGTTCCTGTTTTCATGAACGGAGGGAGCCAGCACTAGTGATTTAGGAATGTTAACATCCCTACCAGCTGTTTTTTCAACGCTGACAGGGACGCGGGGAATAAAAAATGATTCGATCCTTGTGATGGCCACGGCTTATTACTCCACCTATTGTTTGATGCTAGTTGTGTCCTTGTGTGGTTGTCTTGTGTACTTCATTATGGGTTAGTTCCCAGAAGACTTGTACCATATATCCGGTCAAAATTTGTTTGTGTGCCATACTCTGAAGACCCTGAGTTGTTGGTAGCCGAGCTCTGACTATTACCACTTGTACTATTTAGGGTGACATTGTTGTGACATTGGATATTAGTGTGTGCCATGGTGCGATTTAGCACGTTGTGAGTGCTGATACTATTGACCGTGGGGAGTGTGGGCTTGTTTAAGCTGCCACTGTTTTTGTTGGTATGATTTAGGGGCATATTTTCCTTATCTTTAGCAATGGAGTTAGAGCTAGGAGAGGACAATGCCGAATTTCGGGTTTATTGACTTTTTTCTGGGGTTATATAGTGGCATTTTAGATTCTGCGGTGAAGGGTGGTATGGTTTTGTTATTTATTTGGTTACAGTCTAGTGACCTTTCGGCTGGAGTTGCAATCTGATGGGAAAATTCTGTGTGTGTCAATGGAGTTGAAGATTGAACGATCAATTCTTGGTTGTTTGCTTAAAATGAACTTTCCCAATTTTCGCGGAGGCATCAATACGACAGTCATCGTCTCATCGGTCGCTGTTCAGAAAGAAGAGTGAAACATCGTCAGAAACCTTAGTTCACTTATTCCTTTTATATGTTGGTGTAACAATAAAGAAATATCAAACGGCAGATCGGTGTTTTGGTTTTTGCGTCCGTTATAACTAAGCGTTTCTGAAATCTTCAAGGAACAGCGTGGGCCCGAGCGTAGCGAGAGCTGGGCATTAACGGTTTATGAGACGTAATTGACAGTGTGTTTTGAGAGGGGTGATGTGGTGGGGTCTACTGTATCTTTCACAGGGTTGGGAATAATGGCTGCCTGCAATGTCCTATCACCTATTTCACAATTAGTCTTAGCGAGTTAGTTGTATGCGCGCCTTTCTATGACTGTTTAGTCCACCCCGACCTTTTTATGTTTGTAGTTTCTGGCTTGCGATAGGGTGTGTTGGGAGTGGATGAATTTTCTGGTCTCTGCCGGTGTTTCGAATTGAAAACGAATAGGACAACACTTTTCATGTTGACTCTTTTTCAGCCTATAGCACTTAGTCTTGGAGTTAGGCATTTTCGCTTCACTAAGTAAGATGCGCTGTACCTTTTTTATTGCCTCATTGTCCGAAACGTTGTAGACAATAGCACTCAGTTTTGCGTCGAGTCGTTTTGTTACTTCTGCGGTAACAAAGTTAATGAGGTTATCTACCTTAGTTACCGATTCTGTGTCAAGCTTGTTAAGGTTTACAGTTTTCATGAGGATAGTTAGAGGTGTCAGTTCACAGACCTGCGATCTGATATCGCTGATCTAATCTGATAGTTTGAATATCTCGGTATTGGTTTCGATGTTTCCAGCATTTACTGACTTACTGTCTTTTATTTGCCTTAAATCAGCCTTAAGTTCTCCTATAGACAACTTTAGAAGTTCTATTTCTGAAGATAGTACTGAAAAAGAGCTTGATGGCTGGAGTTTTTCGATAAGCATATAAGGTGAAGGGAAGAGTTCTGTATGAGCAGAGGGTACTGAATATTTAGGAGTAGTGCTAATACTAGCTGTCAGTACAGTTTTATCCTCAGGTTCAGCTCGACGCTTGCGGCATACAAGTGAGTTATGTGACTCACTATAGCCGATTGTAGGGGGTGTGTTGCTTGATGTAGCAATCACGGACGTTAAATTAGACACCAGTTTTACAGGGGAATGGGTTCGTCGCTTTTTACTTTGATTAACCATAACTATTAGAAATGAGAGTTAGTGGTTACAAGTATGGAAGTGGTATAGTACTTGCGCAAGTATTACAACAAGATAAATTTTATGTAACGAATCACGTAAAAATGTAACGCAAACGTTGAACGTACCGCGATACAGAGTCCATGCAACCCATATACGTCTTACTATCGTGATGTCCACTGTTGGCTTTAATACAACTATTTTCAAGCCAATTGTTTTTATCTCCTACCTTTTCTATTTGGTGCACAACCGTACCCTACAGAGAATAGGAATAGAATAAGTCGAATCAATTTCATAAAGAGCTATAAAATGCTAGGTTTAATGGAATGTAATGAGGATCAAGTAAAGACGTCATTGGAAAATAAATGAAATAAGACATTGTGAAGTGGTTCTCAAGGATCCAACAATAGACAGCAGGTTAATTTATATATTGCCCCATAAACCTGTTCAGAGCACATGTGGTCGCATCTCAACAACAGGCTGGGCGAATGTATATATTTAAAGGCAGAAGCATGATCTATCTATGCGTTCATTACTATCTTTTTTAAGATAAAGATCTAAGCCCTCATAAAAATCAGAAATATCTCGAGCCTTCAAATTGCATATTGCTGTTCCTGCAGAATGGGGTGGTTCACCTTAGTGACCACCACCATATCTACTGATCAGCTAGCGCCACCCTCCCTTCTTTTTTTTATGTTAGGCTCTGAGACTATGATTATTGCGGCTGCAGCAAATATATTGTTTGGTACCAGAAATGTTCGTACCTCATATTCCATCTCCCTAGCTTTCTTAATGAGTGCTTCGAATAGGTCTCCACGTACATCTTTATGAATATATTATATATGTGTGCATGCGTCCTAATGAACAGATTACTTCATAAGAAGTTAAAAACTTAAGGAGTAAAAAGTATAGGTTTTGTGAATAGTGGAGCAAGATTCAGCAGAACACTATAGTTAGTGTTCAATGTAGTATGAACTGAAGGGGAGGTCGGTTGGCAGGACTTAGTGTACTAAATTATCATGGCAGTCATATGTATAGTAGACATCTGACATTGCAAAGTAACCTGTCTACACATATTATAAAAAGATATCAACACTGAAACAACAAAATTTTAGCATTTGGTTAACAAAACTGCAGTGTGTGCATACTGAAGAAAGGTAGTTAGTCTACAGGGAGCCGTAAAGTAAATCAAACTATATATGATAAGAGTAAAGTCAATATTATAATTCGTATTATCAAAGAATACATTAGGCCCAATAATTGAGTGTTATAAGGGAAACAAGCGTGGTTAAGCAAGAGAACATTTGCTGCATAAATATTTTAATCATTTTAAGTAGCGGAACAATTAGTGACAAAGTTATGTAAAGTGGTCTTGAGAAAAACAGCTGGTTAGCAGAACTAGTTATGCTAAATTTTTACGACCGATTTTATATGGTGTGCATCACACATTGCAAAGTGACTCATCAACTATAGAATGGAAAAATTTTACATAGCTTTAAGATTACGAATTTTAGAAAATTATATGAAAATGGGTAACTGTTGACTGGAGATAGTCAATTGAACTCAAAAACGGTGCAGTGTATTATATTAATAATATAATTATATATGTAAAATAATAAAAGAGATGGTTGCTAATGTGACTGGTTTTGGAAATAATTATACTGACGAACTTACTGAAGATTACAGTGAAGAGAAAACAGTCAGTTAGTTAACCGGTTACTGCGCAGTTAGTAGTTAAAACATCTTTAAGGGTAAAAGGTAGAAGAGTTTTGAGTACCGGAGCAAATTAAGTCATAATCTACAGAGTAGAGTGTAGTGGATAGTGTTACGATTAGGGATAAGGTTAGGTTGAATGAGCTTGAGGAAAATGGTTGGTTGGCTGAGTTTGTTACTGCTAGGTTTTCCTGGCCACTTTTCATATGGTATGCTTTAGACATTAAAAAGTACCAGTTTGCTTATATTATGGAAGAACCATTACGACTAATTTGGGATTATACGTCCAGGAAAATTAAAGATAGTCTTATGAGTTCATAAACCTGATTGAAGAAATATCGATAGGATCTCTTATAGGCTGAATAACCGAACCTTAGATAAATGCATGTGGGGGAGACTGGGTTGGTTTTATCACGTTATATATGTGGTACGGTTGCCAGGGCAAATGAGTTTCCTCAAATTGGGGGTATTGCACTGGGGTCTGTATTACTAAAGTTAGTTGAGCAGCCCATATGGATAAGTAGGCCGAAGCTATTTTGTTGATAGGATCTCTTCAAGGAGACGCTGGAATTCAGTAGGAGATCGACAACTACGTACAGTAAGTGGAAGTTCGTTCCACAATGCACTTTACTGTAATTTGAAGAAACGTGACTGCAGTTTTGTCCGGTACCGGCTTATGGATAGAGTATTTTCATGATTCCTAAGAGTATATATGCGTAAATTGTTGAAAGCTATTGGATTACTGCTTTTGATGTAGTCGTGTAAAAGGCGAAAGAAGAATGTAAGGTTGAGTTTCAGGCGCCTTAACCAAAGTTGCTGAAGTTCATATATTTTGCACCTATCAGCGTAAGTCACTCCTTCAAATTTGTACAATTGGCGTCGTGAATGTTTTCAATACGAACCTTATCATACCTATGCATGAAACCGAAGACAATTATGCAGTATTCAAGCACTGTACGAACCATGACTTTATATAAAACCTTGAATAAAAGGACTTTAGCCTCAGTTGTGTTCATTTTTCGATGTAACAAGCCTGTGAGTCTTCGGCATTTAGAAGCAAGCGCTTCTGCGTACTGACTGAGTGATAAGTTTTGAGTAGGTAACTCCCAGGTCTTTTATGGAACTGAGGGTTTTGAGAAAAGAGTTACCTAGGTGTAATCTGAAATTCGGATGGGAGTTTTTGAAGTGAAAAACACCACATTTACCAGAATTGAATAGCAGTTGCCAGCCATTGCTCTAGTAATGTAACCTATCCAGGTCATCTTGAATATGTGCGAATCCCTCGTTCAGTGTAGAATGGGGGAAGCTGTATACAATCTTTAAGTCGTCAGCAAAGAGGTATGGGGTACCATGCTTGATTACACTGCAGATGTCGTTAATGTAGATTACGAAAAGCAGTGGACCTAGTACACTACCTTGAATCACCCCACTTCGTACAGGTCTGGGTAACGAGTAATTATCTGCAAATTTCACAATTTAGGAACGATCTCTCAAGAAAGAAATGAGTCAGGATAACAAGGGGTCTTGGAACCCACACGACTTTAGCATAAGGATCAGTCTCTTGTGTAAGACCTTATCAAAGGCTTTTCCGAAGTCAAAGAAGAGGGTTGCGACATGCAAACCATGATCGCACTTAGCGTTAACATCATCAAAGTAGTCAAGTAGGCAGATGGAGCATGATTGACTTTTCAAGAAGCTGTGTTGTGCTGGAGCAAACACTTTGTGAAGGTGGAGGCATGAAGCAATATCTTTCCCTATGACTTTTTCCCTAATCCTGGAAACTACTGACGTGATATTGATCGGTCGGTAGTTTTTAATATTAGAAGTTGGTCCTAGTTTGTGCCTGGGGGTTGAAAACAACAGCCCACAGCACTCTGGGTAACTGCCATTATTTAAGGACAGATTGTAAAACCACCTCTTTTCAACTAGATAGATGGAATTCCATCAGGTCCAGTGTTATATGATGTCCAAAGGGATGCTATAGCGGAGGAAATCTTTTGTTGGGTGAATGTTATATAACCCAAAAGTAATCTGATAGTGTCGGAACATCAAGGCTACCTACTGTTTCTTCGATAGTAAAGTAGCTAGAAAAGTGGGAGCTGAATAACTCACATATCTTCTGCGGGTCATCGTGTAGTTTTTCTCCATCTAGTAATAAGTTAGGGATACTCACACAGTTGCTGTTAATTTGCGACTTAATTAGTTCAACTAATGCCTATGTATTATCGGGTCGTGAGTGGAGGATGCATTCTAGTTTGATGGACTTAGATAACTGATTAGATATGCATGAATCATAAGTTAGCTTGAGTTTAATTGTCAATGGAGTTGAAGATTGAACGATCAATTCTTGGTTGTTTGCTTAAAATCAACTTCCCCAATTTTCGCGGAGGCATCAATACGACAGTCATCGTCTCATCGGTCGCTGTTCAGAAAGAAGAGTGAAACATCGTCAGAAGTAATCTTATGATTTATTATTGTAATATTTGTTTACAGACCTTAGTTCGTTTATTCCTTTTATATGTTGGTGTAACAATACAGAAATATCAAACGGCAGATCGGTGTTTTGGTTTTTGCGTCCGTTATAACTAAGCGTTTCTGAGAAATCTTCTAAGAACAGCGTGGGCCCGAGCGTAGCGAGAGCTGGGCATTAACGGTTTATGAGACTTGGCTGACAGTTTCTGACGATGGAAACAGATCTGGAGGATTGAAACAGTTGGTGAAGGTTTGGATAGTCGCCGTTCATTTTTCCTGGTGCCGGTCAAGTCCTCTTTGAACTAGCAATATCTGGAACGTTTTTGGAATTTGGTCATGTTCAACAATGCCTGGGTCAAAGAAGGGACAGAGTGTCTTGGATGCAAACAGGAAAGTAAGTCATGGTGACTTGTCTGTTAATTGTAACGATGTGTCTGATGTTAAGCATGACATGGTTGATGTTACTGTTTCGCCGTCTAGGAATAATAGGAACATCAAACTTCCTAAGTTTGAACCACGGTGTTTTGATGGAAACCCGGCCGATTATTTACAATTTGTAAAGGAGTTTGAGATCATGCTGAGTAGCATTTTATTAAATGATGAATTGAAGTTAATGTATTTGATGAGATATTGCACTGGAGATGCTGCAAGGGCTATACAGTGCTGTAAGTTTATGAAGCCAAAAGAGGGCTACGATGAGGCTATGAGCATATTACGCCAAAGGTTTGGAAGACCTTCGATGATTGCAGGGAAATTATTCGAGGCTGTTAAGGGTAATGGTGGTCAATTACAGGATGACTCCCAGGTACTCACTGAGTTTTTGGATAATTTGCTAATTTACAAGAATGGAATGATTTCGATGAATCGAATGAGTGACCTCAACTCGAGTTTTATACTAGAAGTAATAGCAAGACGTCTACCTACTCGACTGCAAAGGAAGTGGGTGAAGATAAGCTCCCGTATGGAGGATGAGGGTATCGAGCCAAAGTTTGATGATATCCTGAAACTGGTGAATACTAGTGTCAATGAATCTATGAGCAAGTTCGCCAGTCTATTACACCTCACCCCTAGAATAGAGCAGTCTGAGGGTAAAACGCACTCATTGACGACGAATAAGCCTCAGAGAGGTGGATATCGAGAAGACTCCATGATGTCTAGTAATGCATATAGACCTAGTGAGTGTAACAGGTTTCGTAGTACATCCTCAACAGATAAGTTACAAGATGCAAGACAAACACGGTTTTGTTTTACACGTGTGCAAGAGGTGCATACAGAAGTGAACTGTGAACCGGTGAGCAAGTTCAGTGATAAGTTAAATGTAAACTCCAGGTCTGATTTCGAATTGTGTGACGATAACGGTGCGGTGAAGAAGTCTGTAGTTGCAACTGGTAAGCCGTTGTTGAATAGAGTGTCACAGAATAGAGTTACTGCTTCAGAGTGGAGTTCTGACTCCAAGAGTTTACAAAGTATAACTAGTCAGAGTGAAGATATAAAACCTTTTATGATTCGCGAGGAGGAACCAAAATTGTCTACTTCTGTTATTAAAGAGTTTGAAAATGATGAAGTTGACGGTAAATTGAATATTTGTGGTAATGATCATGATACTTCACATTTGTCTTTGGTTGATCATTATGAGATGAGAGATATGCCTACTACTGCTAAGTTAAATAAAGGTTCTGTACAACTACAACGTGAAGTAGAATTGAACGCAGATGCAGTTCCAAAAGGTGTGCATACTTGTGAGACAGTCAGTGTAATTGATCAGCGTGTAGCCCACCTATAATCAGATGATAGTGCTAAACCCGAAATAGTAGTGAAAGACAGCAGTGGTGGTAATCTTGCGGTTGGACAACTATCTGAGAGCCGAACAAGAACAGCTTCTGATCCACCACTAAGTTCATCACCTTGTGTCACTCAGTCATCGTTGGTGCTGTCATCCACAATGAAACAGACACCCATCAACTCAAGTATCTTGTGCAATGACTATGGTAGTATCAGTTCGTTTGAAAGGACGAATATCAATGGTCAGTTTAGTGTGGATAAGCCAAGTGTAAAGGAGAGAGTAATTGTTAAATTTACTTGCACGAATAAAGGCATTTCTAGTTTCAAGTTACAATTTGAATGTTATTATCTTTGGTGTAAATTACTCTGTTTCTATACTTGGTTGATGAGATATGTCGTGTGTTTGTTGGTCATCTATATTCTACGATACAATGACATGGGCGTGTTGCCGTTCAGATTTCAGGATATGGCTTATAGAAGGAAGTCAGCAAATGAACTCTGCGACGATTTTCCAACCTAGGGTGTCAACCTGAGAAGGGTTGTAGGCGTACTGGTGTAAGTCCTACAGTTCTTCAAAGGGTAGCGCATCAACGAGCAGTCCAATGTGCTTGGTGTATGATATTGTACATATGTTCATATTGTATGTACTGAAATGATATCATGTGTCATCTAGCTTTTGGTAATTGTCAGACAAGTCTCATAAACCGTTAAAGCTCAGCTCTCGCTACGCTCGACCCCACGCTGTTTTTACAAGATTTCTCAGAAACGCTTAGTTATAACGGACGCAAAAACCAAAACACCGATCTGCCGTTTGATATTTCTGTATTGTTACACCAACATATAAAAGGAATAAACGAACTAAGGTCTGTAAACAAATATTACAATAATAAATCATAAGATTACTTCTGACGATGTTTCACTCTTCTTTCTGAACAGCGACCGATGAGACGATGACTGTCGTATTGATGCCTCCGCGAAAATTGGGGAAGTTGATTTTAAGCAAACAACCAAGAATTGATCGTTCAATCTTCAACTCCATTGACACTCCCCGGCAAAAAAGGGATCCAACCGTTTTTTCCTTCACGACCAATGCACGTCGACTTGGATGCCATTGCGAAAACCTGGGTCACACGGACAGAGCTGAAATGGAAAACAAACAGAAAAGCCAACACACCACAAGCATACCCACAGCACAATCTCACACATCAATGACGACCTGCGCCTCCAGACAGAGACCTCCTCTTGACATCTTGCAACACAATCGCCACTTGCTAGAATGACTCTTGCAGAATGCAAAGTGACCATGGCAGGACCTCATGATACTCTGCGCACATCCTCTTAATTACTCACTAACAATTACCATTGAAATCGCTTGTCACTCATTCTGCCTCAGTTCTAGTAGCGGTGACGCATGCGAGCCTCAGTCGTTTACACTCTTTCTCCCCGGCGTGTCGGACCGCAGCTAACAATTATCTCCGTGTGCGTTTCATTCTCAGCAATAGCCTAGCCTCCCCGGCGTATACGACCCATCTGCTGTCTCTAACATCAATCAATTCATTCACGGATGTAGAAGAAAAGAAACAACTTCAGAAATAATCACGACGAAAATTTTAACAAAATTATGCAATAAAAACAAGGCACGAAAACAACGAGTAAACACAACTGATCCAAAATCACAAATTGCGAAGACACACCACACGTATACACAAACAGTACAAATAACCTCGCGGATCATGTCTTGGTGGAATTATTTTGAAGAATTGGAGGACTTACACCAGTACGCCTGCAACCCTTCACAGGTTGACGATTGTAAGTTGTGGAATGTCCAGACACAAACAAGATTAACCAACAATTACATCAATTGGAACTCACACAACTATTTAACACAAACATATGTACAATCAACACATCAAATGTTGTGGATTCTGACACGACAAACTACCCTTGAAGAACCGTAGGACTTACAGCAGTACGCCTACATTCCTTCTCAGGTTGATGATCCAAGTGGAAGTCGTCCGGACACAAACAGAATTACCAACAGCTAGATGACAGATGATATCAATTCAGTATATACAATATGAACATATGTACAAGATCATACACCAAGCACATTGGACTGCTCATTGATGCGCTACCCTTTGAAGAACTGTAGGACTTACACCAGTACGCCTACAACCCTTCTCAGGTTGACGCCCTAGGTTGGAAAATCGTCGCAGAGTTCATTTGCTAACTTCCTTCTATCAGCTATATCCTCAAATCTGAACGGCAACACGCCCATGTCATTGTATCGTAGAATATAGATGACCAACAAACACACGACATATCTCATCAACCAAGTATAGAAACAGAGTAATTTACACCAAAGATAATAACATTCAAATAGTAACTTGAAACTAGAAATGCCTTTATTCGTGCAAGTCAATTTAACAATAACTCTCTCCTTTACACTTGGCTTATCCACACTAAACTGACCATTGATATTCGTCCTTTCAAACGAACTGATACTACCATAGTCATTGCACAAGATACTTGAGTTGATGGGTGTCTGTTTCATTGTGGATGACAGCACCAACGATGACTGAGTGACACAAGGTGATGAACTTAGTGGTGGATCAGAAGCTGTTCTTGTTCGGCTCTCAGATAGTTGTCCAACTGCAAGATTACCACCACTGCTGTCTTTCACTACTAGTTCGGGTTTAGCACTATCATCTGATGATAGGTGGGCTACACGCTGATCAATTACACTGACTGTCTCACAAGTATGCACACCTTTTGGAACTGCATCTGCGTTCAATTCTACTTCACGTTGTAGTTGTACAGAACCTTTATTTAACTTAGCAGTAGTAGGCATATCCCTCATCTCATAATGATCAACCAAAGACAAATGTGAAGTATCATGATCATTACCACAAATATTCAATTTACCGTCAACTTCATCATTTTCAAACTCTTTAATAACAGAAGTAGACAATTTTGGTTCCTCCTCGCAAATCATAAAAGGTTTTATATCTTCACTCTGACTAGTTATACTTTGTAAACTCTTGGAGTCAGAACTCCACTCTGAAGCAGTAACTCTATTCTGTGACACTCTATTCAACAACGGCTTACCAGTTGCAACTACAGACTTCTTCACCGCACCGTTATCGTCACACAATTCGGAGTCAGACCTGGAGTTTACATTTAGCTTATCACTGAACTTGCTCACTGGTTCACAGTTCACTTCTGTATGCACCTCTTGCACACGTGTAGAACAAAACCGTGTTTGTCTTGCATCTTGTAACTTATCTGTTGAGGATGTACTACGAAACCTGTTACACTCACTAGGTCTATATGCATTACTAGACATCATGGAGTCTTCTCGATATCCACCTCTCTGAGGCTTATTCGTCATCAATGAGTGCGTTTTACCCTCAGACTGCTCTATTCTAGGGGTGAGATGTAATAGACTGGCGAACTTGCTCATAGATTCATTGACACTAGTATTTACCAGTTTCAGGATATCATCAAACTTTGGCTCGATACCCTCATCCTCCATACGGGAGCTTATCTTCACCCACTTCCTTTGCAGTCGAGTAGGTAGACGTCTTGCTATTACTTCTAGTATAAAACTCGAGTTGAGGTCACTCACGCGATTCATCGAAATCATTCCATTCTTGTAAATTAGCAAATTATCCAAAAACTCAGTGAGTGCCTGGGAGTCATCCTGTAATTGACCACCATTACCCTTAACAGCCTCGAATAATTTCCCTGCAATCATCGAAGGTCTTCCAAACCTTTGGCGTAATATGCTCATAGCCTCATCGTAGCCCTCTTTTGGCTTCATAAACTTACAGCACTGTATAGCTCTTGCAGCATCTCCAGTGCAATATCTCATCAAATACATCAATTTCAATTCATCATATAATAAAATACCACTCAACATGATCTCAAACTCCTTTACAAATTGTAAATAATCAGCCGGGTTTCCATCAAAACATCGTGGTTCAAATTTAGGGAGTTTGATGTTCCTATTATCCCTGAACGGCGAAACAGTAACATCAACCATGTCATGCTTAACATCAGACACATCGTTACAATTAACAGACAAGTCACCATGACTTACTTTCCTGTTTGCATCCAAGACACTCTGTCCCTTCTTTGACCCAGGCATTGTTGAACTTGACCAAATTCCAAAAAGTTCCAGATATTGCTTGTTCAAAGAGGACTTGACCGGCACCAGGAAAAATGAACGGCGACTATCCAAACTTTCACCAACTGTTTCAATCCGCCAGATCTGTTTCCATCGTCAGAAACTGTCAGCCAAGTCTCATAAACCGTTAATGCCCAGCTCTCGCTACGCTCGGGCCCACGCTGTTCCTCGAAATTTCAGAAACGCTTAGTAATAACGGACGCAAAATCCAAAACACCGATCTGCCGTTTGATATTTCTGTATTGTTACACCAACATATAAAAGGAATAAACGAACTAAGGTCTGTAAACAAATATTACAATAATAAATCATAAGATTACTTCTGACGATGTTTCACTCTTCTTTCTGAACAGCGACCGATGAGACGATGACTGTCGTATTGATGCCTCCGCGAAAATTGGGGAAGTTGATTTTGAGCAAACAACCAAGAATTGATCGTTCAATCTTCAACTAAATTGACAGTAATTCTGTTTGTGTCCGGACGACTTCCACTTGGATCATCAACCTGAGAAGGAATGTAGGCGTACTGCTGTAAGTCCTACAGTTCTTCAAGGGTAGTTTGTCGTGTCAGAATCCACAACATTTGATGTGTTGATTGTACATATATTTGTGTTAAATAGTTGTGTAATTTCCAATTATTGTAATTGTTGGTTAATCTTGTTTGTGTCTGGACATTCCACAGTTTACAATCGTCAATCTGTGATGGGTTGCAGGCGTACTGGTGTAAGTCCTCCAATTCTTCAAAATAATTCCACCAAGACATGATCCGCGAGGTTATTTGTACTGTTTGTGTATACGTGTGGTGTGTCTTCGCAATTTGTGATTTTGGATCAGTTGTGTTTACTCGTTGTTTTCGTGCCTTGTTTTTATTGCATAATTTTGTTAAAATTTTCGTCGTGATTATTTCTGAAGTTGTTTCTTGTCTTCTACATCCGTGAATGAATTGATTGATGTTAGAGACAGCAGATGGGTCGTATACGCCGGGGAGGCTAGGCTATTGCTGAGAATGAAACGCACACGGAGATAATTGTTAGCTGCGGTCCAACACGCCGGGGAGAAAGAGTGTAAACGACTGAGGCTCGCATGCGTCACCGCTACTAGAACTGAGGCAGAATGAGTGACAAGCGATTTCAATGGTAATTGTTAGTGAGTAATTAAGAGGATGTGCGCAGAGTATCATGACGTCCTGCCATGGTCACTTTGCATTCTGCGAGAGTCATTCTAGCAAATGGCGATTGTGTTGCAAGATGTCAAGAGGAGGTCTCTGTCTGGAGGTGCAGGTCGTCATTGATGTGTGAGATTGTGCTGTGGGTATGCTTGTGGTGTGTTGGCTTTTCTGTTTGTTTTCCATTTCAGCTCCGTCCGTGTGACCAAGTTCTCGCAATGGCATCCAAGTCAACGTGCATTGGTCGTGAAGGAAAAAAGGGTTGGATCCCTTTTTGCCGGGGAGTGTCATTGGAGTTGAAGATTGAACGATCAATTCTTGGTTGTTTGCTCAAAATCAACTTCCCCAATTTTCGCGGAGGCATCAATACGACAGTCATCGTCTCATCGGTCGCTGTTCAGAAAGAAGAGTGAAACATCGTCAGAAGTAATCTTATGATTTATTATTGTAATATTTGTTTACAGACCTTAGTTCGTTTATTCCTTTTATATGTTGGTGTAACAATACAGAAATATCAAACTGCAGGTCGGTGTTTTGGATTTTGCGTCCGTTATAACTAAGCGTTTCTGAAATCTCAAAGGAACAGCGTGGGCCCGAGCGTAGCGAGAGCTGGGCATTAACGGTTTATGAGACATTGACTGACAGTTTCTGACGATGGAAACAGATCTGGCGGATTGAAACAGTTGGTGAAGGTTTGGATAGTCGCCGTTCATTTTTCCTGGTGCCGGTCAAGTCCTCTTTGAACTAGCAATATCTGGAACGTTTTTGGAATTTGGTCATGTTCAACAATGCCTGGGTCAAAGAAGGGACAGAGTGTCTTGGATGCAAACAGGAAAGTAAGTCATGGTGACTTGTCTGTTAATTGTAACGATGTGTCTGATGTTAAGCATGACATGGTTGATGTTACTGTTTCGCCGTTCAGGGATAATAGGAACATCAAACTCCCTAAATTAGAACCGCGATGTTTTGATGGAAACCCGGCTGATTATTTACAATTTGTAAAGGAGTTTGAGATCATGTTGAGTGGTATTTTATTATATGATGAATTGAAATTGATGTATTTGATGAGATATTGCACTGGAGATGCTGCAAGGGCTATACAGTGCTGTAAGTTTATGAAGCCAAAAGAGGGCTACGATGAGGCTATGAGCATATTACGCCAAAGGTTTGGAAGACCTTCGATGATTGCAGGGAAATTATTCGAGGCTGTTAAGGGTAATGGTGGTCAATTACAGGATGACTCCCAGGCACTCACTGAGTTTTTGGATAATTTGCTAATTTACAAGAATGGAATGATTTCGATGAATCGCGTGAGTGACCTCAACTCGAGTTTTATACTAGAAGTAATAGCAAGACGTCTACCTACTCGACTGCAAAGGAAGTGGGTGAAGATAAGCTCCCGTATGGAGGATGAGGGTATCGAGCCAAAGTTTGATGATATCCTGAAACTGGTGAATACTAGTGTCAATGAATCTATGAGCAAGTTCGCCAGTCTATTACACCTCACCCCTAGAATAGAGCAGTCTGAGGGTAAAACGCACTCATTGACGACGAATAAGCCTCAGAGAGGTGGATATCGAGAAGACTCCATGATGTCTAGTAATGCATATAGACCTAGTGAGTGTAACAGGTTTCGTAGTACATCCTCAACAGATAAGTTACAAGATGCAAGACAAACACGGTTTTGTTTTACACGTGTGCAAGAGGTGCATACAGAAGTGAACTGTGAACCAGTGAGCAAGTTCAGTGATAAGCTAAATGTAAACTCCAGGTCTGACTCCGAATTGTGTGACGATAACGGTGCGGTGAAGAAGTCTGTAGTTGCAACTGGTAAGCCGTTGTTGAATAGAGTGTCACAGAATAGAGTTACTGCTTCAGAGTGGAGTTCTGACTCCAAGAGTTTACAAAGTATAACTAGTCAGAGTGAAGATATAAAACCTTTTATGATTTGCGAGGAGGAACCAAAATTGTCTACTTCTGTTATTAAAGAGTTTGAAAATGATGAAGTTGACGGTAAATTGAATATTTGTGATAATGATCATGATACTTCACATTTGTCTTTGGTTGATCATTATGAGATGAGAGATATGCCTACTACTGCTAAGTTAAATAAAGGTTCTGTACAACTACAACGTGAAGTAGAATTGAACGCAGATGCAGTTCCAAAAGGTGTGCATACTTGTGAGACAGTCAGTGTAATTGATCAGCGTGTAGCCCACCTATAATCAGATGATAGTGCTAAACCCGAAATAGTAGTGAAAGACAGCAGTGGTGGTAATCTTGCGGTTGGACAACTATCTGAGAGCCGAACAAGAACAGCTTCTGATCCACCACTAAGTTCATCACCTTGTGTCACTCAGTCATCGTTGGTGCTGTCATCCACAATGAAACAGACACCCATCAACTCAAGTATCTTGTGCAATGACTATGGTAGTATCAGTTCGTTTGAAAGGACGAATATCAATGGTCAGTTTAGTGTGGATAAGCCAAGTGTAAAGGAGAGAGTAATTGTTAAATTTACTTGCACGAATAAAGGCATTTCTAGTTTCAAGTTACAATTTGAATGTTATTATCTTTGGTGTAAATTACTCTGTTTCTATACTTGGTTGATGAGATATGTCGTGTGTTTGTTGGTCATCTATATTCTACGATACAATGACATGGGCGTGTCACCGTTCAGATTCGAGGATTTAGCTCATAGAAGGAAGTCAGCAAATGAACTCTGCGACGATTTTCCAACCTAGGGCGTCAACCTGAGAAGGGTTGTAGGCGTACTGGTGTAAGTCCTACAGTTCTTCAAAGGGTAGCGCATCAATGAGCAGTCCAATGTGCTTGGTGTATGATCTTGTACATATGTTCATATTGTATATACTGAATTGATATCATGTGTCATCTAGCTGTTGGTAATTCTGTTTGTGTCCGGACGACTTCCACTTGGATCATCAACCTGAGAAGGAATGTAGGCGTACTGGTGTAAGTCCCGCAATTCTTCAAAGGAATTCCACCAAGACATGATCCGCGAGGTTGTTTGTACTATTTGTATATACGTGTGGTGTGTCATATCAATTTGTGATTTTGGATCAGTTGTGTTTACTCGTTGTTTTCGTGCCTTGTTTTTATTGCATAATTTTGTTAAAATTTTCGTCGTGATTATTTCTGAAGTTGTTTCTTGTCTTCTACATCCGTGAATGAATTGATTGATGTTAGAGACAGCAGATGGGTCGTATACGCCGGGGAGGCTAGGCTATTGCTGAGAATGAAACGCACACGGAGATAATTGTTAGCTGCGGTCCAACACGCCGGGGAGAAAGAGTGTAAACGACTGAGGCTCGCATGCGTCACCGCTACTAGAACTGAGGCAGAATGAGTGACAAGCGATTTCAATGGTAATTGTTAGTGAGTAATTAAGAGGATGTGCGCAGAGTATCATGACGTCCTGCCATGGTCACTTTGCATTCTGCGAGAGTCATTCTAGCAAGTGGAGACTGTGTTGCAAGATGTCAAGAGGAGGTCTCTGTCTGGAGGCGCAGGTCGTCATTGATGTGTGAGATTGTGCTGTGGGTATGCTTGTGGTGTGTTGGCTTTTCTGTTTGTTTTCCATTTCAGCTCTGTCCGTGTGACCCAGGTTCTCGCAGTGGCATCCAAGTCGACGTGCATTGGTCGTGAAGGAAAAAAGGTTTGGATCCCTTTTCTGCCGGGGAGTGTCAATGGAGTTGAAGATTGAACGATCAATTCTTGGTTGTTTGCTTAAAATCAACTTCTCCAATTTTCGCGGAGGCATCAATACGACAGTCATCGTCTCATCGGTCGCTGTTCAGAAAGAAGAGTGAAACATCGTCAGAAGTAATCTTATGATTTATTATTGTAATATTTGTTTACAGACCTTAGTTCGTTTATTCCTTTTATATGTTGGTGTAACAATACAGAAATATCAAACGGCAGATCGGTGTTTTGGTTTTTGCGTCCGTTATAACTAAGCGTTTCTGAGAAATCTTCTAAGAACAGCGTGGGCCCGAGCGTAGCGAGAGCTGGGCATTAACGGTTTATGAGACTTTGACTGACACCCAGGTTCTCGCAATGGCATCCAAGTCGACGTGCATTGGTCGTGAAGGAAAAAAGGGTTGGATCCCTTTTCTGCCGGGGAGTGTCAATGGAGTTGAAGATTGAACGATCAATTCTTGGTTGTTTGCTTAAAATCAACTTCTCCAATTTTCGCGGAGGCATCAATACGACAGTCATCGTCTCATCGGTCGCTGTTCAGAAAGAAGAGTGAAACATCGTCAGAAGTAATCTTATGATTTATTATTGTAATATTTGTTTACAGACCTTAGTTCGTTTATTCCTTTTATATGTTGGTGTAACAATACAGAAATATCAAACGGCAGATCGGTGTTTTGGTTTTTGCGTCCGTTATAACTAAGCGTTTCTGAGAAATCTTCTAAGAACAGCGTGGGCCCGAGCGTAGCGAGAGCTGGGCATTAACGGTTTATGAGACTTTGACTGACACCCAGGTTCTCGCAATGGCATCCAAGTCGACGTGCATTGGTCGTGAAGGAAAAAAGGGTTGGATCCCTTTTCTGCCGGGGAGTGTCAATGGAGTTGAAGATTGAACGATCAATTCTTGGTTGTTTGCTTAAAATCAACTTCTCCAATTTTCGCGGAGGCATCAATACGACAGTCATCGTCTCATCGGTCGCTGTTCAGAAAGAAGAGTGAAACATCGTCAGAAGTAATCTTATGATTTATTATTGTAATATTTGTTTACAGACCTTAGTTCGTTTATTCCTTTTATATGTTGGTGTAACAATACAGAAATATCAAACTGCAGGTCGGTGTTTTGGTTTTTGCGTCCGTTATAACTAAGCGTTTCTGAAACTCAAAGGAACAGCGTGGGCCCGAGCGTAGCGAGAGCTGGGCATTAACGGTTTATGAGACGAAACTGACTGTAATGAATGATGAAAAGTTACAACATCTGTAAAATTGCCTAGCATGCTTAGGCAGTCGGTTTCGAATCTTTACGGTGATGTAGTCGGGCTGTTTAGGCCTCGTTTTCACAAGTCTTACTGGAGCGATGAAATCATTTGCAAATCCTAGGTTCTCATAGATTAATTTGTTTGTATCTATTGTCGAGCTGCATGTTAAGTTTGTCTCCCAGTCTGGGGTGAGTGTGTATGGTTTCAGGTCATCCCACTGAGCATGTCTGTAACCCCTGAGTAATACTTTGTTGGCGCTTATTGTCGAACTCATGCCAGTGCAAATATTGAATGTACCGAACACTATTCTGTGATCGGTGCCAGGAAAATCTTTACCTACTCGAACGGTAGTGGGGTTGATACCATTAGTGAAAACTAGATCTAGAATCTTAGATAGCCTGGTAGGATACTGTACGTGTTGTTGCCATTCTTTTGTTTCTATTATGTTGATAAACTCATTGTACCGTTTTGGTGAGGAAAGTGGTTGCCAGACTACATCGGGCATATTGAAGTCTCCACATATAATTCTAGCCTTGTGAGGTAGTGCAGTGGCGTAAGCGAAAGTGCTAGCAAGCTTCATATTACCTTCAGCAGTTGAGCACGGGGGATGATAGATGCAACCTATAAGATAGGAACTGGAGTGAGACAGTCTTAGAATAGCCCACACTGAATCGTTATCTGTGATGAGCTCTGGGTAGAAGCACTGTGTGGCCTTAATATCAGACCTGATATACATCGCACATCCTCCTCCTCTGCCATAGTTTCTGTCGCCTCTGAATACATAATAGTTATCAATAGAAATATCTTTATCGCAAACCTGAGGAGTGCACCATGTCTCAGTAATCATTATGGGACGGGTTGCAAATTAGGGATAATGTCGTGAAGTCGAACGTTTTGTTGAGTAAGGAGCGAGTATTGATAAGACAGAATGAGAGAGAGTTAGGAGTGACGGTAAAATCGCATATATCTTTAAAAATATTCTCTCCAAAGTTTATGGCGTCTAGAGCAGATTGTTTGATGGGTGCTAACTCAGATGGTGGCCACTTACTAGCCGTGCTAAAAAAGTGCCCTACACCAGTATCAGCACCGAGAGATGTGCTATCGTTTGTTACCCTGGCGGGTATGAGGTGTTCATAATACCGTGCCTCTAATGCACCGCCCTTCCATCCAGTGACAAGTGGCTTGACAGTTTGTGTGCTATTTGCGTCAATATTGAGGCTGAAATTTCGTGTTGGCTGAGAAAATTTAGATTGGATGGGGGGAGGTAGGTATTCCTTGTGTATAGTATGCTGGGGTAGAGTTACGTGTATCGCAGTTATGACTAATATTTTGTGTTTTTAAGTTGTTTTCGTAAATATTAGTCCATTGATGGTCTTGGGTGGTCTGTATGCTGTGGTTTTCGGGGATGTGGTGAGTCAAAAGGCCACCTTTAGGAAACAAGCCTAACCCACTTGTTCCTTGTTGTAGAGGTCCCTGGATCAAACTTTTGTCTATATTAGCCATAGATTGGAGAGTTGTGTCGGGGTAGGTGTATGCCTGCCCATCGGGCTTCGACTGTTTTTTAGGGTGCCCAGACATATACGTCTGTTGTGTCTATTGGACGAAGATTTGTTCGAGGTTGGGTGAATCGGTGGGTTACCTCTCTTTTCATTGACGTTATATGAAGAAGACTTATTCAGCTTCCCTGCGTTAGCAGTATGATTGGAGTTGGTAAAGTTAGTGTTATTTGGTTTACTGCTGAGAAACCTATCAGTGACGGGTTTGAGTACAGGTATTCTAGATAGCAGGGTTATTTTACTTCGTTTTGTATGCTCCCTAGTTTGAACTCTACTCAGGGAGGTTATATTTAATGCTAGGTGCTCGAGTTTAGCCTTTTGCGTAACATCGGTAGTGGTATTAGCATCTAACGGTGATGTGTCTAGCGAGCATAACTCTAAAGATTCATCCAAGTCTATGACCATACTTACTTCACAGTTGAGTTTATCAGGTAAAGCTTTATTATTTAAGAGTATTTCATTTCCATGCGTGCCTGTGGCATTAGGTTTACTTAAATATAAGGCGGGAGAGTCTTTTGTAGGACAGTCTGCAGTTACGTATGTTTTTGCGACACTTGGTACACTTGCGCGGCTGCGTCTTTGAAATGGCGTTAGGTCATGAGCAAGTTTAACGTTACCATAAGTTGTAGATGAACTTATTAACTTGTTTGACAACTGGAATTTCCTAGCATCACTAGGACTACTGGCGGCAATTCGCTGATGGCACGCCACACGCTTGGAGACGTGCCACTTTGATTTTGGCCAGAGGCGTCCGATCAGGCAGATTATAAGCGAGAACGTTGTACGAGGACATGATTCATTTCGTCAATTCATTGGCTATAAAGTCTAACATACGCTCAGACTTCGGCAGACTTTCGGGATTATATAAATAAATAAATTTATTCTCATGGCACAGTACATGAGGGACGCCAGTTTACAGGCATCATCATATTGTTACAGAAATAGGACCATATTATTCAGTAACAATTTACAGTCGATAGCAAAATGTTTTACATGTACGCTGGAGATTATACACACACTTGATAAATGTTAATCCCAATAGTATAAAACATCCTTTTCGCTTATGTACAATCATTTCTGTGAATAGTTTGAAAATTCTGCTTGATTGTCAGTGAGTGCAACACATCAGGAAATACAGAAGTATTGTCTTCGCATTAACAAAAAAACCAGGTCTTTGGTGGATGGGTTATAATTGCCTGGGAAAAAAAATAAAGCTTGAAGTCAATTTTCGTACATTACTTTGTTGTGTGCAGAATCCTTGAATTATAGTTCATTGATGTGTTATTTTGAAATCAGAGATATGCTTATTTCATTTAAATAAATAAATAGACTTATTCTCATGGTACAGTACATGATATCGCGGTTTGCATGCCAGTCTCTGCGATCTTCTAACTGATTCTGTGATATTATTTCCATCAGTATCATCTAGACTTATTTCTGAATTATCTACAAAGTCAGGATTAGTAGCGGAATCATTAAAATTATAATTGGAACGACCTACTTCATTTATTGTCACTTTGTCCAGGTGTCTGTTATGAACTGAATTATCTTCGATGTTTAATATCTTCACCATTCGATTTCCCACCTTTTGTAGTATGATTCCAATAGAAGGTCTATGGTCATTCCCTCTGTAATAATGTACATAAAAAGTCGTGGACATCAGATACTTTCTGAGAATTCGAGATTTGAATAGTTTAGCAGGGCTTTCATGAGTACTTGTATGCTCCGCATTGCGATATTGAAGTAAGAAGTTATCCACACATCTCTCTAGCTCATCAAAATTTCGAGGACTCATTGATGCTAAAGCACTCTTTAATGTTCGTACAAAATTTTCTACCAACCCTTTTGACTGAGGATGACGTGGTGCTGTGTACAAATGACGACAACCTATATGCTTGAGCCAGTCATTGAAGTTCTTCTCCGTAAAATGAGTACCATTGTCAGTAACTAAGACATCTGGAATTCCTTCTCGACTAAAAATCTTTCTCAACGCTCTGTGAGTGAGTTTGGCATTAGGACTATCTGTAATGATGACTTCTGGCCATCTAGAATAAGAATCCACAATAACTAAAGCATAGTATGAATTTAAGAGTGGACCACAGTAATCCGCATGAATACGCTGCCAAACCTCACAAGATGCAGGCCACGGTGTCCACGATGACTTCCCATAGGACATTTTATGTAAACAGCTAGAACAGCTCTTTGATCTATTGTTAATGTCAGCATCAATTTCCGGCCACCAGCATGTTAGGCGTGCTAATGATTTCATCTTATCAGCTCCTAGATGAGCAGAATGTAGATCATCCAAAATCGCAGATCTTAATGTTGGAGGAATAATAATTCTGTCATTCAGACATAGAAATCCTTCAGGATGGACTGAAATCTCATCTCTTCGCTTATAAAAGTCTGGAAATCTTCGCTTACACTGAACATTCCAACCTCTTTTTGTTGCATTTATAACTCATCCGTAATATTTCCGAGTAAAGTTTATAAGTCGAACTCTATCCACAGGTAACGGCTGGACTAACAAACAATCAGTAACATTAGAAGCATTTTCAAATAATGAATAACGAGATAAGAACTCTGTATGAGGTATATCCCTAGCCGATCTGTGTTCAATGGTGTAATCATATGCACTTAGTTGGCAGCCTGTAGACGGCCGTAATTTTGAGTGACCGCGAATGAGATAAACAAGCGATTAACTCGCTTGTGATTGGCCAGTTTGTCATTCGAGTTGAGGTAATTTCAAACATCATTTTGCTGTTTGGTTAAGTTCTGAATTTCCGTGAGCGTTTTATCAAATTGGAGAGATAATTAACAACACAAATTATTACAGCTCAGGAAAGAAATGATATAGCAGTGGATTTTTTTGCTGAATTCAACGAATTCATGCCAAATTAAGATCTAAGGACTTCTCAGGAGTGTCAAGAATGCAAACAATGTTCTGAAGAAGTAACAACTTCACGCAACTTCAATTATCGCTAGATCATTATTTTCAGAGATCCTTAAATAAGTATAATATACACAGTGGTCTGGCTAATCATGATAAATACGGCATGGTTGATGCAGCATATGCTGCATTCAGAAAGTACTATTATTATTCTTGCTCTTTTGGATAGAAACTGTTGCTCTCTTAGACGTATATAGCATAATTTATAGTGATTGTTAATATGGTTGTCGAAAGCAGCCCTAAAAAAGCCACTAGAATACCGTACTCTGTAGTCACAAGGGCTTCAGCCAGGGAAGGAAAAAATCCAGGGATTTCAACTCCTTCCCGCATACAGATCCTAAAGTCTCGTGTAGCTTTAGTCTGCCCTGATACAACGCCTGCATTGCCACAGTCTAGTACTGAAACGGCACAGGCAATGCCAGAAGGACAGAATTCTACACCTGCATCAACTGTAGGCCAGTGTGTGAAACATATCAAGCCTAAAAGGAAACGTTCAAGACATCATAAGACCTCGAAGGCGTCATCAAGGAAAGGGGATGAATGTCAGGCGTGCAACATCACAGTTTCTAAAACTGATTCAGCGTTTGAATGCAATTTTTGCAAACGATGGGTGCACCGCCATTGTGACAAAGAGGTACCGAAAGCATACTATGAGTTTATGAGAAATAACCCATGCTCATGGTTTTGGTACGTGTGTCCACTTTGTCGCCCTGGCATAGTCCCACAAAGCGTGTCTGGGGATAGCAGAAACATTGCGCCGAGGCTCTCTGTAGACCCTTGTGCGACTTGTTCCAACACTCAATGGATTCTGGGACCCTGCCAAGGGAGTGGAAAAGAGCCATCCTTTCTCCAATCTTCAAGGGTGGGGACAGGCAAAACGCTGCTAGCTATAGACCAGTAGCTCTACTTCCAGTGATATCCAAAGTACTGGAAAGTATTATTGACGACCACATCAGGGAACATTTCGATAGGACTAATATACTACATGAAGCCCAACATGGTTTCAGGAAAGGCAGATCCTGCGTCACTAACCTACTGTCAGCTTGGGACGACTGGACATCATGCTGGGATACGAACGTACCAGTCCATGTGGTCTTCCTAGACTTTGAGAAGGCATTTGACACTGTTCACCATGACCTTCTCCTACATAAAATAAGCCGGGCAGGCATAGGTGAGCCACTTCTGTCATGGTTGAAGGACTACCTAGCAGACAGGCAATTTTGCACTAAGGTTAACCGAGTCCGATCATCTTGGCACAGATCGTCATCAGGAGTGTCGCAGGGTTCTATCCTAGGACCACTGATGTTTTTGATTTTCATCAATGATCTACCACGCCGTCTGAGCTGCCCGACTCTCCTGTACGCTGACGACGTAAAAATATGGAGGGCGATAAAGTGTCCGGAGGACTCAGATAGGTTACAGGAAGACCTAAACCTTCTGGAAGACTGGTCGGTGGTCAGTGGCATGACTTTCAACTTGAAAAAGTGCAAAGTAGTGAAGTTGCGCACCTGTAGACTGCAGAATGCAAGTTACACCCTGTGCAATGAAAGCTTGTCCTGCACAACGTCGGAACGCGACTTAGGTCTAGTTCTAACGGAAAAAATGGACACAAGCGTAAATTACACAGGGGATTTAGCGAGGGCATATGCGGTCATACACTTTACGCATAGACAGTTAGATGCACTCACTCCTGAGCTCTTTCTAATGTTGTACAAAACATACGTCAGGCCACACCTCAAGGTGCATAGTATTATTGCACCCCCAATGCTGAGAAGATACGCCAACCTATTGGAAAGAGTCCAACGACGGGCAACAAAAGGAGTGGTTGGTCTCCGAAACAAACCATATGATGAAAGGCTGAAGAAATTAGGCCTGTTCACACTTAGTTACCGTCGGCTTAGGGGGGATTTGATTACCGCCTACAAAATAACAAATGACCAGAATCACCCAAACAAAGGTGTTCTGCCATTGAGTAGGTATAGGCTTCCACGTGGAAATCGCAGAAGGATAGCTCACCAGAGGGCAAGGACCCGGGTGCGCTCCCACTTCTTTTCACTGCGGGTTTGCCGTCCCTGGAATTCCTTGCCGGCAGATGTAGCTATGGCACCGTCTTTGGACGCCTTTAAGCGAAGGCTGGACAACCATGCAGCGATACAAGGACTGCATCCAAGTGGCCTATCTCCTTAAAATCGCATATACCAATCAGGGGTAGATAATTAAACTCGTCATTTTACTTCTTTACATTATCTCCCGTCTTACTCTCCTAACAACTTATTAATATTATAATTACTATTATTATTATTATTACTATTACCGATATATGTATTATTCTTCAAACTTAATGAGCTGACTGTTGTTACGTTTCCTATTTTCGTTTCTGTCTCTTAGTCTGAATAGCTTCACTAACTATATCTATTATTATTACTATTATTATTATTATTACTATCTCTTTTCTCTTGTCGACGATACCGAAGGACTAACTGGCGAAAGGATCAACTCCAATCACAGTAGTAACAGTCTTAACATACTTCATACTACAAACCACATATAATTAATCCCAGCACTACTCCCTTTGGAGTCAACCAAAGCTACGACAGTCGAATGGCGGGACAAGCTACGCAGAAGTGTACCGAAGATCAGGAACCTATACCTCACAATCAAGAAGCGAGCACAAAGAAATCAAATTGGTTTATACTAGCTCGTAAAAACGATATTGGATATTGGATCAACCATCATATATATACGTATATACAAAAGTATTACTTTTGTATACGTAGGTAAACCTAGATAAACTCGTTTCTTGTCACGAAGATCGGAAAGCAGGTACCAGATGTCTCAGTAAGCAGTGTAATACATTTAAGTTACATGTTTTTATTTGACACAAACTGGATCTCCACTCACTTTCAGAATTAATCTTAAATTCAGTTGGAATAAGCTTGTTGAGCACATCAGTATTGATAGAATACAGTGAAAGTAAGTAAACACATGTTTCGTAAGATTAAGTGATACATTTATTTGGTATGATTGTATTATTATCAGTTGTCTATCTAAGTTAATGATGAATTCGTTACGATAATAATACCTATTATTGTTTTTATAGTCACTATGAACATGAATGTTATTATTATTGCTGTCAAGACCTATTATTTGTCATAAAGCCGATGTCATTTTTGCTAAAATCTTTGTACAAGCTTTGAAAACTACTGCATAACTTGTCGTTAAATAATTTTATCATTTCATGATGCTTCGATGGACCTACTGGATATCGACAAACGATAAGTTGTGAAGTCCCTTAAGTTTAGTGAAAACTCTTGGGCTACTTATATATATATTGTTTGTAAAGTGATTACTTGTAAATGCTTATCAGAAAAAATTTTTTATTCAGATCATACATGTAATACCCAAGTTAATTATGCTTTTCTTAAACCTTTTCAGACTTATGGAAAAACATTTATGTGCCGTTTACGCAGATGGAACTTACTGACGGTAACAGAGGACTACTCATCTGAATTATCTGTACATTTGGAACCTGATTTTTGTTTAATAAACAATTTTTCAATGAATCTGTCTTCCCTCTGTTGTAATGCGATTGTGTTCCAGTAACATAAGTAGCACGTGCTAACTTAGAAGTTGAGGGTAAACTGTTAGGAGTAAGTGCGGCGTCTGGAAAACTTTTGTGTACGTGATTATATGAACAGATAGCAACGTATCGTGTTCTTTGGCTGAGAACCCTCGGCATTCTGTTTTTAATTATTACGGTAACCGTAGTTGCACTGAGTCATACATCCAGCAGCATAGATATAGTCTCTCCTTATGGTACACTGCGGCATGCAGAAATCACGAGCAAACTATCTCAGGTAGATTTACTCTCACTTTGTGACTATGAATCGCGAATCAGTATATGTATTCTGCTAACAAAATAGGCAACTCAAAACACTCTATAATCGCAATACCTCCTCTACGATTTAGGCATATTTACTTTATTTGACTACAACATAACCTTTTACCAATAGGCTTCTCCGAATATCTGCTCCTACTTAGTATCTCAAAGATAGCCTCATATACTCTATACCTCACAAATTACGCAAGGGCTAATATTCGGTCTTATCAAGTAGAATAAACAAATGAATAACGAGGAATACATTTATTAATGAATTAACATGTAATACAAAATCGACAACAGTGCAGTTATCTTTTTCTTTATCACCCAAATCCATGAAATTCCCGAAAGTAGATATTATCTGAAAAAGAACATAAGAATTATACAGATGTAGACATTGTTATCAGTGTAAACACAATAATTAACCATGAAATATGTTTGAAATGACGAAATAATTAGTTGAATTGTATATAATTACATCATTAAACATTTTTCAACAATACAATATCGATATTGTATCTGCCTGCAAACGTCAAGTTTAAGCCATAAAATAAGGAAATTCTATGCGTATATAATTTCTAAGTATTTCTGCAGATTTTTCTTAAAGATATACATGTGGAGGAGCCTTGTCAGCATTAGGAAAAGTACACAACAAAGTAAATGAAATAATAATAATAATGATTTACTTTATTCCAAAAACAGTACTTGTGATACAGAATGGAATTTTCAGCATTAATCACAATATTGCATCTAATTTCCTCAAATTATAAATAAAATTAATCACAGAAAAGTTTTCACATTTACAATAGGGGTAGTGTCAAAAACATGCAGCATATAAAATGGAAATAGCAATAATAATGATAACAACTAGGGTAATAATAATAGGAATACAAGTGAAAATTGCCGTTGGCTTGTGCCACACAGTATTGTCAATGTGGTATGGAAATCCTAACATGTTTAAAAATATTGAATATAATGTTCTTTCTACATGATATGGTGAAGGAAAAAACATAGATTACAGCCGTCATGGAGATAAGTTGGTGTTTGCAATTATGAGAGTAAAACAGAGAAGTAACAGGACCATAAATATAATAGAATAAAAGTAAAACTTGAAGGTATGTAAGGATGGATGGAGGAAATTGTTTATTTACTAGACGAAAGAAGGTTAGTTAATTCTTGCCTGACACTATTTTCATCACATAAAATACATGCCAAGTATGGTATCATAGACTTCTTATACTTAGACGTGCGAGCATACAGTTTTCTGAAGTTACTCCTTGTTCTACCTGAGGAGATGCAAGGTGAAAGCTGAGGGTAAAGCGGATGCTCCAAGTCAGACAAAATCCCTTTAGGAAATTTATTGCACGAAGTCAAATGCCTATCGACAACGACGTTAACTATGTGGCCCACTGGGACGCCACTCACTCTAATGACAGTCTTCAGTATTCTACGAATTGTGACATAGTCCTTTTTAAGCAAACCAGGAAAGAATAAGGGTGAGCAATAAAGAAGAATAGGTAGGATGCAAGAGTTTACGAACTGTAGGATGAGGGGTTGAGTTATACCCGAGTGTCTTAACTTCTTAATGTAAAATGTCAAGCGGAATATTTTACTGGAGATTGCTAAGACATGGGAAGACCAGAAGAGATCAGAAGAGAGAATGAGTCCAAGATAATTAATTTCTGATTTGATTCCTATATCATTATCGTCAATTTTACAACTGTCATGAGAATCGATGACTTCTTTTAACTGTCGTTTACATCTTAAGCTGAAATCAACAGTTTGACATTTAGAAGGATTCAGTTTAAGACCGTTAGGCTCAGACCATTTGCTGACTCCCGACAGAAAGCTATTTATTTTAGTACAATCTAGCTGGGAGTTAACAGCCATTGAAACCGTTAAATCATCAGCATTCTTCACAAAGTTTATTTCATCAGAGTGAGGCAAGTCATGCAAGAAGAAAGAAAAAAAAAGGAGAAAGGACAGCACCTTGAGGGACACCAGCTTCAGTAGGCAATGAGGTGGAGGACTTCCCTTTATATACGGTGTACTGCTTTCTATCTGAGAAATAGGAATGCAACCAGTTAACAGCCCAACATTCTGTTTGACTAGCAGCAAGTTTATTTAATAAGATGTCCCTAGGGACCGAGTCGAAAGCAGATGTATAGTCTAGGAAGGCGCAACGAACAAATTTAGCCCCCTTGTCTAGACTGGAAGCAATGTTATGAAATAAGACGGCAGCTGCATCTAAAGTGCTTCTACTGTGCTTATAGGCAAATTGTTTAGGGTCATTAAAGGATTTAAGCGAAGGTTCAAGACTAAGTAAAAGTAATTTCTCCATAGTTTTCAAAAAAGGAGACGTAATAGCAATGGGTCTAAATTTGACACATGCTCCAGTAGAAGATTTAGGTATGGGTACAACTTTAATGTCCTTCCAAACGGCAGGCACAATATTATCGGAAAAAGATTTGTTAAATAGATCAGTAAGAGGGTGACACAGAATATCAGAACATTTTTAAAAAATAATACTAGGCACATAATCGGGACCTAAGCTCTGGGAAGGGTTTAGAGACTTGAGGCACTTTTGAACATCATTTGTGTTAAAACCTGGAAAGGGGCTATTATTAACACAAGTGATGCTGGGAAGCATGGCATTTGAGGGAGAGTAAATAAAAGATTTGTTAAGAGTACAAACATCAAAAGAATATGGAATATTGTGTAGTAATTTATTGTACTTGGAAATATTAATATACCGGGATGACGGAATTATAGGAATCTAATCAAAACCCAGAGAGGGCAGCAATCAGTAATTTGTATTTAGTGGAATTAGAATGCAATTCATATAAGAAACATATCAACAGTCAACAGTAAGTATTTAAACAATACAGAGATAGAAATTGTCAATCACCACAATTGTTTATCTGCTTACCACCAGTGATTTCCTTAAATTGTTTCCACATATTAGAAGGATTTTTGCAGGACATGAATTTCTGGTCATATATTACATTCAACCTCTGCATTTCAGACTTAATTAAGAAGTTAGTTCTTTTCACACCAATTTTATCTTTGATTTTATATAGTTTTTCCTTCTCTCTACGAAGCTTTTTAAGTTGAGGCGAGGAGAAACGATCAAATTTGACGAATAGTGTTTCTTTTGGACAGCAGATTTCAAAACAGAATTTCAGATAGGATGTGATATTAGAGATATTGTCATTAAGTGAATCATCATTAAACAAATCCCATCTTGTGTCACTGAGCATGTTTCTAAGATGATGTACGTTCTCATTTGAGTAGCATCTGTGAACAACTTTCTTAGACAATTTTGAGAGGACTTTACTGTGTAGCTTTCCGTAAATTTTGGGTGAGACTCGTGCAATACAATGATCAGAATTGAACAGTGGGGCTCTTTTACGAGCTTCGTATATTCCAGAATCATTTATGAATACTAAATCAAGTGAAGTATTTTGTCGAGTTGGGAAATTAACAACATTTTCATGGCCCAGCAATGTAATAAAACTGCAGTCGCTGGAGTTGAATTCGCCGGTCACTATAGATAAGGAGTTACCAAACGAAGCAGCAGCAAAAATAGTGAATTCATCAGCGAAGATAGATAGTTCTGAGGGACTGCAACAAGGTGTGATATAGATATTTGTGACAAAAGTGGAGCTATACTTAGGTGAGTGTTTAGGTCGACATTTTACAGTTATACAGTCAATATTGTCATTTGAGAATTTGAAGCAGACGTTGTTGGCAGTAGACCACTGAGAATTAATAAAAGTGGCAACACCACCACCTCTCTTCTTCTTAGAGCTGCATCGGTCTTGTCTGTAGATTGTGAACCCACTTAAGGAGACTAAATTGTCGTCATATGAATCATGGAGCCAAGTCTCTTGAAGAGTGATTACACCAGTATTACAATATACATTTGAGTATAATAGAGAATGCAAGTAGTTAATCTTGTTCGATAATGACCTGCAATTTGTGCTCATAATCACAGGAACAGTCATCTGATGCAGTGGAGTACACTTTATTGATCTCTGCCAACCTCCATGATGCTTTTTCTTAACGTTATTATATACTCGTAAATCAACGGGTTGAAGACATTTTAAATAATTGCGAGTGTAAGTAATGCGACTTGGATACATAATTGAATGATTAAAACAAAATAAATCCGAGGAAATAGATGCAATATGTAGGATGGAAATTTTGGCAGCCCAAGATTTAAGCAAGCCGCTGTTGTGATAATAATTACCAAAACGAGCTATCCCACCTCATCATGTCCATGTGTAATCCATTAAAATGCCAAAAAATTCACGAAATGGTCGTTATAACATGTGCCTTCAAGTAATTCGACATATTTTGAACGGAAAAGTACGTTTTTTCAACAAACTGTAAGCTGCCTGTTTGCTACTGCCGGATAAGGACACCAACATTGCCTATTTCTGCTAAATAGGCCGTATTTCATCACGTTTTAGCTGGAATATATGTGAAAAGTGTGTAAAACTACGAAAAGTGACCTAACCTTGACGTATTTTCCAAAAATAACGCCAATATCCATCAGCTGATCAAATGACCTACGGCCGTCTACAAGCTGCCATTTCAAAACTTGATGATCAGTAACTATGTGAAACTTAGTACCAAACAGATACTTGTGCAAGCGTCTTATTTCCCATACAACTGCTAGAGCTTCTTTCTGGGTTTGTGATTACCCTTGTACACTTTTACTTAGACGTCTTGAAATACAAATAACAGGTTGTCCATTTTGCTCAAGTACTGCAGCTATACCCATAGGAGAAGCATCTGTGGTGAGAACAGACTAATCTTTCGAAGAAAAAGGTCTTAAGAAAGCTTGTTTATTAAGAAACTCCAGAGTTTTTATTGTACTTGGAAATATTAATATACCGGGATGACGGAATTATAGGAATCTAATCAAAACCCAGAGAGGGCAGCAATCAGTAATTTGTATTTAGCGGAATTAGAATGCAATTCATATAAGAAACATATCAACAGTCAACAGTAAGTATTTAAACAATACAGAGATAGAAATTGTCAATCACCACAGTTTTTCGCAAGATATTCTCATGTTGTTGTTCCACTTGAACTGTTTACTGGAGACAATCTCAGAAAGTGGAGATAACCGTTGAGTGAAGTTGGGAATGAATCTGGAGTAAAACTGAAGAATACCTATCCACGTTTTCAACGATGACATATAATAAGGTGACGGTGCTTGAATTAGAGGTGCCAAACGACTAGCATCAGGTCTGAAACCTTCGGAGTCTACTGTGTGTCCTAAGCATGATACCGACGACAAAGTGAAATGACATTTAGATGGATTAACAAGAATATTATTCTCACATAAACGCCTGAACAGTTTTAAAAGAGGTTCATTATGCAATTCGATATTAGGACCATGAACTATAATGCCGTCTTGGTATGACTCAACACCATCTAATCCATCTATCATCTGTGTGATGATTGACTATTTCTATCTCTGTATTGTTTAAATACTTACTGTTGATTGTTAATATGTTTCTTATATGAATTGCATTATAATTCCGCTAAATACAAATTCCTGAATTCTGCCCTCTCTGTGTTTTGGTTGGATTTGTGTAATTCGGTCATCTCGAAATACTAATACTACGATTGCAAATAATTACTACACATCTGATCTATTACATTTTGAAGTATTGCAGGTGAAACCTTTTAACCACAAGGCAAGAACTTATACTTGAACAATCCAAATGGAGTGTCAATGGTTGTTAATGCACTAGACGCCTCGTCAAGAGGAATTCGCAAATAAGCATCTTTGAAATCTATTTTGGGAAGGTATCTTGAGCCATGTAGCTTGTAGAGGATGTCTTCAGTTTCTAGAGTAGTGCACCTTTGCTGTAGTAGACGACTATTGTGTGTAAGGCGGTAGTCACCACAAATTCTAGGTGTTATTCATCAGCCTTTAGTGGCGTAACGATAAGAGTAGCCCAATTTGAAGACTCAACTGGCATAAGTATGCCTTGCTCAACCAACTTGTCTAACTCTTTCTTAACTGCATCTCCCAATCCATATGGGATTAATCGGCGTTTCAGGAAGATAGGATCACCCTCTGTTTCAAGATGGATGGCCCGAATCTTCATGCCATCTACACTCTTTGAACCTTGGGGAAGGAATTCTCTGAACAAAGATTCATCAAACAACTCAGTACAAAGTGAGGTTTCGACATTTAACAATCTAAGGGCTTTTAATCCCAATAAAGATGGACCATATTCACTAACAAGAAAGGGGATATTTACAAAATTACCACTGTTTGATTTCAAAGAAATGTTAGTAGCACCGATAAGAGGTAGCTTATGACCAGTTTTGCCTGTAATTGAACTAGTAGTAGGGTCTATCTGGACATTTTTGCAAATCGATTGTAAATCTTTCTTAGAAATCATAGATTCAGTACTCCCAGTATCAATTATAAAAAAATGAGACTTGACTGAACTTGTAGTGAAGGTTCTCATTAAATGAGATTGAGTATTGGGAAAAGTTGAAAGAGACATCGACTGCATTTTACCAGATAAATTGGAAGAATTATCAGGATTCTGAGTAACATAAGTATTCGAACTTCTGCAAACAGTCTTGATGTGTCCAACTTTACCACATTTGTGACACTTAGCACCCCGAAAACGGCACGTGCTACGTAGATGAATCTTTCCACATGAAAATCACGGTTTAATGTTTTTGATCTCTGCCTGCATTCTATTACATGTGGACGACAGTTTGGATTTCTTTCCATGAACACTTGTATTTTCGACTTTAGAAAGCATAACATCAGACACTGACGTAGTGGGAGCAGAGTATTCATTATTGACATCTTCATATGTAATGCATACATCTTTAGCAGTTTCAAAGGTAGAAGAAGGAATCTGAATTAACTCTTTCTCTAATTTAGGAATATTGATTCCAGCAATTAAACGATCACGTAGTTGTGTATGCAGCTGATCTCTGAAGTTACACTTTGAAGCTTGTATTTACAGTTGAAGAATGATGTCTCTAATTTTCTGGTTGGGAGCACGAACCAATTTGTTGAACTGAACCTTCTCTCGTGTTTCAAAAGTAGTTATATGGAAGTGATCTTAAGTGGGTAAGCTTGCATGAAATGCATGCTATTTTCAAAGGCACGATCGATTATGTTACAAATTACAATTGTGAATTAGCATGGATTTTCACTTTTTAAAAGTATAAATTGAAAAGGAGGAAATTCAACTGCATTAAAGGCTTGGGGAGTTGAGATAAAATAGAGTATAATAGAATTAAATCTCGAAAAATACCCATTTATTCATAAGTAAAAACACAGTTTTTGTTCAGCGAAGAAATTTCTTTTCAACGACTTCATTTTCAAGCTGTACAGTCGTATTTATATTACAGAAAAAGGTTATTAAGTGGCACTAAACAATTGCTCAGTCAATGTACGTATATATGTGATAAAAGTTATAAGGGGTAGAGTTGAAGTGGATAAATTACAAAAATATTAAAGATTGTTTTATAACAAAAATGTCAAGTGTTGTCTAAAAATTATGAAAATTAGGAGTACGATTACGACAAGAATGAAGATGTGAAGTGAAGTGGAAAGAATTCAAGTGGTTAAATTAAATAAAATAAAAACTAGAAAGAACATTATTATGACCAAGGTAAAGAAAGGGGTTTGACAAAACGCTTTTGAACACATAATTTAGGTTTCTGTTCATGTATAGCTAAAGCTTCGGCTATGTATAAGTGAAGAAAACGTAAACTTTTGGATCGATTCGATTTTGCCATGTAGATAACTTTGAAAGATGAATCACGTGGAGCTAAATGATCAGACCCTAACAGGTGATCACAAATAGACGACTTTGCAGTTATACGTTCACCTTTCATTAACCAAACCGGATAGTGTTCAGCTACACGTTTTCGGAGATTACGCTTACAACGTCCAATATAAAAAGCTCCACAAGAGCAGGCAAAAGAGTAAATGCACATAGATGTGGACAAAAGCGGTAATCTATCCTTGACTCATTGTCTAATCATATTTCGGCTGGTAAAAACTAGTTGCACGTCAGCTGCAGGAAAAGTGCGTTTAACACATTTAGATAAGCGATTTTTAATCAATTCAGAAATGGTGTCACCTTTGAATGCAAGACTCATAAACAGTTTTTTCTTTGGTACTGTGACTTGTCTCGGGGTGGATTCTTTCTTGATGTTACGTTCAATGAACCTTGTGGGATGACCATTGTTAAGGAGGTTTGATCGAAGGTTATCTAGTTCCCTATCGATTGTCTCTGCAGAGCAGATTTTACGAATTCTGGAGCATAAGGAATGAATAAGATTTATCTTTCTCCCTAAAGGTACCCAACTGTTGAAGTTAGTGTACTGCCCAGTGAATGTTGGCTTTCGGTAAATCGACCTTACCGCTTTTGCCCACATCTATGTGCATTTACTCTTTTGCCTGCTCTTGTGGAGCTTTTTATATTGGACGTTGTAAGCGTAATCTCCGAAAACGTGTAGCTGAACACTATCCGGTTTGGTTAATGAAAGGTGAACGTATAACTGCAAAGTCGTCTATTTGTGATCACCTGTTAGGGTCTGATCATTTAGCTCCACGTGATTCATCTTTCAAAGTTATCTACATGGCAAAATCGAATCGATCCAAAAGTTTACGTTTTCTTCACTTATACATAGCCGAAGCTTTAGCTATACATGAACAGAAACCTAAATTATGTGTTCAAAAGCGTTTTGTCAAACCCCTTTCTTTACCTTGGTCATAATAATGTTCTTTCTAGTTTTTATTTTATTTAATTTAACCACTTGAATTCTTTCCACTTCACTTCACATCTTCATTTTGTCGTAATCGTACTCCTAATTTTCATAATTTTTAGACAACACTTGACATTTTTGTTATAAAACAATCTTTAATATTTTTGTAATTTATCCACTTCAACTCTACCCCTTATAACTTTTATCACATATATACGTACATTGACTGAGCAATTGTTTAGTGCCACTTAATAACCTTTTTCTGTAATATAAATACGACTGTACAGCTTGAAAATGAAGTCGTTGAAAAGAAATTTCTTCGCTGAACAAAAACTGTGTTTTTACTTATGAATAAATGGGTATTTTTCGAGATTTAATTCTATTATACTCTATTTTATCTCAACTCCCCAAGCCTTTAATGCAGTTGAATTTCCTCCTTTTCAATTTATACTTTTAAAAAGTGAAAATCCATGCTAATTCACAATTGTAATTTGTAACATAATCGATCGTGCCTTTGAAAATAGCATGCATTTCATGCAAGCTTACCCACTTATACGGAATACATATTAATAATTAATTACGTTCTGAAGTCTCCTTTGTCTGCCGGCTGCGTGTTCTACTTCAGTTACTGGTGTGTCGTAGAATTGTCTTGTATTTCCTGACACTCTTCTCAATTTCCTACTGAGTGTTATGTAAATTGGACTCAGTTTCCTCTTCAATTATCCCTCTTCGCATTCAGTCATCGTCTCTTCCACCATCCTCCTCTTTTCTCTTAGCTTCCATGTATCTGTAGACAGCATTGCATGTGTTGCTTCTTCTCTCTTCGTAAGATGGATGTACACATTTCCTTGAACATCAACTTCAGATAAATCCAATGTTCTTCAACACAGGTTTAACCAATGAGAACATGTAGTGTTTCCGATTTTGCTCTGATATATCACAGAATTCGTCTTTTGCAGTTTTGTCATTCAGTTTCTGAGTGCTGAACTTGAAATGTGGTTCTGTCTCCAGTTATTCTTAATGATTTTAGCTTCATGTTGAAGGTTCCCTGAAGTAGATGATGGTCTGAGTCTACATCAACTCGCATTCTCAACTTTGTGTCCACCGCGCTAGCTGTGTCTCCAATTCCTTGAGCAGCATCGAGATCTAATCTAATGGGTTTATTGTGTTTCTATCAGGTGAAATCGACGTTGCATTGTGTATGTTCTTGTGCTTAAACACGCTCCCTCCAATCACCAATTTCTTGAAGTCGCAGAAATAGGCGAGGAGTTCTCCACTTTCATTCATCTGAGAGCCTCTCAGCCCACGATGATTTGTCTTCCTGTATTGTCTCCTCCCAGTTTGGCATTCATGTCACCCATAGGGATTTTGATGTCTTCATTTGGAATGTTATCCACTGTTACTTGTAATTATCGACAGAATTCTTCCTTCTTCTATTGTTCCGCGTTGTTTGTAGGTGTGTAGCATTGGATGATTCTAACCTTTCTCCCTTTCGTTTTTAGTTCTCACTGCATTAGACCTTTGACTGCTGTTGTTGATATCATGATAGCCATTCCCTCAGTGCCATTCTGGTTGTCGTCTTAGGAGCAGGAGCAGATCACTGACACGTAATTGACAATTTCAATAGTCCACATCGATTTCACAGAATCTCGCAGATTCCTGGCACATCCGTGCCATATTTTCTCAGTACTTTGACTACCTGAGCAGCCTATAAAGCATTGTACATCGTAGAAGGTTCCACACCACAATGCATATTTTAAATTCGTCAGAAGAAGATACATAGGCTAATTGACTTCTCAAAGAATTTCACTACCCCATGTCACTCCGTCTATTCAAGTTTAGAGGAGAGGAGTTAGTTTTCCATGTTTTTCTTGTACTTTGAAGTGTTTGTAGCGACCGAATTGATTCTCCGTGAAGGTTAGCACCTTGTTATACCCCCCTGATTTTCCTGTTCTCAGGATCGGCTGGAAAACTAGGGAGCTAGTAGACTAAACGAGTTCATTACACAACAGCTAGGTCAAAACTTAAAATTACTTGACACAACAGAAACCACAATTCCAATGGAAACCACTGACTAGACAAGTATCATAAGATCAACAGTCAGGTAACAAATAGACAGTGCAGAACAAAGGAACTTGCAGAATTTTCGCTTACCATGTGTGAAGATCAGCTGTTTCTGTTCAGTGTGAAATCCGTTTGAAGAATGATTCAGATTTCCTCCAAAAGATTTGAGTCAGACATTCATACAAATCACATACTCCAAAGCACATATCAATAATTGCAATTGTTGCGTGCGTTGTCTGACTAAACTGCTGTACACATATATTCTATGTATTTCTTCGCTCTTATTGATGTGCACAGACGTTGTGGCTACTCGACGCCCACAACGTAAATCAAAAGGCACTTGTGAAGAATACGAATATGTATTGAAGCAGTAGTCAAATTCGAAATTGTGTCAAGGTAATATTCAACAGTGAATTGACAAGTATTTGCGAAGTACGTATAAAATCAGTCTGTATACACATATAATGCAAGTATACAAATTAGATTAAAAAGCATGTTTACGGTTGGTATAGGGGTACTACATAATTCCCCCACCAGAACACTAAAATATAAAAAAAATACATTTAAGTGTTCGAAAATAACATGCGTCAGCGTAATACGTAGCAGCGATAGTACACAGAAGGCGATTTATTAAGCTGAAAAATGAGCAGTTTAAAGCGGTTAATAACATTGATAATAAATGCGATAATCTAGGGAAAGTGAAATTGCTAATCGTAATAGAATATATAAGGAACGATAAAATTGTCCGGGGATCTGTAGTCGGTAGACGAAGACGATACGTGAATAATATACGAGATGTGATTAAATGTAATAATATAGGAAATATCGATGTTAAAATAATAGTGACGTGATTTATGTATGAAAATATTAATCAGTTAAATGAGTAATCAAATGACAATTACGAATAAAGATAATAAAAATGAAAATTCGTAGTAAGTTATATTTCGATGACTTGCACGTAACGTTTAGGCCAATGGACTCGTCTACCAGATCGTGTTGTTTTCGCAGGCTTCTCTGTCGACGTTGAAGCTTGTGTGGATGTAGGTGTTGGCACGTCGTTCAGCTGGTTCTTATCGTTGACTTCGAAATCGTCGAGGAACGCTGGTTTGACTCTGTCGATACTGATGGCTTCTGTTTTATTCAATCTTTCTATCGTGATAACTTTCGCGTTTCTGTTTAGAACTTTGAATGGGCCATCATAAGCGGGTTGAAGTGGTCGTTGTACACCTTCTCTCCTGACGAAGACGTGAGTACAATCTGTCAGTTGTGACGGGATGTATGACGCTCGTTCCTGCTGACGTGGAATTGATATCTTTAGCTCGTTCATGTGTCGTTTTAGCTGATGCACGTAACCAGTCATATCGTGTGGAACTTGTTACCCGGGGTGAAAAATTCTCCTGGTAATCGTAATGTTGTTCCGTAGACTAGTTCGGAAACACAGCAGCCAATATCTTTCTTTATAGTAGCTCGTATACCAAGTAATACTAGTGGAAGTTTGGTTGACCAATCGTTTTGAGTCAAAGAAGCAGCGAGCGCAGCTTTGAGTTGTCGATGAAATCGTTCGACCATACCGTTGGAACTAGGATGATACGCTGTCGTTCGTATTCGTTTAATGCCTAGTAATTCAGTTAGTTGGTCAAACAGTCGGCTTTCAAACTGAGCACCTCTGTCTGTAGTGATAATTGATGGGACACCAAAGTTGGCTATCCAGTTTTCGACTAAAGCTTTAGCTACCGTTTCAGCTGAGACGTCGATTAATGGAACTGCTACTGGCCAACGAGTAAATCTGTCAATGCAGGTTAGAATATAGTTGAAACCATTGGAAGGAGGCAGTGGACCAACTATGTCTACATGTACGTGGTCAAATCTAGAGTCGGGGTTAGGGAAGCGACCAAGTGGTGCTTTGGTGTGCCGGTTGATTTTGACTCTTTGACAAGACAAGCAATTTCGTGTCCACTTCTTAACGTCGCTGTTAATGTTTGGCCAGATAAATCTTTCTCTTAGTAGCTTGGTAGTAGCGCTAACACCAGGATGCGACAAGTTATGTAACTTCTCGAATACTGTATGTCTCATAGCTGTTGGAATGAAAGGTCGATATTTACCTGTAGAGGTGTCGCAGATAACTTTTGTCGTGCCGAAAGGAATTGCCTCGAGGTTTAAAGATGTTGTTTTAGAAGACATGATCTTTTTGAGTTCGGCGTCATCTCGTTGTAAGTTTGAGAGATGTTCGTAGTCGATGTCTGGGCATACAATGTTATCAATGTGCATACGTGATAAAGCGTCTGCCACTTCATTGTTTTTACCCTTTATGTGTCGCAGATCGGAGGTGAACTGTGATATAAACTCGAGATGTCGTAGTTCACGTGGAGAGTAGTTATCCTGTTTTGCTGATAAGGCTTTCGTTAGAGCCTTGTGGTCTGTAAAGACAGTAAAAGGTGTACCTTCCAGCATATGTCGAAAGTGCTTGATTGCTAAATAAACAGCTAATAACTCTCTACCAAAAGTGCTATATCGACATTGAGTAGGATTCAGTCGTTTCGAAAAGAATGCAAGGGGTTGCCATTCGCCATGTACCTGCTGTTGTAAAACTGCCCCAATGGCGACATCTGAAGCATCTGTCATGAGAGACAGGGGGCGTCATTCTGGCGTCTGACTAAGAGCGTCTTGTCGTTTAGTGATTGTTTAACAGCTTCGAATGCTTTAACAGCTTCTGCAGGCAAATAGAATGAACGACTATGTCCACGTAAGCAGTCGGTCAACGGTTGCAAAACTCTAGCACAGTTCGGGATAAAACGCCGGTAAAAATTGACTAGACCCAAAAATCGCCGTAGTTTCTTGAAAGAATCTGGTAATGGATAGTCTTTGATGGCTTGTACATCGTCGGGGACTGGTCTAATTCCTTGATTGTCAATCAAGTGACCGAGGAATTTCAGTGATTTCTTACCAAATTCGCATTTATCTAAATTGATAGTCATGCCGTATTTCTGAAGTCGTTCAAACACCGTCCTCACATGTTTCACATGCTCGGTTTCGTCTGCACTTGCAATTAGTAAGTCGTCAATGTATGCGTAGACGAAGGGCAGGCCGCGGAGTACTTGGTCGATGAGACGTTGAAATGTCTGAGCGGCGTTCATCAGCCCGAAAGGCATGCGCACGAATTCGTATAAGCCGAATGGCGTGGTGATAGCGGTTTTTGGAACGTCATCCGGGTGGATGGGAATATGATGGTACGCTTTGACAAGGTCGATTTTGGAGAAAATTTTAACCTCTGGCAAGTTGCTGGCGAAATCGTGAATATGCGGTATGGGGTATCGATCAGGTACCGTTTGCTTGTTTAAAGCTCGATAATCCCCGCATGGCCGTATCTCACCAGAAGACTTTTTGGGTACCATGTGCAGCGGTGAAGACCAAGAGCTGTTGGATGGTCGAATAATGCCGAGCTCTAACATTTTATCGAACTCTGTTTTTGCGATTTTAAGTCGGTTTGGGTCAAGGCGTCGAGGACGTGCAAAAACTGGTGGTCCAGTGGTTTTAATGTGATGAACCACTTGATGCTTTAGTTCTGTTGCTCGGAAAGAGGGTTGTAGAAGGTCAGGGAACTGATTTACTAAGTCAGTATATGGAGATGCTGGTTTGCGTGTGACCATCAAGTTCAGCGATGATGCACGGCTAATCGTACCAGCGATGTACCTTTTATTGAGCGAGTCTATAAGCTTAGGGCTAACCGGATCAACTAGCAGTTTGTGTTGCTGTAGAAAATCTATACCAAGGATTGGGGATGGAACGTCTGCGATGATGAAAGACCAATGTAGGTATTCTGCAGACCAAAATCTAAAGTCATTCGTTTACTACCATATGTAACAATATTAGACTTATTAACGGCTTGGAGCGTAACTGCAGGGTCAGGATGTTGACGTTCCTGCGTAGTCGGAGGGAGAACACTAACCTCTGCTCCTGTGTCGACTAAGAACGTAGTACCGGTATTTCTATCTGTTACATAAAACAAACGACTGCTAGATCGTAGATTGCCAACAGTAGAAGTTTTCATACATGACGATATATCTTTTGGTTTAGTCTGAAAGTTGCAAGGTGAACGACACCGTCGTGCATTGTCTCCGTAACTACGGTGGTACCAGCAAATAGTATCGTGATGTCGTGACGTGCTGGGTGATCGAGAAAGACGTCGACGAGACGAGCTTCTAGAACGGCTTGGTCGTGTGCGTGTGGTCAGTGCTGCTAACTGACTCAGTACGGTGTTGACTTTGTGTTCTAGAGCCTGTATCCTGTCGTCAGTGTCTGGCATTCTGCTGGTGGAAGCAACAGATTGAGGTGTTGACCTCTCATACATGCGATCTGCGATTTTGGCAAGCTTCTCAATGTCAATGTCGTCATCTCCGTAAGCAAGAACTTGTTGAATGTTTGCAGGAAGTCGTCGCAACCAAATTTGGTAAAAGAGACTTTTGTCGATATCCCTTCCTGCTACTAGGCTTTGCATGTGCCTCATGAGTTGTGATGGGGTTTTATCGCCTAGCTCTACGTTGCTTAACAAACGATCGAGTGCTTGCCTATCAGAAAGTGAAGTGCATCGAAGTACTTCTTCTTTCAACTTGTCGTAAGGAGCGTCTGTGCTGGGCTGAACTATGTGTTGTCGAACCTGTTCGGCGATTTCGTCTGGTAGTACTGTACTCAATATGCCAAATTTAACCGTCTGTGACGTAAGCTTATTGGCAGTGAAATAATTTTCCAGTCGTGCAAACCAAAGATGGGAGTCTTTGGGCCTAAAGACTGGTACAGTAAGAGAAATGGTACCAACAGATCCCAGCTGTAAGGTATCAGGGTATCGGAAGACATGATACAATTCGTAGAAAAATGGTTTAACAGTAACAAAATAGCAAAAATAATGCACACAAAGAATATGGCAAAACCGAAAAAAATGCAATGCGGGTGCTTACCACAGATTACTGCAAGTTGTGCGATGAGAAAGCACAAGAATGACCTCGAAATGTCTATTATATGTATATATATCCGATAAAGTTAGAGTTTAATTAATCCAGCAAGTGTAATGCTGCGTCCGGGTGAACAAAAGGTCGTTGGAGTCAACAAGTTATCGTCGAGGTGAAAAAGTTGTCGTCGCGATGGACAATTTGTCGACGGCGTAGAAATTTGTCGTTGGGGTCAACAATTTGTCGTCGGGGTGAACCAGTTATCGTCAAGGATACCAATTTGTCGTCGCTGTCGAAATTGGTCGTCGGGCTCACCAATTTTGTTGCGTGCGTTGTCTGACTAAACTGCTGTACACATATATTCTATGTATTTCTTCGCTCTTATTGATGTGCGCAGACGTTGTGGCTACTCGACGCCCACAACGTAAATCAAAAGGCACTTGTGAAGAATACGAATATGTATTGAAGCAGTAGTCAAATTCGAAATTGTGTCAAGGTAATATTCAACAGTGAATTGACAAGTATTTGCGAAGTACGTATAAAATCAGTCTGTATACACATATAATGCAAGTATACAAATTAGATTAAAAAGCATCTTTACGGTTGGTATAGGGGTACTACACAATCACACGAAAACAGCACATATTTGTAGTCTGTGCATGGAAAAATCAATTGCCAATATGAGCAAATCAGTGATAAATTAGGGTGATAGTGATTCGTACCTAATTTGAATTATTTCTCGTTATCTTATTTCTTAGAATACTCTTTACTTACAGTGATTATCAGATATACAGAAAACATCTTCAAAACATAACCTGGAGAAACTCAGTATTTAACTGTTAAAATGCGTCATTTTGTGATCACAATGAGTACATGACATTTTCCCGGGCCGATTGGCGAAATATGTAAGCGTAAGTTAATGACAACTTTATATACCTCATCGGTATAGTTTCGAAGTAGTGACCTTGTGCGGTTTAGTTGCTTGATGAAATCAAGAAAAGCAGCAACCGTGCGTAATTTAAATTTATGTATTTTAAATAACAATAACCCATGTATGTACAACAGGCACAATTGTACAGTTATAATATTATGTTGTGAGTCACAGTCTCTTAGAGAATCCCAGGTAAAAGCAAGTGAGGACAATAAAGAGGAATGGGTAGAATGCATGAATTGACAAATTGCAAGAGAAGAGCTTGAGTTATTCCAGAAAGTCTCATTTGCTTCACACAATAAGCCAGTGGAAATATTTTCTTAAAACTCAACAGGATATGAGACGACCAACAGAGATTCATAGAGAAATTTAAACCGAGATATTGGATATTCGAAGCACTCCCCATCACAGTGCTGTCAATCATGAGACTGGATCAGTTCACGCAAGTCTTTTTCGCATGTGAAGCTATAATCAACAATATCACGTTTAGATGGATTCCGAGTAAGACCATTTAGTTGGGGCTATTTAGTAACTTCACACAGGTATCTACTCGTATAAGAACAGTCGAATGCAGAAGCTACTAGGATAGGAATAGATCATCGGTGTATTTAATGGAGTCAGCTTTTGAAGAATATGGAGGGCCATGCAAAGAGAAACAGGAGAGGAATGTAGAGAGCACAGCGTCTAGAGGTACACCAGCTTCTGTTGGCAATGCGGTGGAGCGCTTTCCTTTCAAAAGAGTACCTTGTCTCCTGCCTGAAAGATAAGAAGACAGCCACTTTGTGACTCAGGACCCAGTGTTTGCTGAAATCAACCTGCTTAGTAAAAGTGTCCGAGGAATAGGGTCGAAAGTACCAGTGTAGTCTTACCATGAGGCTCAAACAGACTTCGTGCCCTTCTCAAGACATCAAACTACATTGTGATGTAGTGAAACGACGGCATCTACGGTGGTCTCGCTGCATTTTTAAGCACAGTTCTACGGGTCACTAAAAGATTTCAAGAAATGCTTAAGGCATGCAAGTGGAGTTCCGCGATCATTTTAGAAAATGGAGGTATGATAGCGTGAATTTTAGACCTGATCCAAAAGACGACTTTGCTACAGGCACCAAGTTTATTTCTTTCTGAGCGACAGGTAATGCATCCCTGTAAAATGATGCATTGAATAATTGTGCAAGAGGATAACGCAAAATATCAGCATACTTTTGAAGAGAAATACTTGGTATGCCCCCGGGACCTGGTCTGTTTGATGGATCTGAAGATTTGAGACACGACAATACACCGTCTTTATTCTTTTTAAATGCAAGTCTAAGGGCTTGTCGAAACGAGTACTGAATTTGACAAGGTTATCTTGATCAAGTGATATGAGAAGCCTGCGATCGGAAGAACCAAACTTTCCACAGACTAGTGGCGGGGAACTTCAGCAGACAGGAGCAGCAGACTCTTCCACGAGATGGGATAAATTAAAGGAACTGGAGTCCGGAGTCATTACAACACTTGTTTTGTTCATATTTAGAAACATTAGTAATATATAATATGTGGAAACCTTTATTATATTTTTCGTTAATTTGGTTATTTGAGAGAATCTTTGAAAATAAAGATTTACAAATGAGTATATACATAACCTTTTAAACCTGCTTTCGACCGGATAAGTTTTAAGACATAGCGTCATATCTTAATTGTCGCTTTTTAGAAAATAGTTTCAACGCGTTCACATCAGTTTAATAGTCAATTGAAATTTATTTTTACCTGAAAGTTTGTTTAGATACTATCAGATGTTTGAAGCATTCTTACATGATAGGAAGTCTTCATAATATCTCATTTAATTAAATAAAGTATAATTATATTTGAATAGTTTACACACAATGATAAGTTTTGTTATTGGTAATATTTCGAGCAAAATTACTGCCCGTGTTCACACCACTGTTGGAATTGTTTTATTCACACATTTATGATTTGTATTCACATATATAGTTCATTATTATTATTTTGTTCATTCATGTTTTGTGTGTGCATATGTGTGTTCAGAATTATACTCCATATTCATTCATGTGTTTGTATTTAGAATTATATCTCAAGTTCATTCATGTTTTGTGTGTGCATATGTGTGTTCAGAATTATACTCTACATTCATTCATGTGTTTGTATTTAGAATTATATTCCAAGTTGTTGATAGTTGTACTGAGTCACCCTTGTTACATGTATCCGGTGTGACTTTAATGAATATCGATTCTGTTATGAGTCTTTCTTTCCATTTGTTCATGTTTGTTTTTAGAATACATACATTGTCCCAATCGATATTGTGGTTTTTGTCCCATGCATGTGCAGCTATGGATGAATTTTTTTCAAGATTTTTGTAGGCTTGTGTCCCTGTCGGTTGACCTTTAGTTAGGCGTTTATGTTCATTCACTCTTATTTTGAGTGATCTGGACGTTTGCCCCACATATTTAGTTGGACAGTCAGCACAAGATATTTTATAAATCAAATTGTTTTTATCCATCATTTTTATGGGATCTTTTAGTTGATTTATTTTATTTTTGATTAGATTTGTCGGTTTAAAGGTTGTTCGAATACCGATATTTTTGAGGTTTCTTTGTATTGCCTCTGATGTACCATTTTTATATGGTATTACGACTGTTTTTCTCCATTCTTCCATCTTATTATTCTCCAGTTTTACCCTATTTTTTCTCTTTTTTATATTATCCTTTATAAATTCTTTAGGGTAGTTGTTTTCGAGTAACATTGTGAATAGAACTTTTATTTCTTTACGCTGGTCCTCTGGTGCTGTTGTAAGTCTACGTATTCTATCTGCAAGACCCTGTATTAATCCTCGTTTTACCGAGAGTGGATGAGCTGAGTAATAGTCCTTGACTAACTCTTTCTGAGCGACAGGTAATGCATCCCTGTAAAATGATGCATTGAATAATTGTGCAAGAGGATAACGCAAAATATCAGCATACTTTTGAAGAGAAATACTTGGTATGCCCCGGGACCTGGTCTGTTTGATGGATCTGAAGATTTGAGACACGACAATACACCGTCTTTATTCTTTTTAAATGCAAGTCTAAGGGCTTGTCGAAACGAGTACTGAATTTGACAAGGTTATCTTGATCAAGTGATATGAGAAGCCTGCGATCGGAAGAACCAAACTTTCCACAGACTAGTGGCGGGAACTTCAGCAGACAGGAGCAGCAGACTCTTCCACGAGATGGGATAAATTAAAGGAACTGGAGTCCGGAGTCATTACAACACTTGTTTTGTTCATATTTAGAAACATTAGTAATATATAATATGTGGAAACCTTTATTATATTTTTCGTTAATTTGGTTATTTGAGAGAATCTTTGAAAATAAAGATTTACAAATGAGTATATACATAACCTTTTAAACCTGCTTTCGACCGGATAAGTTTTAAGACATAGCGTCATATCTTAATTGTCGCTTTTTAGAAAATAGTTTCAACGCGTTCACATCAGTTTAATAGTCAATTGAAATTTATTTTTACCTGAAAGTTTGTTTAGATACTATCAGATGTTTGAAGCATTCTTACATGATAGGAAGTCTTCATAATATCTCATTTAATTAAATAAAGTATAATTATATTTGAATAGTTTACACACAATGATAAGTTTTGTTATTGGTAATATTTCGAGCAAAATTACTGCCCGTGTTCACACCACTGTTGGAATTGTTTTATTCACACATTTATGATTTGTATTCACATATATAGTTCATTATTATTATTTTGTTCATTCATGTTTTGTGTGTGCATATGTGTGTTCAGAATTATACTCCATATTCATTCATGTGTTTGTATTTAGAATTATATCTCAAGTTCATTCATGTTTTGTGTGTGCATATGTGTGTTCAGAATTATACTCTACATTCATTCATGTGTTTGTATTTAGAATTATATTCCAAGTTGTTGATAGTTGTACTGAGTCACCCTTGTTACATGTATCCGGTGTGACTTTAATGAATATCGATTCTGTTATGAGTCTTTCTTTCCATTTGTTCATGTTTGTTTTTAGAATACATACATTGTCCCAATCGATATTGTGGTTTTTGTCCCATGCATGTGCAGCTATGGATGAATTTTTTTCAAGATTTTTGTAGGCTTGTGTCCCTGTCGGTTGACCTTTAGTTAGGCGTTTATGTTCATTCACTCTTATTTTGAGTGATCTGGACGTTTGCCCCACATATTTAGTTGGACAGTCAGCACAAGATATTTTATAAATCAAATTGTTTTTATCCATCATTTTTATGGGATCTTTTAGTTGATTTATTTTATTTTTGATTAGATTTGTCGGTTTAAAGGTTGTTCGAATACCGATATTTTTGAGGTTTCTTTGTATTGCCTCTGATGTACCATTTTTATATGGTATTACGACTGTTTTTCTCCATTCTTCCATCTTATTATTCTCCAGTTTTACCCTATTTTTTCTCTTTTTTATATTATCCTTTATAAATTCTTTAGGGTAGTTGTTTTCGAGTAACATTGTGAATAGAACTTTTATTTCTTTACGCTGGTCCTCTGGTGCTGTTGTAAGTCTACGTATTCTATCTGCAAGACCCTGTATTAATCCTCGTTTTACCGAGAGTGGATGAGCTGAGTAATAGTCCTTGACTAACTCTTTCTGAGCGACAGGTAATGCATCCCTGTAAAATGATGCATTGAATAATTGTGCAAGAGGATAACGCAAAATATCAGCATACTTTTGAAGAGAAATACTTGGTATGCCCCCGGGACCTGGTCTGTTTGATGGATCTGAAGATTTGAGACACGACAATACACCGTCTTTATTCTTTTTAAATGCAAGTCTAAGGGCTTGTCGAAACGAGTACTGAATTTGACAAGGTTATCTTGATCAAGTGATATGAGAAGCCTGCGATCGGAAGAACCAAACTTTCCACAGACTAGTGGCGGGGAACTTCAGCAGACAGGAGCAGCAGACTCTTCCACGAGATGGGATAAATTAAAGGAACTGGAGTCCGGAGTCATTACAACACTTGTTTTGTTCATATTTAGAAACATTAGTAATATATAATATGTGGAAACCTTTATTATATTTTTCGTTAATTTGGTTATTTGAGAGAATCTTTGAAAATAAAGATTTACAAATGAGTATATACATAACCTTTTAAACCTGCTTTCGACCGGATAAGTTTTAAGACATAGCGTCATATCTTAATTGTCGCTTTTTAGAAAATAGTTTCAACGCGTTCACATCAGTTTAATAGTCAATTGAAATTTATTTTTACCTGAAAGTTTGTTTAGATACTATCAGATGTTTGAAGCATTCTTACATGATAGGAAGTCTTCATAATATCTCATTTAATTAAATAAAGTATAATTATATTTGAATAGTTTACACACAATGATAAGTTTTGTTATTGGTAATATTTCGAGCAAAATTACTGCCCGTGTTCACACCACTGTTGGAATTGTTTTATTCACACATTTATGATTTGTATTCACATATATAGTTCATTATTATTATTTTGTTCATTCATGTTTTGTGTGTGCATATGTGTGTTCAGAATTATACTCCATATTCATTCATGTGTTTGTATTTAGAATTATATCTCAAGTTCATTCATGTTTTGTGTGTGCATATGTGTGTTCAGAATTATACTCTACATTCATTCATGTGTTTGTATTTAGAATTATATTCCAAGTTGTTGATAGTTGTACTGAGTCACCCTTGTTACATGTATCCGGTGTGACTTTAATGAATATCGATTCTGTTATGAGTCTTTCTTTCCATTTGTTCAGTCCTTGACTATTACTCAGCTCATCCACTCTCGGTAAAACGAGGATTAATACAGGGTCTTGCAGATAGAATACGTAGACTTACAACAGCACCAGAGGACCAGCGTAAAGAAATAAAAGTTCTATTCACAATGTTACTCGAAAACAACTACCCTAAAGAATTTATAAAGGATAATATAAAAAAGAGAAAAAATAGGGTAAAACTGGAGAATAATAAGATGGAAGAATGGAGAAAAACAGTCGTAATACCATATAAAAATGGTACATCAGAGGCAATACAAAGAAACCTCAAAAATATCGGTATTCGAACAACCTTTAAACCGACAAATCTAATCAAAAATAAAATAAATCAACTAAAAGATCCCATAAAAATGATGGATAAAAACAATTTGATTTATAAAATATCTTGTGCTGACTGTCCAACTAAATATGTGGGGCAAACGTCCAGATCACTCAAAATAAGAGTGAATGAACATAAACGCCTAACTAAAGGTCAACCGACAGGGACACAAGCCTACAAAAATCTTGAAAAAAATTCATCCATAGCTGCACATGCATGGGACAAAAACCACAATATCGATTGGGACAATGTATGTATTCTAAAAACAAACATGAACAAATGGAAAGAAAGACTCATAACAGAATCGATATTCATTAAAGTCACACCGGATACATGTAACAAGGGTGACTCAGTACAACTATCAACAACTTGGAATATAATTCTAAATACAAACACATGAATGAATGTAGAGTATAATTCTGAACACACATATGCACACACAAAACATGAATGAACAAAATAATAATAATGAACTATATATGTGAATACAAATCATAAATGTGTGAATAAAACAATTCCAACAGTGGTGTGAACACGGGCAGTAATTTTGCTCGAAATATTACCAATAACAAAACTTATCATTGTGTGTAAACTATTCAAATATAATTATACTTTATTTAATCTAATCCACAATGCTCAAACTTTTTACTGATATTAAATCTCATTTAATCTTTGTATTTCGAACTTCAGCAAAAGTTTATTCTTCGAAACGCCAGCACATTCATGCAGCTTACACAGCTTCTCTCTTTCTCTTCTGAGCTTCTGCAGTTGTGGAGAATAGAACTCACCGAATATAATAAGCGGTATTTCAGTGGGCCAGCAAACGTCAAAATGCAATTTCCTTTAGATAATTTTTGAAATAATTGTTTTCATTTTGGGATCTATTTTGAACTGTTCTCACTTCGAATGTCAGATTCCGCCAGGCTGCTTCGTCAGTTACTTAGTCCTTTTAATTGTCGCTCTTTGGAAGGGTCTTTACAGATTAGCAACGACATGCCTTTTAGGCCTAAAATTGTATTTTGTCTTTCCATCATTAGTAATTGTCCACGCGCTAGTATATGCATAACAGATAGATATTTGTGCAAATATAGAGCGAATACGTATGTATTCTTAATATAATATATATTTATTCCTATATATGTAGGACATACCAGTTGTACAAGTATTGATAACTATTATTTAAATTACATAAATTTGGTTAATGGTGAAATTGCATGGTTGCTATCTTTTATGTCTTTGGTATGTGGGATCAGTCTGCTAACTAGTCATTCAATGGAGCACATCAAGAAATACAGATTTATTGTCTTCAGATTAACAAAAAAACATAGGCATGTTTTGGATGGATTATAAATACTTGGGCAAAAAATAAAGCTCGAAATCATTTCCTACAAATAACTTCAGTGTGTACGGAATTGAATCTTATTCGTGAATTATATCCATACTGGATATTAATTCAAAATAAGTGATGCATCTTTAAGATATTGTCAGTATCTTCTTCGTAAGTGACATCAGAAGTGGATTGTTCTCAATGTAGACTAATATTGGTCACTGTCAGTCAGATTCATTTTACTGCACCCAGGTCAGCCACCATTTATCGTCGCTTGGTTGTTCTTTACGAACATGTTGATTAACATGTAGAAAACTATATATAAAGCATTTTGAATCATGGATTCTGCTTGAGTAGTATGTCGTACAGCGTCCTGGTATGATGATAGTGGATTTTTCAAGGATGATGGGTTAATACTAGTCAACAGCTTGAACGACGATATGGTGTATGCACGTTAGTTGCTTCAAGTCCTGTTTGACTTCAGTCTTACGGTTGGCGTATGCGGCTCCCTCTACAAAGCAAATAAAGGAAAAAAGTTGAGCAACAGATTACTAGAGAGGAAAGAAAAGTAAGTGACCACGGACAGGACCTTAATGTCTGTATGTATATATGTTTATATTCGTTGTACATTGCCATCTAGTGAACTTATTTATTTATTTCTACTTAGTCTTTTCATGCATCTATGCGACTAGTACATTAATCGTTTAAAGATTAATCGGGGAAGCTTTGCGAGTAATACACTTTTCTGTGAAGAATACTGTCCCTGTATAGTACAATTTTATCTCATCAACAGCAAGGCCGATTGCACAAAATGTGTAACAACTCCGAAAAAACCTGTTTGAATGCCTCAATAGGTGCCAGATTTGTCTGCGTTATTCAACATGAAAATTTTGCTTAATTTTCAGGATCAGTTCCTTAGTCATTTTAGTTCATTTTCGCGTTGCAGTAAGCAACTAACTCAGCCTCCTTCATCAAGTCAAAGGAGAACTATGGTTTTTTCGATTTCATAACAACTTATTATGTAAAACTCCAATCTAACTTTCATAAGCAAACACAAGAAAGACGTTGAGGTGTGTCATTTGAGCGTTCGGATTCTCTCTAAACATGTCACTAATGATGCGATAACAGTCCCAGTCTTGTTGCATCAAGAAAATGGTTTCAAGTGAGTTTGAGCACAACAACACTATGCAGAAAATATCGGTAATTTGCATCCTTTATCAACAGACTCATCCACCTTCGTCTTCAAATGACATGTCCAGGTACAACGATTAAAGTGTTATGCCACGAAAATAAACTACACTCAATTTCTCGAATTCCCTTGTGTTACTATTCACGTGATGATATCTTCAATGCACGTCACCTTATATTGTGGTTAGGAAAGTGCTTTTGAGGAATAGAAGGAGCTTCCTGAACTACGTCAGCACGAACATTTGATTGGATTCCACACAGTCTTATTATTGTCACAACTTTCTATTGTTCATTATCGTTAATGATAGTATTGCGACCAACTGCCCACGTTAAAGCCTCTCTCCTACCACATCCGTTCCCACTCAATAACACCGGAGTTCACAACACGTACCCCACCGGTGCTCATGGACTGATTATAGCTGAGCGAATGAATTGAAATAATCGAGGATTATGTCGCCAGTCTACAAGAGATCTGATTTCACCTTGTTGACAATATCCATTCGGATTCTAAGCTTTTTCTTACAGTGGAGTTTCTTACATAGCACAAAGTTCACACTCCCATGCAACAGTGTTGGGGCGACAAACCATAGACATGCACTCCATTCATCCTTCCATCTGTCTCGGTGAAGGCTCACATACATTTTATGCCAGTTTTAAAAGAGCAGTCAACAATAGTCCACTCAAACACTTCTGCATAGTGTGAACAGTTTGCTTAGATGTACTCCGCTTCGCATTGTCAGTGCAATATACTCCATCTGTTGAAATTAGTTCATGCGTTGTGTTGAATAGTGGTAGCTTAATAATTATATACTGCACAAATATTCCATAATATTAAAGACTGGTGAATTTCGTTGATGTGCTCTCTATAACACCATTTCAGATGATTGAGAGGCTTACTAGTGATGGTAGAATGCTGCCGATTAGTTTCCCTTTGAATCAGCTAATCGTTCATGAGTTTGTGAACACAAAGTAATAATTCATTCAGCTGTTCAGTAGTGCTGTTTGGGTTTGTCGTTCTCTAGCAAGTGTCAGTTCATGATATTTAATGCATTTGTCAGAAATAGATCGAATCATATATTTTTATAGTGGATAGGAAAGGAAAGGTTGACATTATTTCACTTTATTCAATATCATGAATGCAAGGAGACTTTGGTACTTTACTGGAACAGAAATAATTGTGAACCTCTATCTGATTACAGATTCACTATCAGTTATCTCTGTAGAGATGTTTGTACCAGGACAGAAATCTCTGTGGATTTCAAATCACACAAGTGAATGTAGAGGTTTTACGTGTAGCAGACCAATTGTGGGGATTCTGATGCTGTGTTTGTAGGCGAATCTTCATGACAGGTCGATTTAAAAGTAAAGTTGAATAAACAACATCTAATGGTACTTCCGTAGACGTCTGCATATTTCAAGATACCGGGAAATAAGTTGATAGAAGAGGGATACTAGTTCGATTTTGATAGTATCAAGCTTTTACGGAAAACTTTTCGTTCACACAAAAGATTGACTGCAGAAAGCCCACTTATATGAGGAATTCCTAATACTTCAACAGGCGTGACGGTGTGACTTCAAATGATACATGTTAAGTCATGACTAATAAATAAAATGCAAATGTATCACTACTTTCTTATTCCTAGCGTATTTCCCTGGATCATACAAATAGCTTCTAATGATATCCAATTGTTCTCCCAAGCACATATTATTGTATATAGCGTACATATTACTCAGTTATGATCTGAACGCAAGAACCTCGATATCTATGTTTAACTCTAAGGCCATCAAGACTTCATCGAAACACGCGCTATCATGAAACTTACCCAACTCAGGAAAAACATTATCATTCTTTGATATTTTAGAGAATCTATTGAAAAATGATAACACCACACTTGAATTTACGTCAACAGTGTCGTGAGACAGCTGTAAAGGCAATTCATAGATTAGTTAACCAACCTTTAGTTGTAGAAAGTAACTTTGAACTAAGAGCAATGTTCTCAACGGAATGGGTCTGTCCACATACCAACGGTTTACGTAAACAGTCACGAGTCAGAATGATGTTCATTCCCTCAGCCGCATACTGTCAGACATGGTTGTGATCACTGCTTACTTGTCGTGTCCGTCTCCACTTCCAAGTCACCTCCTGAATATTTTCTAACCGATTCGCACCTATCCTTGTTTTCATCCACCAGTGAACGTCGATGACGCAGAGAAGATCTTTGGTGAGTCTAACAATCTGATATCTGATAACGTCATCATGATTTTGTGTTGTGAATTCTGCATGTCAAATTTTTATTAAGAATACTGTGAAAAGCATATGTTAACAGGCGACGATTAATTTTTGTTATTTTCAGGGGTCAAAAATATCTACCCCAGTAAATGCATTACTCCAGGTGAGAAGGACGAAAACTTTTCCACTTTTCACTTTCATCCATACTCTATAGACTAATGAGTGATATCAGAGATCGGAAATGCTGAATGCCTTTCGTGAAATCTGACCTGTGATAATTAGTTGGACAATATGTGTGAGTTGAAAGACAGATGCTCGTATGTGCAACAGACTGCTGACGTGAGACGGAAAATGCGAATCGGAACGTGTGTGAGCATCGTTGTTTTCATATAGTCTGGCATGCTTTTTATAATATTTTTTTCTTTGCTGATGAGTTTTTTGTACATCCACAACATAAAAGTGGAATACTTCTGATATTGATTTAACCTTCTCGGTTTAGGTGTCTGAGTATTTGATATTTATTTTTGTCTGACATTTTGGTGTTACCAGTTCTTGTGAAATTTCGCGAGTTTTTATGTGAAATTCCTTTTATTGTTTCCTACATATTCAATGTATTTTTTATCTCTAAAAACATATTTTTATTTTCATTCGATTTGATTATTCATATTCTGCTGACTTTTACTTAATCTATATCGGTTTATTCAGGTGCAGTTTAGAAATATTTTTCGCTGATCTTTGCTTTCAAGATGTGATTCTTCCAGTGTTTTTCATCTTGACGAGTGACAGCATGACTATTTTGTTTCATTACGCAAAAACTTTATAGGGATATTTCCCATTTAACTTTAAATATGTAATGTCAATTTCTATAATCTCAAATTTTATTATTTATGTCATAGCTAAATAATAAATAAAAATGTTGCACAATTAATCTTTTTATTTCATCTTCATGCACCAGTCTTTCTGTCACTGAACGGTATCTACCGGAAGACCCTCTTAACGGATCAATTTTCACACTGAATACTGTCCACATTTTATCAGTTGTCAATCCGTCATTCGATTGTATATGACAAACACTTTTAGTGGACAGCACACAGGGCAATCTAACTGGGATCCTCTGTGTTCACTTGTTGATTGTGATGTGAACTGTCGACTAGACAGAGCTTTTTTGATGCCAAACAACAGATATCCATCTGCAATTAACAAATATTTCTATCAGAATTTGTCGAGGGCCTTTCTCGTTCCCAGAAATCTCTGTGCACACACAGACAACGAGCCTATATTTGTGACCTGATTTTTGGTGACTTATTTGAGTAAGAAGGCGATCTTGTGTTCGAATTTGCACGAATTTTACTCATTTGATTCGGTCAACGTTTACAGAAAACTATAAGTGAGAAAGATATTATCTCGCTCTTTGAAACTATCTCCTGAACATTGAAAGTCATAGGCGAACACAAGAAAGACGTTGAAGTTTGTCATTTGAAGCGTTGAAATTCTCACTGAACATGTCACTAATGATGCAAAGGCGGTTCCCTTCTTGTTGCATCAAGAAAATGGTTTGAAGCGAAGTTGAGTAAAACAATGCTGTGCAGAAAATATCGATGACTGGCATCCTACGTTCGTAGGCTCATCCATCATCGTCTTCGAAAGAAACGAGGAAGCACAACGAACGAAGTTTTATGCCACGGAAAATCAACTACACTCAATTTCCCGGTTTGCCTTGTATAACTATTCACTCGAGAATTTCTTTACTGCACGTCACCTCATAGTGCGGTTAGGAAGGTGCTTTAGAGGGAGAGAAGGAGATTTCTGAACGACGTCATCACCAAAATTTTGTTGTACTCCACCTCATAGGTTCCCATTCAATTACACTGCATTTCCAAACACGTACCACACCGAGGCTCATGAACTGATTATGGTTGAGCGTATTCATTGAAATGATTGAGAAGCATAATGTCAATCTACAACAGACCCAAATTATACTTTCAAACAAATTCATTACTTTTGGTGCCTTATTTAGTTCTTTCATAGCACAAAGTTCACACTCCCATGCAACAGTGTTAGGGAGAAAAATCATGGATATGCCTTCCATTCATCCTTCCGTCTGGCTTTGTGTATAGATACACACATCTTTATCTGCTGACTTTTACGCTACTTCTATAAGAACAAGCAGTAATAATCCACTCAAAGACTTCTGCGTAGTGTCAACCGTTTGATGAGATGTACTCCGGTTCACTCTGTCAGTGCAATATACTCTGCCTGTGGACATACATTCCTTGGTGACCTTGGCGGCCTGCTTAAATCTTGGGCTACCAATTACCTTAAACATTACAAATCATATTGCATCTAATTTCTCATTTCTAATTGATATTTTAATCAATAAATCTTATTCAAATATGACCTCAAATCGGATTATTTATTCTCGTGAATATCTAATATCTTTAAAACCTACTGATCTGCAACTCCATAAAAAAGACAAGAAAAAGCATCATGCCGGCTGGCAGAGAGCATTAAAAAATACCCCTATTCAATTCATGACTGTTCCCGCAATAATGAGTACCAATTGTCGCTCCCTGCCGGCTAAAATTAACTGTCTTCAATCGCTGGTGTCTTCCATTATATATCATAATACTGGGATCATATCACTTCAAGAAACATGGCTTCATGATCTATATGATGACAATCTAGTGTATCTAAATAATTTCAAACTATTCAGACAAGATCGATGTAGTTCCAGGAAGAAACGCGGTGGCGGTGTCGCCATCTTCATCAACTCACAATGGTGTACGTCTAATAATGTATGTTTCAAATTCTCTAGTGACAATATTGACTGTCTCACCGTTAAGTGTCGACCTAAACATTTGTCAAAATACAACTACATTTACATCTCGAACATGTATATTGCTCCTGGATGCAACTCCACAGAATTATCTTTATTTGCGGATGAATTTACTTCCCTTGCTGCCACCTCCTTCGGAAATTCCTTGTCTATAGTTACTGGTGATTTTAATTCTAGTGACCACAGCTTCCTAATTTCACTTGGACACGATAATATTGTCAACTTCCCGACTAGAATGGACAACACTCTTGACCTTGTTTTCACAAACGATGCAGGAATATTTGAAGCTCGAAAGAGAGCCCCACTACTAAATTCAGATCACTGTATCATAAGAATATTGCCCAAAGTATATGGAAAGCAGCACAAAAGAGTCTTCTCACACCTTGGAAAGAAAACACAACACAGATGTTATTCCCATGACAATATACTGAACCTAAGGTCCATGTTAAAAGACACAAACTGGGATCTATTTACTGAACAAGCTCTTGATAACACAATTGCCAACATAACACATTATCTTAATTTCTGTCTTGATGTTTGTTGTCCAAAAGAGACAATCTTCTTAAAATTCGATCGCTTCTCCTCTACTCAACTCAAAAAGCTCCGCCGTGAAAAAGAAAGGTTGTTCAAAATGAAAAACAAATCTGGTGTTAAGAGAATGAACACTTTGATTAAGCTTGAATTACAAAGATTGAATGCTCTCTATAACCAGAAGTTTCTTTCATGTAAATCCCCATCAAATATGTGGAAGTTATTAAAGGAAATCACAGGTGGTAAGCAAATGTTGAATGATATTTCTGTAGATGTTAATACGCTTAATGAATCCTTCATATGTATTCCAGCAAATGTTATGATTCCTAACTCAAATAGTGTAAACAATGACTGCTTCTCATGCTTAAACACGAATGATGTCCTCAAGTGTCTTCAATCTCTCAAGCCTACTCAGTCCCTCGGTCCTGATGGTGTTCCTGCTGTTATCCTTAAGAGTGTGCCGACATCTTGTGTTCCCCGCTAACTGACATTTTCAACGAATCGTTTTCCAAAAGTATTATACCTGAATCATGGAAAAACATCAAGATCGTTCCAGTGCCTAAATCTACAAGTGGACCAAATGTTAAGTTTAGACCCATTTCAATTACCTCACCCTTTTTGAAAGTTATGGAAAGACTTATTTTACTTAATCTTGATCCCTCTTTAAAACCTTTCAACGACCCCAACCAGTTTGCTTATAAACATAGTAGGAGTACGTTAGATGCCGCTGTCGTCCTCCACCATAGCATAGTCTCTAGTTTAGATAAAGGGGCTAAATACGTTCGCTGTGCCTTCCTTGATTACACATCTGCATTTGACTCTGTTCCCAGGTCTCTCTTGCTAAGTAAGCTTGCTGCAACACAGGCTGAAAGCTGGACAAATAAGTGGTTGCATTCCTATTTTTCTGAAAGGAAGCAGTACACCGTCTACAATGGAAAATCCTCCACTACCTCACTTACTTTAGCTGGTGTTCCTCAAGGTGCTGTTCTTTCTCCCTTTCTGTTCTCGTTTTTCTTACATGACTTGCCTCATTCTGATGTAGCCACTTTTGTTAAATATGCCGATGACCTCTCGGTTTCTATGCCTGTCAACTCTCAGTCAGATTGTTCCAAATTAAATAGCTTTTTGTCGGAAATTAGTCAGTGGTCCTCTTCAAACGGACTTAAGCTTAATCCGTCTAAATGTCAGGTAGTCAATTTCAGTTTCAGACGTAAATGTGACCTACAGCAACTAGTTAGCTCACATGGCCCCACTCTCATTGACGGCACAGAGGTTGAAAATACATCTTATGTCAAGTACCTTGGGCTGAGTTTTTCCACCGATCTTTCCTGGTCTTCCCACATCTTGCTAGTTACTAGAAAGATGTTTCGCTTAACGTTCTACATTAGGAAATTTAGGCAGTCTGGCATAAACCAGTCTTTACTTTCTCAGTTTGTAAATTCTTGTATTCTACCCATCCTCCTTTACTGCTCCCCATTAGTCTTTCCTGGACTACTTAAGAAAGACTTTGCTTCGCTGAGAAGAGCACTGAAAGCTGTTAGTAGGGCAAGTGGGATATCGTTAAACCAACTGGTGAACACTATTGTAGATAGACATATTATATCATGTAAGAAACTAGCAAATACAATATTGTCGGACCCCAAGCATCCTCTCTATACACATCTATCTCCTTGCATTTCATCTGGTAGAACTAGAAGCAGCTATAGGCGGCTATATGCTAGGACTACCAAATACAAAAAGTCCACAATACCATATCTGGCACAGCTGTTATGTGATGAGAAATCCGTTAGGTATGACACGATAAACTTACTGCGGCACTCTAACAAATAGTCCCATTAGTTTTTGTTTTCCTTTCCTCGTTACTACTACACTGTTGTTCTCATTTACTACCACACATCAACTTTATATTTCAAATCCTGTGTTGCATTGTTTGAAATGAAATACTCTACGTTGTTTTTTTCTTAATTTCTAATATTTATTTATTTTATTTATTTATAACTTATTTATTTTATTTTTATTTATTTATCTTTGATTTTTAAAAATCTTATATAATTTATGAGGTAATTAGATGCAATATACTGTAATGCACGCTGAAAATTCCATACCTGTACCACAAATACTGTTTGGAATAAAGCTATTATTAATATTATTGTTTCCTGCGTTGTGTTGAATCGTGGAAGCTGAGGAATAATTTACTGGACAAATATTCCATAATATTAAAGACTGATAAATTTCGTTAATTTCTCTCGACGACACCATTTCAGATGATTGAGAGACTGACTAGTGATGGTAGAATGCTGTCGATTAGTTTGTTGGTGAATCAGCTGATCGTTTATGAGTTTGAGAATACAAAGTAATAATTCACGGAACTGTTCAGTAATGCTGCTTGATTTTCGCTGTTCTGTAACTAGTGTCAGGTCATGATAGTTTATGCATTCGTCAGTAATAAAGCGAATCATTCCTTTTTTATACTGAGTAGTTATTAAGGAAAGGTTGACGTTATTTCACTTTATTCAATATCATGTCTGCAGCGAGATTTTAGAACTTCTCTGTTGACACAAATAATTGTGAACTTTCATCTTATTGCAGATGCATTTTCAGTTATCTCTGTAGAGATGTTTGTAACAGGACAGAAATCTCTGTGCATTTCTAAGCACACAAGTCCATGTAGAGGAGTGACGTGTAGCAAACAAACTGTGGTGATGCTGACACTGTGTATGCAGGCGAATCTTCATGACAAGTAGATGTTAAACTAAAACAGAATAAACAACGTGTAAAGGTTGTTCTGTAGACATCTGCAGATTTCACGAGACTGGGAAACAAGTAGATAGAAACGAGACACGACATCGAATTCGATAGGCTTAAGCTTCCACAGAAAGCTTTAGGTTCATACAACAAAATGTTGACTGCAGAAGCCCTACGTTTACGAGGAAAATCTAAAAGCTTCAACCGGCGTGACGGTGTGGCATCAAATGATGCATGATCAGTTCTGGCCAATAAATAAAAGGCATATGTATCACTACTTTCCTATTCCTAGTGTATTATTGTCGATTACACAAATATCTTCTAATAACATCCAATTGTTCTCCCAAGCACATATTATTGTATATAGCCTACATATTACTCAGTTGTGATCTGAGCGCAAGAACTTCGATATCTAGCTTTGTGTAGCTTTGTTTCTTTCTTCTGCTTACGCCAGTAAATATGCTGGAAACTACTTTTCTAGCACCTTCAAACACTGTTTAATTTTGGCTTTGCTACCGATATGCTAATATGTTGTTGTCAAAACTAACTGAGATTACCCATAAACTATGTAGATTTTTATTTTTTATTGTTAATTTACGAACTGGATGCAATACTGAAGTAAAATGCTGACAACTCTCTTCTGTATCGCAAGTACTGTTTTGGAATAAAGCTATTATCGTTATCATTATTATTATTATTATCTATGTTTTACTCTATGGCCAACAAGACTTCATCGAGACACGCGCTACCACGAAACTTTCCAAACTCACGGAAAACATGATCGTTCTTTCGTATTTCAGCGGTTCCATTCAACAATTATAATATCACACTCGAATTTACGTCAACAGTGTCGTGAGACAGCTGTACAGGCGATTCAGACTTCTAAGTACAATGAAGTTCTGTAACAAGAGACTAGTTAACTAAAGTTCATCTGTAGAAGGTCACTTTCAACCAAGAGGAATATTCTCAACGGAATGGATCTGTTCACACACCACCGCTTCATGCAGTTATTCCCGAGTAACAATGATCTTCTTTCACTCAGACAAACTCATATCGTTGAACTGCACATCATCAGTGTACACGCAACCACACAGAGAAGTATTAAAATTAACGACTGATGAAGAACGATGGCGAATTGTCAAGGTCGAAATCAAAATATGATATACAAATATCAAATCAGTGATACACGGTCTAGGAGTGAAACGCGTTCTAATTGCGGAGTTAGCCGTCACGTTTGAATAAGTTTAAATATTACAAATAGATCATACAGAAGGGAGTATCCGAACAATTTTCCCAATACACAATGATATTTTTTTTTCATATTCTGTTATCCAAGACCATCAACTTTTGTCGCACATAATCCCTAAAGTCTGTTTAAACTGTTTTATACTGTTTACAGTTTGTAGACTAATATTGCGTCTGTGGTCAAATTTGATCATATTTCACGCAACTTCGTTGTACATCTAGTCCTCACTCGGCGTGCAGTTGGTGTAAAATTGTTCCGCATCCCTGATGACAGCTCACGTGTTAGGCAATTAAAATTTTACAAACTTAAGTATACTATTCATGTCTCAACGGATGTCGTTTTATTATGAGTTCTCTTGGTTTAGCAGAACATACTTAATCATGCAAACTGTTTTCTGGATGTAACCAATAATCTGTTCAGCCCTGAATATTGACAGCTGGCCAGTATTCTAGTTATAGTTATTGAGATTAGAATATGAGCATTGGGACACTGGTGAGAAAACATCATGGTTGAAGAATCAAGTAAAACTGATTATCTTGTGAGAATACCGCTGGTATTTTACAATGTGCGCCTAATTCATGAGACCAAGTTGTTTTACTATTTCTTTGAATCGTTGAATGATGGTAGTCTTTAGGTTTATACAGAAATACTTCTCCGTCAGATTCACCAGACTACCATTTCTTATTTCTAAACCACTTTCAACAGTCCGAATCACGTTTTAAGGTAAGCATTCTCTATGTTGACTGGAAAGTATGGATAGAAGACCGAGTTGAAGGGAATCCAGTATCTTTCGAAATTATGCTGACCGAATAAGGCATCACTGAAAGCCTTCTAGCTAAATCTTCAGAGATAATCGTTTCCGTGCAAGCACTTTTGAATGAATGAAAGTGAGAACTAAGATCAAACTAGATATCTCAGAGCTGTGTGCATTCGAACAAGATACCTGTGAGTTACAAATTCGGCACTTTAACTATGGAGTGTAATCTCAAGCTCAAGTGCCACCATAAGACAATAATCCACCTATTCAAATACTATTGAATACGAGACATAACATTCGCTAATTTTAAAATTGATTATAAGCCAAGGGAAAATAATTTTTTAAACAGCATCCATACTTCTCGACTATATTACGTAAGACAAACGTTTCATCAATAATTATGTTTCCACTCATTGAAATTCCCCTTACGAGCAATAATGAAAAGAACACGTAGATCAGCGAAGAGTCTCTTCTCGGCGAATTCATTTTCTTAGCTGTACAACTGCAAATAGATATGTGTTATTTTGTACGTATCTGAACACTAAGTTCGTGAAACAAAATTACAATTGGTTAGGGTTATTTTAACTAGACAGGTGAAGATTGGTAATACAAGTCAAGAAAATTAGGTTCTAATGAAATTAGGGTAGTAACAAAGGTGATGAGTTGTCACAAACACTTTTTAAAAGAAGTTATGCAATAATCTGAATAGTTTGGTGAGTCAGTTTTACTCAGGTTCCACATAGGAACAAAGTAGATAATACGAAATTACGTAAGAGTTCTAAATAAATACAAGAAGTATCAGCAATTAAAGAACAGGCGAAGAAACAAACTTAAGGCATCGAAATCGCAAAAATCAAATCAAAAATAGTTGTTACGATGACAGTAGGAGTGGTTGAGTAATCCTCTTTTGTCTGCACAGCTCTGGTTTTCCCATGTGAATGGTCAGAGATTCAGCGATACAAAGAAGACGAAACCGTATTGCCTTTGACAGGTTATTCTGAACTCTTTAGATTGCTTTGAAAGAGGCGTTTGTCGAAATGGAATGATCAGTGTTAACCAGGTGTTCAATTATCGCACTCCTTATTGCACCACCATTGCCTTTCCGCAACCATGCTGGAAAGTGTTCTTGAATCCTCTTGGGCAAGGTGCGCGCCGGACGACCGATGTACCTGGCTCCACAGTAGCAGGTGGACTGATATATGCACCTAGAAGTGGTCAGATGCGGGATCTTGTCCTTGAGGCTTCTGCAGATCCGTAGGCGACTGGAGAACACTATTCCTAGCGTTACTGCAAAGAATGTTCTTCTCAGGGATGATGTGATCCTTCTCTTCAGAATATCGCTTGCTAAATCTCCCTTGAAATCCAAGTTCACGTAGATTTATTTAGGCGCAATTTAAGTTTCGTTCCTCCGAATTCTCGGTTTGATATTTTTGTCAATGAATCTTAGTGGGTATCCAGTTTGGATGAAGATTTCTCTTAGAATGTATAATTCTGTTTCCAGAACGTCGGGACTATGAATGCGTTGGATGCAGGTGGCAAGTGATTTAATTGAATTCCGCACTTGTTGAATGTGTATCCAGCTATGGAAGCTTGTTAGTTGATCCTTCCACCTCCTTAGTCTTCCATCAATTCTTGGTGTTATTTCCACATAAGAAACGGAATTCGTGATTGATATTGCAGTAAGATGTCCTTTGGGTTCACTACTATCAGATTTCTTCGTGGCAAGCCTCGACAGAGGTTCACTAAAGCCGAACGTTGATAATTTGCGACTGTATAAAATATACGTAGACGACATATTCATTATTTGTGACAAAAACAATGACCTGAATCTACAGCTGAAGACATTTAACTGTTGCCATAAAGCAATAAAATTCACTCCGGAAGTGGAAAACGAATCACAAATTCCGTTTCTTGATGTGGAAATAACAAGGAGAACTGATGGGAGACTGGAGTACCCCTATACCAACTGCAAACATGCTTTGTAATCTAATTTGTATGCTTGTATTATATGTTTACTAAGACCGATTTTATATGCACTTCGAAAACATTTGTCAATTTACTTTTGAACATTACCTTGACACAACTTTAAAATTTAACTATTGGTATAATACACGTTCGTACTCCTCCTCAAGTGCCTTTTGATTTACGTTCTGGACGTCGAGTGAAAACAACGTTAGGACAAAACAATAAACGAGAAGAAGTACTAGAATATACATGTATGCAAGTTTAGTCAAATAACTCACGCAATAAATTGATGAGCCCAACGATAAATTGTTCACTTCGACGAAAACTTGTTGAACCCGGCGACAACTTGTTCACCTCGACGCATCACTACACTTGCTGGATTAATAAAACTCTAAATTTCTCGAATCTATATATAAATATATAATAGATATTTCGGACTGATTCTTGTGCTTTCTCATCACACAACTTGCAGTAATTTGTGGTAAGCATCTGCATTGCATGTTTTTCTGTCCTACCCTATTCTTAGTGTGCATACTTTTTGCCATTTTGTTACTCTTAAACCACTTTTCTACGAACTGTAACATGTCTTCCAATACTTCTAATAACTTAGAGCTAGGATCTGTTAGTACTGTTCCTCTTACTGTGCAAGTTTTAGGCCCAGAGACTCCCAACTTTGATTTGCACGACTGGAGCATTACTTCACTGTCAATAAGCTCACATCACAGATAGCTAAATTCGGCATTTTGAGTACAGTGCTACCAGACGAAGTCGCTGAGCAGGTACGACAATACATCCTTCAACCCAGCACACACGCTCCTAACGACAAGGTGATGGAAGAGGTACTTCGATGCACTTTGCTTTCAGATACGCAAGCACTCGATCTTTTCTTAGGCAATGGAGAGCTGAATCAACACAAGCATTAAGTATGGCCGAAAATGCATTGCGAAAACATGGACATCAACAGTCGTCATTCCATATAGAGCAGAGACGTCAGACGATATCAGAAGAGTACTCAAGCAGCTCGACATTAGAGTTTTCTTCAAAACATTGGACACACTTCAAAGGAACCTTTTGCATATGAAAGACCGAATCCCTTAAGATTCTCTGTCTAATTGTGTCTATAAAATAAAATGCTCGGAATGTGGTGCGATCTACATCAAACAAACATCTCGAGAAATCAAAATCAAAAGAAATGATCACTATAGAGCGTCTCTTTGACCACCAAAACATCCTAATGAACTAGAAAGACTTGAAAAATCACCAGTCATAGGTCTACATGCTATAGAATCAGGCCACAGAATTGATTTTGACAATATTGGAATAATCCAGAAAAACTTCAGAAACCACAAAGAACGTCTAATATCAGAAGCATTTCATATCAAGTCTAATCCAAATTGCCTGAATAGGAATGATGGGCTAAAACAGAATCTGACCTGGTTACAACACCCCCCTCCCCCATGAAGTAGCAAAATCAACACAAATGTGATGAGCAAGTTCACTATGTAAACACACACTACTTTCATAATTCTACACACTGATAAAATCCAACTATCTACACCTGATTTTGTTATCTTTACCAATTCGCCATCTTTACAACCAAAATGACCCCAAACTAACGAACGATGATCAAGTTAGTAAACTTTATTTTGATGTAATAACAGATATACTATTACCTTTGATATTTGGTTTGAACGATCTTCATTATTATTTTGACTTTCAATATGTCCTTTTAAGTTGAACTAAGTCTATATTTTTTCTCACCCCCTAACTCTTTGTTATATATATGCTGAGATTTTGTAAATTCCGGTTTAATAATACTTTGAGAAAGCTATTAGCATTAAGTAGCGAAACGTCAGTAAAAACAATATCGTTTTGTTTTTCATTCATTGGGAAATACAAAAAACCTTTATTATAATAAATATCATATAGCCAATGCACAAATGTTTTCAAACCGTTAGAAGTGAACTTGGTTTGGGCATATACAATGCAAAGCTAGGTGGTAAAACCCTATCGCACCTCATGTGGCATATGCAACGCCTAGTCGCAGATAGAGAAATCGATAAACGTCTCTTGTGTCAAATCTGGCTTTGAGGGCTACCTGCAAACATCCAGCAAGTTCTTACTTTCGGAGACGACGACATTGACAAAGAAAAACTCGCCAAAATCACGGATCGCATGTACGAGAGATCAGCACCTCAATCTATTGCTTCCAGTAGCAGAATACCAGACACTCACGACAGGATACAGACTCTAGAACACAATGCTAATAGCTTTCTCAAAGTATTATTAAACCGGAATTTACAAAATCTCAGCATATATATAACAAAGAGTTAGGGGGTGAGAAAAAATATAGACTTAGTTCAACTTAAAAGGACATATTGAAAGTCAAAATAATAATGAAGATCGTTCAAACCAAATATCAAAGGTAATAGTATATCTGTTATTACATCAAAATAAAGTTTACTAACTTGATCATCGTTCGTTAGTTTGGGGTCATTTTGGTTGTAAAGATGGCGAATTGGTAAAGATAACAAAATCAGGTGTAGATAGTTGGATTTTATCAGTGTGTAGAATTATGAAAGTAGTGTGTGTTTACATAGTGAACTTGCTCATCACATTTGTGTTGATTTTGCTACTTCATGGGGGAGGGGGGTGTTGTAACCAGGTCAGATTCTGTTTTAGCCCATCATTCCTATTCAGGCAATTTGGATTAGACTTGATATGAAATGCTTCTGATATTAGACGTTCTTTGTGGTTTCTGAAGTTTTTCTGGATTATTCCAATATTGTCAAAATCAATTCTGTGGCCTGATTCTATAGCATGTAGACCTATGACTGGTGATTTTTCAAGTCTTTCTAGTTCATTAGGATGTTTTGGTGGTCAAAGAGACGCTCTATAGTGATCATTTCTTTTGATTTTGATTTCTCGAGATGTTTGTTTGATGTAGATCGCACCACATTCCGAGCATTTTATTTTATAGACACAATTAGACAGAGAATCTTAAGGGATTCGGTCTTTCATATGCAAAAGGTTCCTTTGAAGTGCGTCCAATGTTTTGAAGAAAACTCTAATGTCGAGCTGCTTGAGTACTCTTCTGATATCGTCTGACGTCTCTGCTCTATATGGAATGACGACTGTTGATGTCCATGTTTTCGCAATGCATTTTCGGCCATACTTAATGCTTGTGTTGATTCAGCTCTCCATTGCCTAAGAAAAGATCGAGTGCTTGCGTATCTGAAAGCAAAGTGCATCGAAGTACCTCTTCCATCACCTTGTCGTTAGGAGCGTGTGTGCTGGGTTGAAGGATGTATTGTCGTACCTGCTCAGCGACTTCGTCTGGTAGCACTGTACTCAAAATGCCGAATTTAGCTATCTGTGATGTGAGCTTATTGACAGTGAAGTAATGCTCCAGTCGTGCAAATCAAAGTTGGGAGTCTCTGGGCCTAAAACTTGCACAGTAAGAGGAACAGTACTAACAGATCCTAGCTCTAAGTTATTAGAAGTATTGGAAGACATGTTACAGTTCGTAGAAAAGTGGTTTAAGAGTAACAAAATGGCAAAAAGTATGCACACTAAGAATAGGGTAGGACAGAAAAACATGCAATGCAGATGCTTACCACAAATTACTGCAAGTTGTGTGATGAGAAAGCACAAGAATCAGTCCGAAATATCTATTATATATTTATATATAGATTCGAGAAATTTAGAGTTTTATTAATCCAGCAAGTGTAGTGATGCGTCGAGGTGAACAAGTTGTCGCCGGGTTCAACAAGTTTTCGTCGAAGTGAACAATTTATCGTTGGGCTCATCAATTTATTGCGTGAGTTATTTGACTAAACTTGCATACATGTATATTCTAGTACTTCTTCTCGTTTATTGTTTTGTCCTAACGTTGTTTTCACTCGACGTCCAGAACGTAAATCAAAAGGCACTTGAGGAGGAGTACGAACGTGTATTATACCAATAGTTAAATTTTAAAGTTGTGTCAAGGTAATGTTCAAAAGTAAATTGACAAATGTTTTCGAAGTGCATATAAAATCGGTCTTAGTAAACATATAATACAAGCATACAAATTAGATTACAAAGCATGTTTGCAGTTGGTATAGGGGTACTCCAGTCTCCCATCAGTTCTCCTTGTTATTTCCACATCAAGAAACGGAATTTGTGATTCGTTTTCCACTTCCGGAGTGAATTTTATTGCTTTATGGCAACAGTTAAATGTCTTCAGCTGTAGATTCAGGTCATTGTTTTTGTCACAAATAATGAATATGTCGTCTACGTATATTTTATACAGTCGCAAATTATCAACGTTCGGCTTTAGTGAACCTCTGTCGAGGCTTGCCACGAAGAAATCTGATAGTAGTGAACCCAAAGGACATCTTACTGCAATATCAATCACGAATTCCGTTTCTTATGTGGAAATAACACCAAGAATTGATGGAAGACTAAGGAGGTGGAAGGATCAACTAACAAGCTTCCATAGCTGGATACACATTCAACAAGTGCGGAATTCAATTAAATCACTTGCCACCTGCATCCAACGCATTCATAGTCCCGACGTTCTGGAAACAGAATTATACATTCTAAGAGAAATCTTCATCCAAACTGGATACCCACTAAGATTCATTGACAAAAATATCAAACCGAGAATTCGGAGGAACGAAACTTAAATTGCGCCTAAATAAATCTACGTGAACTTGGATTTCAAGGGAGATTTAGCAAGCGATATTCTGAAGAGAAGGATCACATCATCCCTGAGAAGAACATTCTTTGCAGTAACGCTAGGAATAGTGTTCTCCAGTCGCCTACGGATCTGCAGAAGCCTCAAGGACAAGATCCCGCATCTGACCACTTCTAGGTGCATATATCAGTCCACCTGCTACTGTGGAGCCAGGTACATCGGTCGTCCGGCGCGCACCTTGCCCAAGAGGATTCAAGAACACTTTCCAGCATGGTTGCGGAAAGGCAATGGTGGTGCAATAAGGAGTGCGATAATTGAACACCTGGTTAACACTGATCATTCCATTTCGACAAACGCCTCTTTCAAAGCAATCTAAAGAGTTCAGAATAACCTGTCAAAGGCAATACGGTTTCGTCTTCTTTGTATCGCTGAATCTCTGACCATTCACATGGGAAAACCAGAGCTGTGCAGACAAAAGAGGATTACTCAACCACTCCTACTGTCATCGTAACAACTATTTTTGATTTGATTTTTGCGATTTCGATGCCTTAAGTTTGTTTCTTCGCCTGTTCTTTAATTGCTGATACTTCTTGTATTTATTTAGAACTCTTACGTAATTTCGTATTATCTACTTTGTTCCTATGTGGAACCTGAGTAAAACTGACTCACCAAACTATTCAGATTATTGCATAACTTCTTTTAAAAAGTGTTTGTGACAACTCATCACCTTTGTTACTACCCTAATTTCATTAGAACCTAATTTTCTTGACTTGTATTACCAATCTTCACCTGTCTAGTTAAAATAACCCTAACCAATTGTAATTTTGTTTCACGAACTTAGTGTTCAGATACGTACAAAATAACACATATCTATTTGCAGTTGTACAGCTAAGAAAATGAATTCGCCGAGAAGAGACTCTTCGCTGATCTACGTGTTCTTTTCATTATTGCTCGTAAGGGGAATTTCAATGAGTGGAAACATAATTATTGATGAAACGTTTGTCTTACGTAATATAGTCGAGAAGTATGGATGCTGTTTAAAAAATTATTTTCCCTTGGCTTATAATCAATTTTAAAATTAGCGAATGTTATGTCTCGTATTCAATAGTATTTGAATAGGTGGATTATTGTCTTATGGTGGCACTTGAGCTTGAGATTACACTCCATAGTTAAAGTGCCGAATTTGTAACTCACAGGTATCTTGTTCGAATGCACACAGCTCTGAGATATCTAGTTTGATCTTAGTTCTCACTTTCATTCATTCAAAAGTGCTTGCACGGAAACGATTATCTCTGAAGATTTAGCTAGAAGGCTTTCAGTGATGCCTTATTCGGTCAGCATAATTTCGAAAGATACTGGATTCCCTTCAACTCGGTCTTCTATCCATACTTTCCAGTCAACATAGAGAATGCTTACCTTAAAACGTGATTCGGACTGTTGAAAGTGGTTTAGAAATAAGAAATGGTAGTCTGGTGAATCTGACGGAGAAGTATTTCTGTATAAACCTAAAGACTACCATCATTCAACGATTCAAAGAAATAGTAAAACAACTTGGTCTCATGAATTAGGCGCACATTGTAAAATACCAGCGGTATTCTCACAAGATAATCAGTTTTACTTGATTCTTCAACCATGATGTTTTCTCACCAGTGTCCCAATGCTCATATTCTAATCTCAATAACTATAACTAGAATACTGGCCAGCTGTCAATATTCAGGGCTGAACAGATTATTGGTTACATCCAGAAAACAGTTTGCATGATTAAGTATGTTCTGCTAAACCAAGAGAACTCATAATAAAACGACATCCGTTGAGACATGAATAGTATACTTAAGTTTGTAAAATTTTAATTGCCTAACACGTGAGCTGTCATCAGGGATGCGGAACAATTTTACACCAACTGCACGCCGAGTGAGGACTAGATGTACAACGAAGTTGCGTGAAATATGATCAAATTTGACCACAGACGCAATATTAGTCTACAAACTGTAAACAGTATAAAACAGTTTAAACAGACTTTAGGGATTATGTGCGACAAAAGTTGATGGTCTTGGATAACAGAATATGAAAAAAAAATATCATTGTGTATTGGGAAAATTGTTCGGATACTCCCTTCTGTATGATCTATTTGTAATATTTAAACTTATTCAAACGTGACGGCTAACTCCGCAATTAGAACGCGTTTCACTCCTAGACCGTGTATCACTGATTTGATATTTGTATATCATATTTTGATTTCGACCTTGACAATTCGCCATCGTTCTTCATCAGTCGTTAATTTTAATACTTCTCTGTGTGGTTGCGTGTACACTGATGATGTGCAGTTCAACGATATGAGTTTGTCTGAGTGAAAGAAGATCATTGTTACTCGGGAATAACTGCATGAAGCGGTGGTGTGTGAACAGATCCATTCCGTTGAGAATATTCCTCTTGGTTGAAAGTGACCTTCTACAGATGAACTTTAGTTAACTAGTCTCTTGTTACAGAACTTCATTGTACTTAGAAGTCTGAATCGCCTGTACAGCTGTCTCACGACACTGTTGACGTAAATTCGAGTGTGATATTATAATTGTTGAATGGAACCGCTGAAATACGAAAGAACGATCATGTTTTCCGTGAGTTTGGAAAGTTTCGTGGTAGCGCGTGTCTCGATGAAGTCTTGTTGGCCATAGAGTAAAACATAGATAATAATAATAATAATGATAACGATAATAGCTTTATTCCAAAACAGTACTTGCGATACAGAAGAGAGTTGTCAGCATTTTACTTCAGTATTGCATCCAGTTCGTAAATTAACAATAAAAAATAAAAATCTACATAGTTTATGGGTAATCTCAGTTAGTTTTGACAACAACATATTAGCATATCGGTAGCAAAGCCAAAATTAAACAGTGTTTGAAGGTGCTAGAAAAGTAGTTTCCAGCATATTTACTGGCGTAAGCAGAAGAAAGAAACAAAGCTACACAAAGCTAGATATCGAAGTTCTTGCGCTCAGATCACAACTGAGTAATATGTAGGCTATATACAATAATATGTGCTTGGGAGAACAATTGGATGTTATTAGAAGATATTTGTGTAATCGACAATAATACACTAGGAATAGGAAAGTAGTGATACATATGCCTTTTATTTATTGGCCAGAACTGATCATGCATCATTTGATGCCACACCGTCACGCCGGTTGAAGCTTTTAGATTTTCCTCGTAAACGTAGGGCTTCTGCAGTCAACATTTTGTTGTATGAACCTAAAGCTTTCTGTGGAAGCTTAAGCCTATCGAATTCGATGTCGTGTCTCGTTTCTATCTACTTGTTTCCCAGTCTCGTGAAATCTGCAGATGTCTACAGAACAACCTTTACACGTTGTTTATTCTGTTTTAGTTTAACATCTACTTGTCATGAAGATTCGCCTGCATACACAGTGTCAGCATCACCACAGTTTGTTTGCTACACGTCACTCCTCTACATGGACTTGTGTGCTTAGAAATGCACAGAGATTTCTGTCCTGTTACAAACATCTCTACAGAGATAACTGAAAATGCATCTGCAATAAGATGAAAGTTCACAATTATTTGTGTCAACAGAGAAGTTCTAAAATCTCGCTGCAGACATGATATTGAATAAAGTGAAATAACGTCAACCTTTCCTTAATAACTACTCAGTATAAAAAAGGAATGATTCGCTTTATTACTGACGAATGCATAAACTATCATGACCTGACACTAGTTACAGAACAGCGAAAATCAAGCAGCATTACTGAACAGTTCCGTGAATTATTACTTTGTATTCTCAAACTCATAAACGATCAGCTGATTCACCAACAAACTAATCGACAGCATTCTACCATCACTAGTCAGTCTCTCAATCATCTGAAATGGTGTCGTCGAGAGAAATTAACGAAATTTATCAGTCTTTAATATTATGGAATATTTGTCCAGTAAATTATTCCTCAGCTTCCACGATTCAACACAACGCAGGAAACAATAATATTAATAATAGCTTTATTCCAAACAGTATTTGTGGTACAGGTATGGAATTTTCAGCGTGCATTACAGTATATTGCATCTAATTACCTCATAAATTATATAAGATTTTTAAAAATCAAAGATAAATAAATAAAAATAAAATAAATAAGTTATAAATAAATAAAATAAATAAATATTAGAAATTAAGAAAAAAACAACGTAGAGTATTTCATTTCAAACAATGCAACACAGGATTTGAAATATAAAGTTGATGTGTGGTAGTAAATGAGAACAACAGTGTAGTAGTAACGAGGAAAGGAAAACAAAAACTAATGGGACTATTTGTTAGAGTGCCGCAGTAAGTTTATCGTGTCATACCTAACGGATTTCTCATCACATAACAGCTGTGCCAGATATGGTATTGTGGACTTTTTGTATTTGGTAGTCCTAGCATATAGCCGCCTATAGCTGCTTCTAGTTCTACCAGATGAAATGCAAGGAGATAGATGTGTATAGAGAGGATGCTTGGGGTCCGACAATATTGTATTTGCTAGTTTCTTACATGATATAATATGTCTATCTACAATAGTGTTCACCAGTTGGTTTAACGATATCCCACTTGCCCTACTAACAGCTTTCAGTGCTCTTCTCAGCGAAGCAAAGTCTTTCTTAAGTAGTCCAGGAAAGACTAATGGGGAGCAGTAAAGGAGGATGGGTAGAATACAAGAATTTACAAACTGAGAAAGTAAAGACTGGTTTATGCCAGACTGCCTAAATTTCCTAATGTAGAACGTTAAGCGAAACATCTTTCTAGTAACTAGCAAGATGTGGGAAGACCAGGAAAGATCGGTGGAAAAACTCAGCCCAAGGTACTTGACATAAGATGTATTTTCAACCTCTGTGCCGTCAATGAGAGTGGGGCCATGTGAGCTAACTAGTTGCTGTAGGTCACATTTACGTCTGAAACTGAAATTGACTACCTGACATTTAGACGGATTAAGCTTAAGTCCGTTTGAAGAGGACCACTGACTAATTTCCGACAAAAAGCTATTTAATTTGGAACAATCTGACTGAGAGTTGACAGGCATAGAAACCGAGAGGTCATCGGCATATTTAACAAAAGTGGCTACATCAGAATGAGGCAAGTCATGTAAGAAAAACGAGAACAGAAAGGGAGAAAGAACAGCACCTTGAGGAACACCAGCTAAAGTAAGTGAGGTAGTGGAGGATTTTCCATTGTAGACGGTGTACTGCTTCCTTTCAGAAAAATAGGAATGCAACCACTTATTTGTCCAGCTTTCAGCCTGTGTTGCAGCAAGCTTACTTAGCAAGAGAGACCTGGGAACAGAGTCAAATGCAGATGTGTAATCAAGGAAGGCACAGCGAACGTATTTAGCCCCTTTATCTAAACTAGAGACTATGCTATGGTGGAGGACGACAGCGGCATCTAACGTACTCCTACTATGTTTATAAGCAAACTGGTTGGGGTCGTTGAAAGGTTTTAAAGAGGGATCAAGATTAAGTAAAATAAGTCTTTCCATAACTTTCAAAAAGGGTGAGGTAATTGAAATGGGTCTAAACTTAACATTTGGTCCACTTGTAGATTTAGGCACTGGAACGATCTTGATGTTTTTCCATGATTCAGGTATAATACTTTTGGAAAACGATTCGTTGAAAATGTCAGTTAGCGGGGAACACAAGATGTCGGCACACTCTTAAGGATAACAGCAGGAACACCATCAGGACCGAGGGACTGAGTAGGCTTGAGAGATTGAAGACACTTGAGGACATCATTCGTGTTTAAGCATGAGAAGCAGTCATTGTTTACACTATTTGAGTTAGGAATCATAACATTTGCTGGAATACATATGAAGGATTCATTAAGCGTATTAACATCTACAGAAATATCATTCAACATTTGCTTACCACCTGTGATTTCCTTTAATAACTTCCACATATTTGATGGGGATTTACATGAAAGAAACTTCTGGTTATAGAGAGCATTCAATCTTTGTAATTCAAGCTTAATCAAAGTGTTCATTCTCTTAACACCAGATTTGTTTTTCATTTTGAACAACCTTTCTTTTTCACGGCGGAGCTTTTTGAGTTGAGTAGAGGAGAAGCGATCGAATTTTAAGAAGATTGTCTCTTTTGGACAACAAACATCAAGACAGAAATTAAGATAATGTGTTATGTTGGCAATTGTGTTATCAAGAGCTTGTTCAGTAAATAGATCCCAGTTTGTGTCTTTTAACATGGACCTTAGGTTCAGTATATTGTCATGGGAATAACATCTGTGTTGTGTTTTCTTTCCAAGGTGTGAGAAGACTCTTTTGTGCTGCTTTCCATATACTTTGGGCAATATTCTTATGATACAGTGATCTGAATTTAGTAGTGGGGCTCTCTTTCGAGCTTCAAATATTCCTGCATCGTTTGTGAAAACAAGGTCAAGAGTGTTGTCCATTCTAGTCGGGAAGTTGACAATATTATCGTGTCCAAGTGAAATTAGGAAGCTGTGGTCACTAGAATTAAAATCACCAGTAACTATAGACAAGGAATTTCCGAAGGAGGTGGCAGCAAGGGAAGTAAATTCATCCGCAAATAAAGATAATTCTGTGGAGTTGCATCCAGGAGCAATATACATGTTCGAGATGTAAATGTAGTTGTATTTTGACAAATGTTTAGGTCGACACTTAACGGTGAGACAGTCAATATTGTCACTAGAGAATTTGAAACATACATTATTAGACGTACACCATTGTGAATTGATGAAGATGGCGACACCGCCACCGCGTTTCTTCCTGGAACTACATCGATCTTGTCTGAATAGTTTGAAATTATTTAGATACACTAGATTGTCATCATATAGATCATGAAGCCATGTTTCTTGAAGTGATATGATCCCAGTATTATGATATATAATGGAAGACACCAGCGATTGAAGACAGTTAATTTTAGCCGGCAGGGAGCGACAATTGGTACTCATAATTGCGGGAACAGTCATGAATTGAATAGGGGTATTTTTTAATGCTCTCTGCCAGCCGGCATGATGCTTTTTCTTGTCTTTTTTATGGAGTTGCAGATCAGTAGGTTTTAAAGATATTAGATATTCACGAGAATAAATAATCCGATTTGAGGTCATATTTGAATAAGATTTATTGATTAAAATATCAATTAGAAATGAGAAATTAGATGCAATATGATTTGTAATGTTTAAGGTAATTGGTAGCCCAAGATTTAAGCAGGCCGCCAAGGTCACCAAGGAATGTATGTCCACAGGCAGAGTATATTGCACTGACAGAGTGAACCGGAGTACATCTCATCAAACGGTTGACACTACGCAGAAGTCTTTGAGTGGATTATTACTGCTTGTTCTTATAGAAGTAGCGTAAAAGTCAGCAGATAAAGATGTGTGTATCTATACACAAAGCCAGACGGAAGGATGAATGGAAGGCATATCCATGATTTTTCTCCCTAACACTGTTGCATGGGAGTGTGAACTTTGTGCTATGAAAGAACTAAATAAGGCACCAAAAGTAATGAATTTGTTTGAAAGTATAATTTGGGTCTGTTGTAGATTGACATTATGCTTCTCAATCATTTCAATGAATACGCTCAACCATAATCAGTTCATGAGCCTCGGTGTGGTACGTGTTTGGAAATGCAGTGTAATTGAATGGGAACCTATGAGGTGGAGTACAACAAAATTTTGGTGATGACGTCGTTCAGAAATCTCCTTCTCTCCCTCTAAAGCACCTTCCTAACCGCACTATGAGGTGACGTGCAGTAAAGAAATTCTCGAGTGAATAGTTATACAAGGCAAACCGGGAAATTGAGTGTAGTTGATTTTCCGTGGCATAAAACTTCGTTCGTTGTGCTTCCTCGTTTCTTTCGAAGACGATGATGGATGAGCCTACGAACGTAGGATGCCAGTCATCGATATTTTCTGCACAGCATTGTTTTACTCAACTTCGCTTCAAACCATTTTCTTGATGCAACAAGAAGGGAACCGCCTTTGCATCATTAGTGACATGTTCAGTGAGAATTTCAACGCTTCAAATGACAAACTTCAACGTCTTTCTTGTGTTCGCCTATGACTTTCAATGTTCAGGAGATAGTTTCAAAGAGCGAGATAATATCTTTCTCACTTATAGTTTTCTGTAAACGTTGACCGAATCAAATGAGTAAAATTCGTGCAAATTCGAACACAAGATCGCCTTCTTACTCAAATAAGTCACCAAAAATCAGGTCACAAATATAGGCTCGTTGTCTGTGTGTGCACAGAGATTTCTGGGAACGAGAAAGGCCCTCGACAAATTCTGATAGAAATATTTGTTAATTGCAGATGGATATCTGTTGTTTGGCATCAAAAAAGCTCTGTCTAGTCGACAGTTCACATCACAATCAACAAGTGAACACAGAGGATCCCAGTTAGATTGCCCTGTGTGCTGTCCACTAAAAGTGTTTGTCATATACAATCGAATGACGGATTGACAACTGATAAAATGTGGACAGTATTCAGTGTGAAAATTGATCCGTTAAGAGGGTCTTCCGGTAGATACCGTTCAGTGACAGAAAGACTGGTGCATGAAGATGAAATAAAAAGATTAATTGTGCAACATTTTTATTTATTATTTAGCTATGACATAAATAATAAAATTTGAGATTATAGAAATTGACATTACATATTTAAAGTTAAATGGGAAATATCCCTATAAAGTTTTTGCGTAATGAAACAAAATAGTCATGCTGTCACTCGTCAAGATGAAAAACACTGGAAGAATCACATCTTGAAAGCAAAGATCAGCGAAAAATATTTCTAAACTGCACCTGAATAAACCGATATAGATTAAGTAAAAGTCAGCAGAATATGAATAATCAAATCGAATGAAAATAAAAATATGTTTTTAGAGATAAAAAATACATTGAATATGTAGGAAACAATAAAAGGAATTTCACATAAAAACTCGCGAAATTTCACAAGAACTGGTAACACCAAAATGTCAGACAAAAATAAATATCAAATACTCAGACACCTAAACCGAGAAGGTTAAATCAATATCAGAAGTATTCCACTTTTATGTTGTGGATGTACAAAAAACTCATCAGCAAAGAAAAAAATATTATAAAAAGCATGCCAGACTATATGAAAACAACGATGCTCACACACGTTCCGATTCGCATTTTCCGTCTCACGTCAGCAGTCTGTTGCACATACGAGCATCTGTCTTTCAACTCACACATATTGTCCAACTAATTATCACAGGTCAGATTTCACGAAAGGCATTCAGCATTTCCGATCTCTGATATCACTCATTAGTCTATAGAGTATGGATGAAAGTGAAAAGTGGAAAAGTTTTCGTCCTTCTCACCTGGAGTAATGCATTTACTGGGGTAGATATTTTTGACCCCTGAAAATAACAAAAATTAATCGTCGCCTGTTAACATATGCTTTTCACAGTATTCTTAATAAAAATTTGACATGCAGAATTCACAACACAAAATCATGATGACGTTATCAGATATCAGATTGTTAGACTCACCAAAGATCTTCTCTGCGTCGTCGACGTTCACTGGTGGATGAAAACAAGGATAGGTGCGAATCGGTTAGAAAATATTCAGGAGGTGACTTGGAAGTGGAGACGGACACGACAAGTAAGCAGTGATCACAACCATGTCTGACAGTATTCAGACTGAGCGATGCAACGCTGGTCTCTGCTCACACTGAGTGGTTGGTGCATTCGAATTCCACTCTCCAACGTACCGGCTTACAAAACCGCCTGCATTCCAATCTACTGAGAGTTCAATTGTTCCGTTAACGACTCAGAGAGTATCCCTTCCACGAAATGACTCGGACAAGCACAGTGTGCATCAGCTCAGAAACTGACAAAATCTTTGTGGAATCGCTATGCACACTACGAAATGTGTAGCCACACTTGATAAGGAGATTTGCAGAGTGGGTTTTCGTGTACATTTTCGTAGTCGCCTGAATCACACTGATCGACATTTTCTTTGCGGCACGGTCAGTCGACTTGTGATATTTCTGAGTGAAATACTGACAATTTGTGTCTATTAAACTTATGGAATTTTCAAGGTTAGATGACTGGATTTAGAATATTGTAAACGTAATGTCTGCCGTAAGCCGAGTCATTATCAAGACAGATGATTATGGATTTTGATGAAATTCACGGTACCCGCAGTCGTGAGTATGTCCACAAACCCTTTTTATTACCTTTTGATGCGACACTCAGATTTGTCTGATTGTCGTCCTCACAATCTGTTTGATTGTTTCCACCTGCAAAATGTTATCTTTATCGAGTACCACAGTTTCTATTATTTGATCCGTAATTTTATTTGAAGTTATTATGCATTTGTCAATACCTCGTTTTCAATTCTGTAGACAGTAAAACGAATCTGACTTGGCATTTTAAATCTAAAGTAACAGAGTGTCAGGATAACTATGGTATCACCTGACTATCTTGACAGACTAGATTCCATACACCCCACTGTCCTAAATCTCATTCCACCATGTGAAAGAGCTCGTTAGTTGTATTCACTTATTAAATCAAGAGTTAGTCACTTTCCATCTCACGTGTGAATGTACAATGTACAGCTGAAGCCCATGTATCAGTCGATTTCACAATCAGTGGATTACTGTGCACCCAGACGCATTATATCAGGCACAGAGAGATGTGTGGAATTGCTTTTCAGAGAAAAGTGTAATTATCCTTCGTGCTATTCCACATATGATTGTATTACAAACACCAATCGACAATTGTAGTTTCGACAAATTAATAAAATCTCAAATAAGCACTGAATTCTCGAGACAATTCTTCAAGAAGAAAATCTTTGAGTTCGCCTCAGCAAGCTTGACGGACAAACGTAGAAACTTGTTCAGTTCCCTTAACGTCGAACGGTCCTTGCTCCTCTTCAAATCACGAAATATATACATTGGGTCATAGGAGTAAATAAGAAGACAGTTGCAGCGAAGAAAATTTTCTTTTCGGCGAAGTCATCATCTAGGCTGTACATTTGTGTATTTATATCAAATGAATGGGAAAGTTCCAGAATAATATCCAGTCAAGGGTCAAATTAATAAAAATTAAAATTAGGAATTAGATTGCCATAATAAATAGGGGGATGGATAAAGCAAAAAAAGTAGCATTATAATAACTAAGAAGACTGACATTGTGCAATTAGGGGTTAGAAATGTAGAAATAACAAAATAGACAGGATGTTTGGATTAAAACTAATGTGATGAATAATTGTTTATGCGATCAGGGATTAAATATGTAGAAATAGTAGAATGACAAAATAAACACTAAGTTCGGGTATGAAAATATGGTAGTGTAAACAGGGACTAAGAAAAACTTAAGATAACATGAATAAACAGGAAGTTTAAATAAGAAAGGAGATGGGATGGTGATTACTAAAAATTACTTGTTTATGATGGCCATGGCAAGGACAGGGGTTGGACGTATTTCTTTTGCATACAAAGCGTGGGTTTGAGCTTTTGTATAGCTAGCGCCTCGGCTATGCCCAGATGTCTAGATTTTACTCCCTTTGATAGGTTTGATCGAATCTTGTACATGATTTTGAAGGATTTTTCGAGTGGCGCTGAATGTCCTGAATTAACCAAATGTTCTGTCACCGAACTATTTACCCGTTTTCGTTCTCCTTTTACTACCCAGGCTAGATAGTGTTCACAAGCGCGTTTTTCAAGTCAGCGCATGGTACGGCCAACGTACTCAGCTCCACAAGAGCAAGTATACTTTAGTTTCAACAAAGAAATATACAGGCAAGTAGATGGAGTAGCAATGGGTTCTCCCTTAGGACCACTTCTAGCCGGCTGCTTTATGGCTAGCTTAGAGAACAACGCCTTATCAACAACTATCAACGACCTCCATCTCTACAAGAAATACATCGATGATACTTTCATTATTTGTGATGAGAACTGTGATTTAAAAAACCTACTTCAAATCTTCAATAATGCCCACCCGGTTTAAAGTTTTTAATCTCTCGCTGCTTCCTATTACATGTGGACGACAGTTTGGATTACTTTCCATGAACACTTGTATTTTCGACTTTAGAAAGCATAACATCAGACACTGACGCAGTGGGAGCAGAGTATTCATTATTGACGTCTTCATATGTAATACATAAATCTTTAGCAGTTTGGAAGGTACAAGAAGGAATCTGAATCAACTCTTTTTCTAGCTTAGGAATATTGATTCCAGCAATTAGACGATCACGCAGTTGAGTATGCAGCTGATCTCCGAAGTTACACTTTGAAGCTTGTATTTGAAGTTGAAGAATGATGTCTCTAATTTTCTGGTTGGGAGCACGAACCACTTTGTTGAATTGAGCCCTCTCTCTGGTCTCAAATGTAGTTACATGAAAGTGATGTATCAGAAGTTTACGGAGTTTATAATATGGCAGAAAAATGGGTTTATCTGGAAACGCCAGATTCTTCACTAGGCTATATGCATCTAGCTCAATAGGAGTAATGAAATGAGCTGGAATTTCGTCATCCCGAACATTCTTTGAAATGCACCATGCATCGAAGCATTCAAGATAATCAGCAATTTATAGGAAATTTTCCAAGGTTATTTAGTTCCATCGCGACGCCAATTTGTTGTAATTATTTGTAATCGTAGTATTAGTATTAGTATTTCGAGATGACCGAATTACAAGAATTCAACCAAAACACAGAGAGGGCAGAATTCAGGAATTTGTATTTAGCGGAATTATTCTTCATTTCATATAAGAAATAAATTACTAATCAACAGTAAGTATTTAAACAATACAGAGATAGAAATTGTCAATCACCACAGTTTTAGAGCTGATGCCAGTTGTTTGGCACTCTTATTCAACCACCGTCATCCAATAATATGTTTTCCTTGAGATCATGAGTTGGTACTCTTTGATTTTACTCCAGATTCATTCTAAATTTCTCTGAACTGTTTTTTCCGCTTTTTGGTATTGTCTCCAGTAAACAATTTAAGTGTGAGCAACACCATGAGAATATCTTGCGAAAAACTCTGCAATTTCTTAGTAAACAAGCTTTTTAAGACCTTTTTCATCGAAAGATATGTCTGTTCTCACTACAGATGCTTCTCCTACGTGTATAGCTTCACAGCTTGAGCAAGAATGACAACCTGTTATTTGTATTTCACGACGTCTTAGCAAGAGTGAACAAGGGTAATCACAAACCCAGAAAGAGGCTTTTGCAGTTGTATGGGCAATAAGACGCTTTCACAAGTATCTCTTCGGCGCTAAGTTTCTCATATTTACTGATCAACAGGCTTTTAAATTCCTTTACAATCCAGAAAAATCTTTGAATAAATCATCTGCCTATATGGTTCAAAGATGGAGTTTAGAACTAAGTGCATTTGATTACATTACTGAACACAGATCGGCAAAGGATATACCTGATACAGACTTCATATCTCGTTTCTCATTATTTGAATATTGCGCTAATGACACTGTTGGTTAATTCAGCCGTTACTTGTGGATAGAGTTCGACTTATAAATGATTCTCGGAAATATTATTATTATTATATCCTTTAATTCCTAGAGGAACATGGGGCTTCAGCTGCGCATCTCCACTGCCTTCTCCTTTCTGCCAACTTTTTCACCCCTCTCCAAGTCTGCCCACATGCTTTCATCTCCTCTTCACATGACCCCCTCCAAGTTCCCCTAACACCGATGACCAACTCGCCGCTCCCCTTTCGGGTTCCACTCGAACACTGGCTTGTTGTGGTGATTGACAATTTCTATCTCTGCATTTTTTAAATATTTACTGCTGAATGTTAATATATTTCTTATATGAATTGAATATAATTCCGCTAAATACAAATTCCTGAATTCCGCCCTCTCTGTGTTTTGGTTGGATTCTTGTAATTCGGTCATCTGGAAATACTAATACTACGATTACAAATAATTACAACCTATGCCCAATCCATCTCCATTTCTTCCTGCCTATCTGCTTCTTAATCGGTCCCTGGTTGGTTCGCTCCCAGATATCTCTGTTCCTGATCTTTTCTGACCGGCCATCTGATCGTGAGTATTGAGCGGAGACAACTGTTAATGAAGGTCTGTAATTTGTTTGAGATGGTCTTTATGGCGCGCCACTGGGGGTGAAAATCCCGATCCTATTTTTCATGCTGAATGCTGAGTGTCGACCTCCACACAGACTTGAAGGTAATGAAAGCTTGTCTTGCTTTTCCGATCTTGGCTTTGATATCCTCGTCAGCTCCGACTGTAGTTGAAACGATGCTTCATAGGTAGGTAAAGGAGGAAATATTACGGGTGCACTATATAGGCAACAGAAAGAGGTTGGATTATTCAGCGTAAGCGAAGATTTTCGGACTTTCATAAGCGGAGACGTGAGATTTCAATCCATCCGGAAGGATTTCTATGTCTGAATGACAGGATTATTATTCATCCAACATTAAGATCTGCAATTTTGAATGATCTTCATCCTGCTATCCTTGAAGCTGATAAGATGAAATCATTGGCACGCCCAACATGCTGGTGGCTGGAAATTAATGATGACATTAACAAAAGATCAAAGAGCTGTTCTAGCTGTTTACATAAAATGTCCTATGAGAAGTGATCGCGGAAACCGTGGCCTGCGTGTTGTGAAGTTTGGCAGCGTATTCATGCAGATTAGTTTGGTCCATTCTTAAATTCATATTATGCTTTAGTTATTGTGGATTCTTATTCCAGATGGCCAGAAGTCATATAGTCCAAATGAGAAATTCACTCACAGAGCCTCGAGGAAGCTTTTTAGTCGAGAAGGAATTCCAGATGTCTTAGTTACTGACAATGGTACCCATTTTACTGGGAAGAACTTTCAATGATTAGCTTAAACATAGTTTGTCGTCATCTGTACACAGCAAGAAGTCATCAATATTTTAACGGGTTGGCAAAATATTTTGTGCGAACATTGAAGATTCAGTGTTCCTTAGTATTCAGCAAGCCAAGCGAAGCAGGTAATCAGGTATTCTGGTGTGATTGTTATTGTTTCAAGTAGGATTCGGTATATTCAGAGCAGTTCTGTTCCATTGGCGTATCACATTTGAAATTTATTGATCACTCTACTAAAATGAAAATGATATCAAAGTCAGACTGATGTACATAAGTTATATTGAGCTGTGTAATTTGACATTACACACATGTGCTTCTGACTTATTCTATGAAATCGATTGATTACAACAACAGCAGTCAGTGTAGACATTAAACACGCAGATGGAAACACTTGAAGACAAAGCCGTAAAATGCCAATGAATGATTGAAACCTCATGAATACACAAAGTCATATATATAGACACATATGTATATAACTTGATCAGAGACCGATTAGAAAATTCTTCACGTTGGCCAATTCATTCACTAATGAATACTGTGATATTTTATAGGGAGAACCTCGGAGATTGTGTAGAAGAGGGTGTAATGCAATTAAAATCGTCCAATATCATTTCATGTACAATAAAATCTAACACTCAAAATAGTTGAAGAAGATATGCTTGAGTGCTCGAATAACACTGTTCGTGCTCATGGATTTTACTCCTAATATCATTTGGTGAAGTATGAAATAAATGAGAAAATGTGAAGCCTTATTAAGCAGACTCGTGGTGACATTCATTACAACGAATGATATATTGCTGAAAACGTCTGGCTTGGGGAATATAACTGGTCTGTTGACAGTGTCTAGACGTATGGTTATTAGGAATTCAAATCGTGTTCACGTATAAAAACGTCCTATGGTAAATTACGGTAGTAATTGGTAAGCATAGAAATACAAAAGACAACCTCAGACGACCACTGTGTACGCTGTGGATATTTAAATGTATTGAGATGAAATTAATAACGGTCAATATCATGTATCATTTTTGCATATGCATAGATCGCGTCTGTTGAATTCAGAGCATGCAAGTACTCATGAACCTCCTGCAAAACTATTCAAATCTAGAATTCTCAGAAAGCATCTGATGTCCTCGTCTTCTAATATATATATTAATACAGAGCGAATGACTATAGACCTTCTGTTCGAATCATATTACAAAAAATGGGAAATCGAATGTTGAAGATATTAGACATCGCAGATCATTCTCTTCATAACAGACACCTGGAGAAATTGAGAATAAATGAAGTAGGTCATTCCGATTATAACTTTATTGATTTCGCTACTTATCCTCTCTGTGTTTTGGTGGAATGGTTGTAATTCGGACATTGTGGAAATACCTTATCGCGACACTATTGCCTTTTCGCAACCATGCTGGAAAGAGTTCTTGAATCCTCTTGGACAAAGTGCGCGTCAAACAACCGATGTACCTGGCTTTACAGCGGCAGTTGAACTGATATATGAACCTAGAAGTGGTCAGATGCGGGATATTGTCCTTGAGGCTTCTGCAGATCAGTGGGAGACTGGAGAACACTTATAACTTTAAAAATCTTATATCAAATTTAACTAAAAGTAAGCCATACAAACTTCCTAAATGGTTTCTTGAATTGTTTCTATTTATTCTAATATTATTTCACAAAACATTGTTCAATCCAAAGTTGCGTATGTCAAATATGATCGTGTCTGCAAAAAAAGCATATCAATCATGGGAATGCTTATTAGAATATCGATGGAAATGACTATGAATTAGACATCAGCTCATGAATACTTTACAACACATTTGCATAAACATACATCTACGGCCACTTTAGAAACCATATTTCCATTATTTAAAACCACTAATTTCACATTTTATACTCCATACGAAGTGTATTCAGATTCGTCAGTTATGCCCAATTCGATGGGGTTATACAAATGGATTGTGTAAAGGACGTTTCAGCCAGTCGGAATAATGCACAACATGAGATACCTGTTTCAGTTCTCTTCTTGCACAGCCAACAGCAATGGCATCGCGTGCGGTGGAGACTGAAATTCAAGTTCACCAAACACTCACTGTCAGCAGAGACCTGCGTTGCATTGCTCAGTCTTCATACCGTCAGACATGGTTCTGATCTCCACTCAGACGTTACGTCCCACATATTTTCTAACCAATTCGCACGTATCCTTGTGCTCGTCCACTAGTGAGCACCGACGAAGAATAGAAAACAACTATATTGAGTCCAACAATGTGACATCTTTCCTAATACATTGTATTTCGTGGTACTGCAATATTCCATTTTCTGGTAACTTGCATTTTGCTCCGATTTTCTCCTCCAATTTGTTTTGATCGATCACAAATCTCTTCAAGTCGTAATAATTGTATTCGGTGTACTTTCAAAATCTTCCCACCATATCGCGTTGATTTCACCTCACAAATTGGGGGAGGATAGTTCACTGCGGTTGGCTGAGTGCATTGGAATGTACAGAAATCAATTATACAACTGCCTGCTTATTTGTTAATACTAACTGCAGGTGTCTGCCTAACAAAATGGACTATGTTAAAACTTCTAATATGTATAGAAATGCTGGTGTCCTAGCTTTACAAATGATTTTGCTCCACCAGCAATATGACGATAATGTGATCTCATCAAATGGACATAGTTCATAGAAACGGCATGGTGGTTTGGTGGCCACATTTGTTTAAAACAAAGAATTCTGCATCTAATCATGTTTTTCTCAATTTTCCCAATGACAATGTAGGTTGTATCACTCTCAGGTGTCGTCCGAAGCACTGAAGTTAAAACTATCACATATATATACATACCCAACAAGTGTTTTAATGACTCCGAACTCCAGTTCATCTAATTTATCCATTCTCGTGGATGAATCCGCTGTTCCTGTTTGCCGACATTCCCCGCCACTAGTCTGTGATGAATTTGGTTCCTCCAATCGCAGCCTTCTCATATCACTTAGTCATGATAACATTGTCAAATTCATAACCTGTCTCGACAAGACCCTAGACTTGCATTTAAAAAGAATAAAGATGGTGTATTGTCGTGTCTCAAATTTTCAAATCCATTACACAGACCAGGTCTCGGTGCGAGCTAAGCATTTCGCTTCAAAAGTTAGCTGATATAATAATAACTTATTTCTTTGAGGAGAAAACGGTTATTCTTACAAGCATGAACATATGTACACTAATAATACATATATATTATCTATATTATGGAATATATAATATTTGTTAACTGAGATATAGTTTGAAGACTGCATTATGTCAGAGAAACACTGGAAAAAAAGTGAACAAATAAGTGAATAGATAATTTTTTAAATCAGCTGTCGACCGAATAAGTCATAAGATATAGTGTCAGACCTAGATTTTAAGTGAAAATACATACGACGTGTCAATTTCAAGCGATAATCATGAATGATTACGTCAATAGTGATAGGTAAGAGGCATTTGAGTACAGGTGCTGAAGTGAAACATAAGAAATGCAGAATGAACAATAATTGTCAATGAATGATTCATAAGGTGTTCGAAGGTCTATAAAATTTCAAAAGACACAGGTAGGTGCACCATAATTTTGACCTTCTCAGTAGTATGTGGAACCATCTTTGAACTTGTCAGAATATTTCATGACGAAGGTGGTTCCAATATCCACCAATCGCCATTCGCCATCACGCTCCCATTTTCGAAAACTGTATACAAACTCCACTTGCATCCTCTCATGCTTTGACAATAGTATCAGACACCTGAGGTGAAGCGACCACAGAGAACCTATTCATGATACAACCATCGTACTCTTCACGAATTCTTGAAATCAATAACGTCCTCATTCCAGATGCTGTGCCTCCTCCGGGTGAATGAGTCAACTGAAAACCTTGAGGACAGTTGCATGATTCAGCTTCATTGTGGTGCTGTGGTGATATTTGGCTGTAAAGGGAATGTAAATGGAACTTCATCATAGATGTACTAATGGACTTAACCCTAACTCACTTCAGCGACTCATTGATTGACTTGCTACCAGGGAATAATCGCATTGACTTAGAATATGCAGACGATATATTCCTTCTAGGGGAGGACGCTGACAGAATGAAACAGAGTCTTCTGAACATTTTGAACTGCAATCTACGGATGTTCGCCATGCGAATCGCTTCCACCAAATGCAAGATGATGATACAGGAATGAACTACACCGATTAGAAATAGGAAGTCAAGTGGTAGAGCACGTTGACCGATTCACTTTCCTGAGAAGTACCATCAGCTCCGACGGGTTGATCTCTGACGAGATCTCAGCACGGATACAGGGGGCTAGTTTCGCATATGCCAGTTTACGCCATCTATGGCATAGACGTGATATCCGACTATCGACGAAAGGGCGAGTGTACTGCTCATCAGTTCGCTCCATCCTCCTTTATGGCCACTGTGATACCTGGCCATTGAGAGTGGAAGACATGAAAAGACTAGCTGTCTTTGATCATAGGTGCCTGCGCTCCATCTCTCTTGTGAAGTGGCATAATAAGGTGAGCAATATTGAGATTAGGCGTCGAGTGCTGGGTAAACAGGGGAAATCAATCGACGAAGTTGTGAAGTTACAAAGACTGAGATGGTTAGGACATGTGTTACGTATGTTATCGGATATAGGGTCAGGCTGGAAAAGAGCTAGTGGTGGTCAAACCAAAACATGGCACCAGTCGGTGAAATCTACAATAGTCAGTCTCACACACGTAGGAAGGTGTAGACCTGGTTCCTGGTTGGGGTCCTTGGTACGGTAAAAACAAATGATTGGAAACAATTGATAATATGGATCAGAATCGTTTTCAGTAGCTGGCGCAGATGCATCCACTCCTTGTGACTTATGATTTTCAACGAAACTGTTTTGTTCTTCGTTACTACTATTCCTTTGTCTCACACCTCTGTTTACTGTCTCTATCATGCATTTCTTCTACTTTCTTCTCTTGCTTTGTGTGCTACATGGAGTTTGGCGACTTGGATTTCCACACATATGTGCAAAGTTCTATTTCGAAAACAGACAGAAAAGGAATGCCGATAAAATACATTGCACTGATCAAGGCACTCTACTCGGACTCATGCAGACAGGTGAGAACCTGCGCAGAGTTATCCTCTGATATCTGTGATGACAACCAGTGATGTCTGTCAGGCATGCCTGCTATCCCTACTTCTATTCAATTTCGTCACGGATGTACTAATGGACTTCACCCTGACTAAATTCAGAGACTCGGGGATAGACTTGATACCAGGGAATAATCTCATTGACTTAGAATATGCAGATGATAAAGTCCCTCTAGGTAAAGACGCTGGCGGAATGAAACAGAGTCTTCCGAAAAGATTGAGCTGCAATCTTCGAATGTTTGGCATGTGATTTGCTTCCGCTATAGGTAAGAGGATGCTACAGGACTGGGATACATTAACTCCTAGGTTAGATATACGGAGTGAAGTGGTGGAGCGCGTTGACTACTTCACGTATTTGTGAAAGCTGCTTCACACAACACCAACGAGTTGATCTCTAACGAAGCTTGATGAAAATTGGCGTGTGTGAGGTGGTTTCAACACCTGATTATACATTCAAATCTATTCATCGAAATACTTCAGTTTGCAGCTAGCCTCACGTGATTTGAGAGAGGAGCATTTGAAAACGTGTGTAACATACTCCACTGTCTGCCGTTCAGAAGTGGTGCAAAGATACATAAAGTTGACCGTTATTAATTTCATCTCAATACATTTAAATATCCACAGCGTACACAGTGGTCGTCTGAGGTTGTCTTTTGTATTTCAATGCTTACCAATTACTACCGTAATTTACCATAGGACGTTTTTATACGTGAACACGATTTGAATTCCTAATAACCATACGTCTAGACACTGTCAACAGACCAGTTATATTCCCCAAGCCAGACGTTTTCAGCAATATATCATTCGTTGTAATGAATGTCACCACGAGTCTGCTTAATAAGGCTTCACATTTTCTCATTTATTTCATACTTCACCAAATGATATTAGGAGTAAAATCCATGAGCATGAACAAGTGTTATTCGACAAAGATTATTCAAGAGAGCAAGTACTCATTGCAGTTCTCCCACCTTAAGGAAAATTGAAGAAAAGTATCTCATGGACGTCTTCCAAAAGAATGGATATCCACGGAATTTCATCAAAAAACATATACCCCCAAGCCAACCTACCAAAGCAAAAGCCACCAAGGAAAACACAAAGAAAATCGCCTTTCCATATATAAAGGATATCTCAGAAATCACCACAAGACTCTTCAAACCCTTAGGAATTGACATCGTACACAAACCAACAAAGTCGCTTCACTCAATTCAATGTCAGCCTTGGCGGCCTGTTTGACATCTGGGTTACGTTTTCTTGCATCTACATATTGCATCTAATAAGTCATGTCTTTATTCTTAATTTTAATAAAATATGATCGCAAATCGCATAAAATACAGTAATTCATTCATTAAACGTTTTAAACCATATGACTTTCATGCATCTAATAAATCTAAGAGAAAACATCACGCTGGCTGGCAGCGTGCACTTAAACAGACACCTTTATATCGTACAACCATTCCTGTTATTGTCACTTCAAACTGCCGTTCACTTCCCAACAAAATTATGCATCTCCAGTCTCTCTTATCATCTGATACTTATCACAATACGGCGATTGTTGCATTACAAGAAACATGGCTCCATGAACTCTATGATGACAATCTGGTTTCCCTAAATGGTTTTACATTGTTTAGACAAGATCGACTATGCTCCAGAAAGAAAAGAGGTGGAGGTGTTGCAACTTTCATTCATTCTCAATGGTCAACTTCAAATAATGTATGTTTTTCTTACTCTAATGACTTTATTGATTGTATAACGGTCAAATGCCGCCCGAAACACTTATCCAAGTTTAAATACGTCTTCATCTCTAACATTTATGTTACTCCTGGCTGTTCTGCATCTGATCTATCTGATTTTGCTGATGAATTCACTGAATTCGCCGTTACACATCTTGAAAACTCTTTATCAGTTGTCACAGGAGATTTTAACTGCTGTGATTGTTCTTTCCTCGTATCATTAGGTCATGCCAATATTGTTAAATTCCCTACTCGACTTGATAAAACTCTTGACCTGGTGTTCATTAATGATGAGGAAATATATGAAGTACGCCGACGTGCTCCTATCATGAACTCAGATCATTGTATTATTCGGATATTACCTAAGATATACAGCAGATCTCACTTTAATATCTTCTCAAATCTGTCCAAGAAAACACAGCAAAGGTGTTACTCACAAGAAAATATGCTCAAACTAAGATGTATGCTAAATGACACTAACTGGGAACTTTTCAACGAACACAAACTGGATGATACTATTTCCAATTTGACTGACTATCTTAAATTCTGTCCAAAACAGATAATTTTCAAAAGAATGGATCGTTTTTCTTCCCCTCATCTCAAAAAACTTCGTAGAGAAAAAGAGAAGCTGTACAAGACAAAGAATAAATCTGGTCTTAAGAAGATAAACACCCAAATTAAATCTGAAATCAAGAGACTAAACAACATTTATAATCAAACAATACTATCTTGTAAAACCTCAGAAAACATATGGAAGCTTTTTAGAGAAATTACTGGTTGTGGTAAGCATAATAATTTTGCCTCTTCTATTGATGTAAATACTCTCAATAGATCTTTCATCCGCCCTCCAAATGTCCTTTCTGCCTTCAATTTAACTAATAACACGACCAGTGACTTTCATCGTTTCAATACTTCTGATGTTCTTAAATGTTTGAAATCTCTTAAACCTTCCCAGAGTCTAGGCCCTGATGGTATACCTGCCATTGTTTTAAAGAAATGTGCTGATATTTTAAGTAACCCACTTACAAGCATTTTCAATACTTCTTTTTCTAATAATAATGTACCTTCTCTGTGGAAAGATATTAAAATCATCCCTGTACCCAAGTCTGGTTCTGGAGATAGTGTTAAGTTTAGACCAATTGCCATTACCTCTCCTTTTTTGAAACTGATGGAGAAATTACTGTTACAAAAACTCATTCCCTCCCTAAGCTTCTCAAACGATCCAAAGCAGTTTGCTTACAAACAGGGTAGAAGTACTTTGGATGCTGCTGCTGTGTTTCATCACAACATTGTATCCTCCTTAGACAAAGGGGCCAAGTATGTCCGTTGTACTTTCCTTGATTACACATCTGCTTTTGACTCTGTACCTAGAGGCCTTTTGTTAAACAAGCTTAGCCTTACACAAACTGAGTCCTGGGCTATCAACTGGCTGCACTCTTACTTCTCCAATAGGATGCAGTACACGGTATATAATGGTGTAGCTTCCTCTCCTTTGCTTACTGAAGCTGGTGTTCCTCAGGGTGCTGTTCTCTCGCCGTTTCTCTTTTCCTTCTTCTTACATGACTTACCTCTCTCAGACGAAATCAACTTCGTCAAATATGCAGATGACCTGACTGTTTCGCTTCCCGTTAAGTCTCAGTCAGACTGCTTCAAATTAAATAGCTTCCTGTCGGACATCAGTCAGTGGTCTAAACTAAATGGCCTAACGCTGAATCCCTCAAAATGCCAGACTGTCGACTTCTCCTTTAGGCATAAACGAGATCTACAAACACTAGTAAGCACTCATGATGCCTGTAGAATTGAGGGGACTATAATTGAAACAAAGTCTAATGCAAAATACCTCGGATTAGTTATATCTTCCGACCTTACTGGTCATCTCATATCCAAATGATTTCCAAGAAAGTGTTTCGTCTAACCTACTACATTAAGAAACTCAGACTAACTGGAGTCCCTCAACCTCTGCTTTCACAATTTGTCAACTCTCGTATCCTACCTATTCTACTTTACTGTTCCCCGTTAGTCTTTCCTGGGTTACTGAAAAAGGACTATACCATCCTGAGAAGGATGTTGAAGGTAGTTAGTAGGACTAGCGGTGTAAAACTCAGTCAGCTCGTCACAACATTAGTGGATAAGCATCTGAATACATGTGAGAAATGGTCTAAAACCATACTCTCTGACCCCCAACACCCCCTCTATTCCCAACTCTCTCCTTGCATCTCATCAGGTAGAACCAGAAATCAGTACAAAATAATATATGCTCGTACAACCAAGTATAGGAACTCAACGATACCATATTTGGCCCGTGTTCTAAGTGACAGAGACAATGTTAAGCGTGAAACCTATGACTTGCTTTGTTGTTAATAACATAATTTTGGCCCTTGTTATTTCCCCCTTATACTCTCTTATTTGTACTCTATAGTGAACAACCTTCTTAAACATACTTAGCTGCTTAAAATTATTATCATTGGCTTAGTTTTTTGTACTTTACTCTATTCCTTCTTTTGTATATCTACTGGGTCCGACTATATTATCACTATGATTATTAAAAAATTGTCCTGTCATTAACCATCATGTATTATTAGTTTTGTGGTTGTTCTTTGTTCGGCACTATTTAACTGACAATCTTGTTTGTGAACGCCACTATCACCATCTTAAAAAAATTTTGTATTATGCATCACTACAAACACTACAACGACTAACACTGCATTAGTGATGACAATAAAAAAACACAAACTGAAATGTTTATTTTATGATTGTTTAGTGTTGTTCAATCAAATTAAGTGATCATCCTAGCTGCTTGTGATCCGAACTTAGTTCTCGTGTGCTTCTCCACTCAAACGTCACGTCCTGCATATTTTCTAACCGATTCGCACGTTTCCTTGTTTTCCTCCACTAGAGGACGTCGATGAGGAAGACAAGCTCTATGGTAAATTCAACAATCTGATATCTATCGTCATCATGATCTTGTGTTGTGAATTCTGCATGTCAAAATTTAAAAAACATTACAGTGAATATGCAAATGAATAGAGTGAATAGCATATGTTAACAGGCGACGATTGGTTTCTCTTATTTTCAGGGGTGAAGAACACCTTTCCCAGCAAGTGCTATAAACTAGGTAAGAAAAAAGAAATCTCTTCCACTTTTCACTTTCACCTATAGTCTGAGGACAAATGAGTGATATCATTGAGCGGAAATGCTGAGTGCTTTTCGTGAAATCTGACCTGTGATTTTTAGTTGGGCAATGTGTGTGAGATGAGTGTCAGGTGCTCGTGTGTTTATGTGTGTGTTTGTGTGTGTGGAGGAGACTAGTGACGTGAGGCGGAAATTGCGAATCGAAATGTTTGTGAGCATCATGGATACCACACAGGCTCACATGGAACTTAAAATGAAGCATATGTGTGCTGTGGATTCAGGTGGATATCCAGTCCATGTGAAAGGAAGACAGTTCATGTGTATTGCAGAGGCACGAGCAGGAAGCATAGACGGTTTTGTGTGTTCCACATTGCTGTGAGAGACTGTGACAAATCTAGCAGTCACTGTGGAAGTCATATTCCGACTCCGGAGCTATTTTTGATACTGTGTATTTCTAATCTCTTTCATTTCAGTGATGAAAAATATTGTTGAAGAAGAAACAACACAAGGTGAGTTTTGTGAGTACGTGAATATATATTCGACTTGACATGAGACAACACCCTTGTCTCTCTAATTCACGTTCAGTCAGATTATCTTGATGATCTGCGGAGTGCATATTTGAAGTTTATCGCGTCAGTGGTGTGACAACTGATGAGACGTCTGCCTCACTTCTCTTCTGATAGATGTGCCAGCCACCACAACTCCAGCAACAGAAGAAGTCAAAGAAGAAACAACAACGCGTAAGACCTTTCAATTACTCATTGACACTGCTTAAATTACATTTCTACTATGCAGAACCACTTCGTGTCACATTTCATTCTCCATCCGAAGTGTGTTCAGATTCGTGCAGTCAGGCTCAATTCGATGGGGCTACACGAATGGATTGTGTAAAAGACGTTTCAGCCAGTCGAAATAATGCACACGAAGTTGTTGGCGGAGACTGAGTGCCTCTCACTGCCTCTCACATATTCTCGACAACAACGTCAACGAGTCTCCTTCCACGTGCTCATTTGCATCGGAACAACATTGTCACAGATGTCGGATATTCACTCCTCACCACTCCACATTTGTCGATTTCATCACCCGCTCATTGAGTGAGAGGCGCGGGTAGCATCTCCATATTCATGGCCACTTCTCACATGAAAGTCCCTCTGGGTCTTTGTTGTGTGGTTATCGTGTTCTTCATATCCTCGTGACCATCACACTGTGTCAATCTCCCCTATCAAGTGTGGCTACACATTTCGTAGTGTGCATAGCGATTCCACAAAGATTTTGTCAGTTTCTGAGCTGATGCACACTGTGCTTGTCCGAGTCATTTCGTGGAAGGGATACTCTCTGAGTCGTTAACGGAACAATTGAACTCTCAGTAGATTGGAATGCAGGCGGTGTTTGTAAGCCGGTACGTTGGAGAGTGGAATTCGAATGCACCAACCAGTCAGTGTGAGCAGAGACCAGCGTTGCATCGCTCAGTCTGAATACTGTCAGACATGGTTGTGATCACAGCTTACTTGTCGTGTGCTTCTCCACTCAAACGTCACGTCCTGCAGATTTTCTAACCAATTCGCACTCATGCTTTTTTTAGTCCATTTGTGAACATTGACGCAGGCGAGTCTTTTTATAGTGAATTTAATAATATGAAATCTATCGTCGTCATTATTTTGTTCTGTGAATTCTGCATGTCACACATCTAGAAATAATACTGTGAGTATCGTATGCTTACTCTCGTCGATTGATTTTTCCTATTTTCAGAGTTGAAGAATATTTATCACAGCAACTGCATCACTGAAGGTGAGAAGGAAGCAATCTTTTCCACTGCTCACTTTTACCTTAATTCTGAAGGCAAATGTGCGATATCAGTGAGCGGAAATGCTGAGTGCTTTTCGTGAAATCTGACCTGTGATAATTAGTTGGACAATATGTAAGAGGGGAAAATCAGGTGCTCGTGTGTGGAGCAGACTAATGACGTGAGGCTGATAATGCGAATTGAAATATCTGTGGGCTTTATTGTTAACTTATTTTGACTTGCGTTTTACGGTGTCATTATTTTGTATTTACGTCGACCTCTTTTGCTCCACAGCATAACCATGGAACAGTTTTTTTTATTTCATATTTTCGGTCTATGCTGCCCGATAATTTTTAAATATATAATCCTGTCTTCTGTGCTCCTGTTACTTCTTGGTAATTTTTTAATTTTTATTTTTTATTTTGTCATGCACATTTTGATTGTTTTTTCTTTGTCATATTTCGCTGACGTTTTCTTAATCTTTTTCTTTTTTTCAGCTGAAGTTTAGAAATGTCTCTTGCCCATTTTCGCCTTCAAGATGTGGTTCTCTCATTGTTTTTCACCGTGTTGAGTGAGAACTTCACTCTTTTGTATCATTACGCAAAAACTTTATGAGCATATTTCCCATTTAACTTTAAATATGTAATGTCAATTTCTATAATTTCGAATTTTATTATTTATGTCACAGCTAATTAATAAATAAAAATGTTGCACAATTAATCTTTTTATTTCATCTTCTTGCACCTGTCTTTCTGTCACTGAACGGTATCTGCCGGAAGACCCTCTGAACAGATCGATTTTCACACTGAATATTTCCCACGTGTTACTAGTAGTCAATCCGTCATACGATTTTATATGGACAGCACAGGGTGCATTCTAACTGGGATCCTCTGTGTTGACTTGGTGATTTGACGCGAACTGTTGACTAGACAGAGCATTTTTGATTCCAAACAACAGATATCTATCTGCAATTAACAAATATTTCCGTCATTATTTGATGAAGGATATTCTCATTTTCGACAGTCTCTTTGCATCCGCAGATAACGAGTCTAAAATCTTTGACTTGAGTTTTTCGTAAAATTTTTGAATAAGAAGACAATCTTGAGTTCGAGTTTGTAGGGAGTTTACCCATTTGATTCGGTCAACGTTTACAGAAAACTAAAAGTAAGAAAGATAATACCTCACTCTATGCAAGTACCTGCTGAGCATCGAGATTCAAAAGCGAACACAAGAAAAACGTCATTTGAAGCGTTGAAATTCATCAGAACATGTCACTTTTGATGCCAGAACGTTCCCAGTCTTGTTACATCAAGAAAATGGTTTCAATCTAGCTTTAGTACAATAATGTTATGCAGAAAATATCGATAATTTGCATCCTTTATCAACAGAATCATCCATCATCGTCTTCAAAAGACACGAAGTACCATAAAGAACAAAGTGTTATGCAACAGTAAAGAAGCTTTACTCAATTTCTTGGGTTGCCTTGTATTACTATTCACTCGAGAATTTCTTTACTGCATGTCACCTTATATTGCGGTTAGGAAAGTGATTTCGAGGAATAGAAGAAGCTTCACGAACTACGTCGGCACCAGCATTTGATTGTATTCTACACCGTTTTATTATTGTCACATTTTCATTATTGTTAATGATACTATTGTGACCGAATGCACACGTTAAAGCCTGTTTCACACCATATCTGTTCCCATTCAATTGCACTGGAGTTCAAAACACGTACCACACCAGAGCTCATAGACTGATTATAGCCAAGCGCATCTATTGAAATAATCGGGAATTATATTGTGAGTCTACGAAAGATCTGGTCTCACCTCGTTGAGAATATCCATTTGAATTCTCAGCCATTCCTCACAGATGATTTCGGTTACCTAATTTGGTTCCACAGTAGTTGTTCTGTTCTAGAAAATCATCTAACCCTCATGGCTGTTTGACAGCATTGTTCAGGTAATTTTGAGTTTTTGACATCATGATGGTTAGGTGATACCGTGGATTTCATCTCAAATAACTGCCTTTTCGCTGTCGTTCGGGTGCTTTGTGGATGCATGTATCTGAACCAAGTTCAGCCTAGTTACATAGTAGGATGCAGAGACTGTTTACCTGTATTTCGACCACAACACGTGTACTTCAGTCACCACAAAATTCTTCACACAAAACAAGTGGAAATTGCAGTGTGCCGAGTAGGAGGCAATTTCATTTCATATAAAGGTTGGAGAAAACATCACATCATCGCATTTATTTGACCTCACGACTTTCAAAAAACGTGGATGTACTAATCAAGGTGTATTGCATTGATTGCATCCCAGTTATATATTTTAACGCCCAAATCCAGAGACATGCATTTAAGTCAGTCAAAATTCTTACAAAATCCTAAAATCTTAAAAGTCGTCTTGATTGATATGGCGTGAAGCAGTGACCTGTGGGATCCATCCAATAAAGATGGAGTGAATACTCATCGAAGACATTGATAAGGGTGACAAAGTAAGAATTGATTTCTTGACAACTGGTTGAATCATTAACCAGCTTGTTCTCGTAAAAGCAGGGTTGCGAGTATGATCCCTTGTGTCAGAGCTACCTGAAAGTCCCGAACAAGGGCGTAACAGTTGTACAGAGACCCTTGGTCCCCCTTGACCTCTAACACATGTGGTCTTTGAGCAAAATTGTTTTCCACTGGACATTAGACTGAACATCGAGCGAGCAGAAGAGACTTCGCACCCTCTTACGCATACTGCCACTATAACATCATGCTATGTGGATGGTAGTATGAAAAAGTGACAAACACAAGGAAGGCTTTTATTGTACCGAGTATTGCTGGCTTCTTATTATTAATAACTCCTGATGGTTCCAAACACATCATTTTGAATGAGACTATCACAATCCGTTTTTCGCTGAGTATGCCTCTTCTCTTTATCTCTCATCTAGTGGTGATTTCTGAATGAAGCACTTCGACGAAACACTGTGCAGTTTATCTTTCCTTATATTCAACACACTATGAAAGTGGAGATGTTGTAATACTCAGAAACAACAGGCACACCCAGTGAAGGAAGAAGACGAAGATGCAGAAGAAAATGCTTTTTATTCCACCACGTAAAGTTTAAATTATTCAGGCACAAGCTACATATCGTCATCTATAACAAGCTTTGACAATCGGTATTCTTCTCGCTCTAAAACAGCCAGGCCAGCCTTTCTTTCTGAAAAAGAGGAAATAAGAAATTCATTTAGTGGTATCATGCTAGCTTTTATCTCATTACAATGGCACCGTATCAATTTCGTTTAAATGCCGAATACAGGTATTACACAGTGAACTGTCAGTAGAGCGTGATGTCCTTAGAAATGTGCGTGAGGATAAAGAGTCTATACCACGTACTTCTTCTACTCTACTTCCACAGATCCTTTATAGGACGGAGGCCAACAATTTCTATCAGGTATCCGTGAAATGAATTAACTATGCATTTATATGTAAAAGGTAAGCTATATGGGTTCCATTTTTTATTTTTTTATTTTTATTTTTTTATTTTTGGTTACAGCTTGATTCCACACCGTATTTTTGGTACAAGTGTGGAATTTTCAGCATGGATATCGGTTGCCCAAAATTCGCAGGCCAACCATAGATATCAGGTGTGCGTCGGCGTGGGCTCGAACCCCGGACCATGTACATGGTCGGCGAGAGTTCTAACCACTGTGCCACCGACGCACATGAGAATGAGAACTCTGCTAAAGCGGGTTATTTGAGGTACTGATATGATCAGAAGTGTCAAAGACAATTACACATATCCACCATATTTGGTCATTGTACACTAGTAAACAGGACATTCAGGTAAGAGTGATCCTTATTACCAAACCCAAAAATCCTTGAACAACATGAGATGTCCGTAGGAGTGCAGCGCCTTAACAACACGGTCTGCTATGTCCACTAAAATGAAGTATGCAAGACAGGAATCCAAGGAGACAGTAGTGTTACGATGTAGGGGAAATTCCTAATTCATGGCTCACGAGAATTTCTTTATCCACTGAACGAAAAATGAGTGCTCTCCAGTTCAGTCGAACAAATATTCCCCGTTTCACTGACCAGAAGAAGCAGGATAAGTGATTGAATAACACTGAATTCGTGAAATGTCGTGAAATGTGCTTGACACGAATGTGTGTAGTGTGATCAAGATGCAAAGTGGTAGGACGAATACTCGAGAATTATGCTATCGTGATAAATCAATTCATAGAACACTGTCTTCACTTCGCTTGATTGTCTGTATATATAATAAACATGGTATATTTGACTGAATTATCTTCGTAAGGAGTAGGTTTGTGTCATTCTTCTTTGGACCAGTTGCATGAAGTCTTCTTTATCGTATATACAGTGCAGTGGATTCCCTGAAAATATTCCGAATAGCCTGGAATACATTTGCTTGCTAGTGCGACCAGTTACAGTGTGACAGAATTGAGTGTAAGGCTAACAGTTATTTGATTCAATGCATAAAATCCTCAAGGTTAGATGACTTGGTTTAGAGTTTTGTAGACATGATGGTTACCGTAATCACAGTCTTATTAAGATAGCTGCTTATGGATTTTGATGATATTCACGGATACTGAAGCAGTGAGGATGTCTTCAAACCCATGTTATTCTAGTTTTGATCGTTCATTCTAATTTGCCTAGTGGTCGACCTCAGAGTTAAGCATCACGACTAGATACTGTTTAGGCAACGGAAATTTAAAATACAATTTGGGTTACATCGGAAAACCTCAATCAACAAGATTCCACTATGTAAGAAAGATCTGGAACCAGAATAACCGCAAACCGTTGCATTCAAAATGTCGAATAAGGCATGCAGGAGCAGATTAATACTATCGAATGAATCAGCTTGATCTGAGATGCAGTTTCCAGCATGCAAAATTTGGGCTACCGATATCCATGCTGAAAATTCCATAATTGTACCAAAAATACAGAGTGGAATCAATCTGTAAATAAACAAAATAAAAAAATAAAGTTAGGGTTATTTGGTTTGCTACTCAGAAACCTATCAGTTACGGTATAAGTATAAAACTTGGGCACTGTGGTACAGTATAACTCCATTGTGGATAAGATTTTATTTTGACAAGTCACATAGTGCTACACAGTAATAATAACTGATGACGTTTCGAGCACAAATTATTGTTCATAGTCATATCAAGTTACTCACACAACTCTTTAAATAACTAGTCAATTCTACACATGTATTTAAATGAAGGAAAAAGTTGTGTGAGTAACTCGATATTATTATGAGCAATAATTTGTACTCAAAACGTGATTAGTTAATATTACTGTGTAACAATGTGTGACTTATCAAAATAAAATCTTATCCATAATGGAGCTATCTGTGATGGGTTCGAGTGCAGGTATTCTGGATGGTAGGGTTATGTTACTTCATTTTGAATGCACCCTAGTCTGAGCGCTACTCGGGGATGTTGTATTTAATGGTACACGCTTGAGCTTAGCCTTTTGTGTAACATTGGTGGTGGCATAGGCAGCTGATGAAGGTGATTTGTTTAGTGAGCATAACTCTAAAGATGCATCTAAATCTATGACCATAGCTGCTTCAATGTTGGGTTTACTAAGAAAAGCCGTATTATTTAAGGGTACTTCATTTTCATGCGTGTCTGGAGCATTAGGTTTACTTCAGTGTAAGGCGTGAGAGTCCTTTGTAGGACGTCCTGCAGTTGGGTAGGTATTTGCGACACTTGATGCACTTCCGCGGCTACGTCTTTGACGTGGCGTTGGGTCATGCGCAAGTTACCATGCCATAAGTCACACAGATGAACTAATAATCTTGTTAGACGACTGGAATTTCCTAGCGTCATTAGGACTACTGAATTTAAACAGCACAGGACAAGTATGCTTTCCTGAGTCTGATTGGGTGGCAATTCGCTGATGGCATGCCGCACGCTTGGAGAAATGTCACTTTGATTTTGTCCAGACACGTCCGATAAGGCAGACTGTGTGGAAGAATGTTGTAGGAGCATGTGATTCGTTTAGTCACTTCATTCACTATTAAGTCCAACATACGCTCAGACTTCAACAGACTTTCCGGTTTGGGTTACAAGGAAACTGTAACGGAATAATGGTGTTTATATTCTCATTGGATTCCTTCACAGGGTTTCCTAAAGAAATAAGGTCGAAATTATTTTGTTTAGCAGTGGCGTATTTCTCTGATAGCATATCGGGCACAATGACTTCGGGGACATTGTTGGGACTACATGGAACATGTAGTGATGATGGTATGTCAAGTGACCTAAGCTATTCGTACGTATAAGAAATACGCGTTTATCACGTAGTATCATTGTTGCACACTGACCAGTATGGTTTAAAGTAGAGACTGAGCTAAATCAAAAACAAGTATATGCACAAATAGTATGTTGAGTGGATAAACAGACTAAGAACTACTAAAAGCACGGTATGTAATTTTTTGCTTATGAATAAACAGTTCATAGACAAAAGTATTATACCGTGAAAAACAGACTGCATACATACCAGTTATCCTGAAAATTGGTCCTGATTTATAAACCACAAAATAATGAACTTCTCTATAGTTTCCTTTTGTGTGACGTTGTTTTTAAGTCACAGGAAGGAGGATGGGCCTTGCGAAAGAGTGAGTCCAAACTTGATAACTGGAGGCAAAAGATCTAATTAAATGGAAGCTAGGGTAACAGCCAATATACGTTACGTTTGAGGAGTGGTATAATATCCACTATGATATTCCAGAAGTCGGTAAGAATATATCCACGTTACGGGGGAAATTGTAACGTCAGATTGGAATCAGATAACCAGATCTCAATCCAGGAACGGATCACACGTAGATGAAACCTATTAGGCATGTTCAAGGGAACCTGATTGCCAAAGAGAAAATGCCAATAACTGACTAACTCACAGAGCCATCGAGTCAACTGCTACCTGCAACGCGTCGAGAAATACAACTGGCAGTAAATGAAGGGCAGGATGGCATCAGGGCCAGATGAGGTTCTCCTAGGAGAACTGGGACCAAACACATACTGCAATGGATACGCTCACACCAATTGTGAAAGGTTTGGGAGGAAAGAAAGGTGTCTACTGACTTGGAGAAGGGCTACCTTGCCAAACTACCAAAGAGGGGCGAATTACGCCTACCTGTGCAATAACCAGAACCCACTCTTATCCATGTCAAGCCAAATTATCAGTAGCGTCATCCCGGAGAGAATAAAGGATGCAATGAATGCAGAACTCCGTCAGCACGGAACAGCCTGGGTTCACGAAGGACGAATCATTTGCCGATCAAATTGTGACTCGATGCATCATCATAGGACAAAGCGTAGAATAACAATCGAACTCTAGCGTCATCGACTTCTAAGAAGCCTTAAAAATCATCATTGACCGCGAAGTAATTTGCAAACCACTTCAACACTATGGCGTGTAGTGTCCGAATCTATGTCATACTCATTCATTAGCTAAATGAAAGTGGAATGTGTCAAGTGGCCTATAGCGGAAAATTGAGCGAAGCATTTGAGCTTAATAAAAGTGTGATATAAGGCTGCTTATTATATTCCTAATTGTGGTTGACTGGACTGTGCAACATGCTCTGCATGGGGACGAGTGGACAGGAATATGCCGAACCAATAAGAAGACTCTAGAAGATCTGGATTTCGTGCATGCATGATTTGTGTTACATGCAACACAAACCTGAAGACTCAGATGCGAAAACCAACAAGTTAGCTGAAGCAGCAGAAAGGGAAAAAGAACTCCAGCTAAACATGGAGAACACTGAATCACGTTGGACGAGATGACTTTTCACAGACCTAATATTCTTCCTTCAGATCCTACTTAAGATATCATTCTCAGATGGTAAGAGCGTACGATTCTCAACGGAAGTCTCTGACGATCTGCGTTGGTAAACTTACACAGAGACAATAGAAGGCCTCAAGTCATCTTTTCGCAAAAACATTTTTCCCAACCATGAGTTTTAAACTATGGAAAAGTTTACGCCAAGTGGTCAGAACCTGCGACTCAGTTATAAGCTTCGGACTGTCTAAATATAGTCTGTTTCATTCTACTAATGTCATCAACAGACTATTCGCTTCTGGATCAAATCAATTATTACACCAACATGGCATCTGAAGCGTGTGCAAAACCTCACCATATGTACTGAGTAAACGATAAACAGACTAGCTACACAGTCACATAAATACACTAAAAGAATATCAATATCAATGCTTACTAGATGGCAATGTACAATGGGTACGATCACATTAACATGTTGAAATTAAAGTTCTTTTTGTGCCCGTATAATCTTTTCGGCTACGTAGCTGCTCGCCTTCTGTCTTATATCTGCCCAGTAGTGGAAGTTGAACAGATCTACAGTAAGAGCAAAGTTGAACAGGAGTTGCAGACACTAATATATATATAATACATCACCTTCTAACCTCGCCAGATACTAGCTTGCTAGGCTACTAGCTTACTAGTTTTCTCGCCGGTCCCAAGCCCGGGTAAAGAGGGAGGGTTGGGGCGTGGTGCTAGCAACTCCACCCCTGTAAAGCAACCAAATCGCTACAGAAACTTCAACGAATAAATATATTAAAAATTCTAAAAACATAAGCAATAGCCTTACTTTTCGCTGGAATCGGGGAAGTGAAATGACGCAGGCTGGTGAAAGCCTTCGGGAAGCCAGTCAGCCGATGTGCCTCCTTTCGATGAAAGCAAAAGTAAGGATGAGTACCTGGAATGTTCGTACAATGTACGAAACTGGAAAGGCTGCCCAGATAGCCGCTGGAAAGAGAAGGTACAGATTGGAAGTGTTGCGAATCTGCGAGAGCAGATGGAACGGAACTGGAAGGTGCCAACTACCAACTGGAGACACAGTAATCTATTCCGGCCACCTAGAGGACAACCATGAGCACACCGAGGGAGTGGCCATCATGATGTCACCAACAGCAACCAAAGCTCTCATGCAGTGGGAAAAAATCTCCTCCAGGATAATGACAGCCAGGTTCAACTCAAAAGGAAGGAAAGTTACAGTCATTCAATGTTATGCGCCTACAAACGTCTCAGAACAAGAGAAGAAGGAGGCGTTCTACAGACAACTACAAGCAATAATGGACAATGTCTCGAATGGCGATATCAAAATCCTGATGGGCGACATGAATGCGAAGCTGGGACGAGACAACACAGGAAGAGAACTCACCATTGGTCGAAAGGCCCTCGGCGAAATGAACGACAATGGTGGACTCTACTCAGACTTCTGAGCCTTCAATGATTTGGTGATTGGTGGTAGTGTGTTCAAACTCAAGGATATACACAAGACGACATGGATTTCACCAGATAGACACAACAAGAACCAAACAGACTTCATCTCAATTTCAAGAAAGTGGAGACGGAGCCTACTGGACACAAGGTCAATGAGAGAAGCGGATGTGGGTTCAGGGTTAGGGTTAGGGCAAAACCACAAAAGACTCTTTCACTGCAGCTGTCAGAGCAAAGCAGGAAACACTACGTGACATCACTGAAGAATCATGCGTGGAAGACCACTGGAACTCTCCGAAGGCGATTTTCAACGAAACGTGTTCAACGGTTCTAGGAAGAAAGAAGAGACAAGACAAGGAATGGCTCTCAACGGACACTTGGAAATTAATAGAAGACAGGAGAATGGTGAAAGACAAAATGATTCAATGCAAGGACGAACAGGAGAAAGAGACGAGCTCAACTTACAAAGCACTGCACAAAGAAGTGAAGAAGAGTGCTAGGAAGGACAAAAGACGATACTACGACAACCTCGCCACTGAAGCTGAGAAGGCAGCAGACAAAAGGGACCTGAGGACACTATATCAGATAACCAAATCTCTATCCGGGAAGAGATCAACACAAGCGAAACCTATAAAAGACAGCCAAGGGAAGCCCATTACCAAGGAAGAAAAACGGATTAAACAATGAGCGGATCACTTCAAATGACTCTTGAACCGACCACCACCTGCAACCCGTCCAGAAATACCAACAACAGCGCACACACAATTGCAAGTTGACACCAATCCTCCAACGAGAGCTGAAGTCTTGAATGCAATCAAAATTCTGAAAGCTGGAAAAACAGCCGGACCAGATGGAATACACCCTGAAGCACTGAAAGCAGACCCAGAGACGACAGCAGATATGCTGACTCGATTAATGCAAAAGGTCTGGAATGAGGGAAAGGTGCCTACTGACTGGAGGAAAGGTTACCTCGTGAAACTACCAAAGAAGGGCGACTTATGCCTCACTCTGCAAGAACTGGCGAGGAGTCATGCTCCTATCGACGCCAAGTAAAATCCTGAGTCGCATCATCCTGGAGAGAATAAAGGACACACTGGAGACAGAACTCCGACCAGAACAAGCTGGATTCAGGAAAGGCAAATCATGTTCTGACCAAATTGCAACTCTACGCATCATCATCGAACAAAGCATGAAATGGCAATCAAACCTCTACCTCAACTTTATAGACTTTGAGAAGGCCTTCGACAGCGTTGACCGCGAAGTAACTTGAAAATTACTCGAGTACTATGGCGTACTTCAAATATTCATCAACCTTATTCAACAGTTGTACTACAACGGCACCTGCCAAGTGATCCACAACGGAAGACTCAGCGAGGCGTTTGGAGTAAACACAGGAGTCAGACAAGGGTGCTTACTACCACCAATGATATTCCTAACTGCGGTGGACTGGATTATGCGTCAGACTGTGGGAAACGAGAAGACAGGAATATCCTGGACCGACGTGAAGAACCTAGAAGACCTGGATTTCGCGGATGATTTATGTTTGATGTCACACACAATCGAAGACTTACAAGCGAAAACTGACGAACTGGTCGAAGAAGCAGCAAAGACAGGACTCCAGGTAAACATAGACAAGACGGAGGTTATGAAAATAACCAACCAACAACAGCAACAACATCCAACGTCAATCACCATCAACGGGAGGGATTTGAAAGAGGCTACTTCATTCACTTATCTAGGGAGCATTATCTCAACTACAGGAGGAGCGGACGAGAATGTCTAATCGAGCGAGAATCGGGAAGGCGAGAAACACATTCATCAGCCTGAAATCAATCTGGAAATCTTCGTCACTCAGCACATCAACAACACAATCTCGGATTTTCAATACAAACGTAAAGTCAGTTCTTCTACACGGATCAGAAACTTGGCGGGCGGGTCACAAAGAATATTTCCAAAAGGTTGCAGACCTCTATCAACAACTGTCTTCGCTCTATACTGAAGATCAGATGACCGGGCGGAAAGAATCACTAACAAGGAACTATGGGAACAAACAAAGCAAGAACCAATCACCAACCAACAAATATGCAGGAGAAAGTGGAGATGGATCGGACACTCGCTGAGGAGACCGCTGGGTGACATCGCGCGCCAAGCCCTCGAGTGGAACCCGAAAGGGAAGCGGCGTGTGGGACGTCCAAGGGTGACATGGAGGTGATCGTGTGAAGAGGAGTTGAAAGAATATGGATTAACATGGATGCAGGCGAAAAGTACAGCAGAAGACAGAAGAAAATGGAGACGTGCAGTTGAAGCTCTATGTTCCACTAGGAACCCAAGGGAGCAATAATAATAATACATCACCTTCTGATCTGTTGACTCGTAATAACTTGACATCCTTAGACTCCCCTGTCACCATATCAGGATGCCGTATAACATCCTTTACGAACAGTATCCACGAAGTAAACTGAAGAGGCTACTGGTTTAGAAAACGTTTTCTACATCATAATCAACTCACTCATAGAGAACATCATCCAGCTACGAATAGCGGTACCAGTGCACTTTCAGGCATTAAGCCTGGCTGTGGCCAATATTCGTCTGCATGAATTAAATTCACTCGTGACATCAACTACGATGAAAATGTTGAGAAAATTACAGAAGCGTATTGCTCACTTTAAACTAATATACCATTCGTCTATACATCACGAATAACATTCGATGTTGTACACAGCAAAGTTATTTAGGAGAACTGCATTCAAGTTTATTCGTCATAAAGTCCACTAAACACTCTATCCGCAACATCTGCATCAGCTTACCTCCGTTGGTAGTGGTGTTGGACCAGTCATCGCAGTTTTCATGACCATGAAACAGGATGCCCTCACTCTACCCGCGGTGTTTCTGTATAGGGCTTCCAAGATGTTAACAAATTTCTCAGGTACACCTCTCTCTAACAGACAGTTCCAGAGCACAGTTCTGTCCAACGAATCGAAGGCGGCCCTAATATCAAGAAACGCAACGATCGTTGGCTTGCAATACGTGTGGCGGTGTTCCAACAACTGACGAAGGGTGAACACATGATCAATGCATCCACGACCTGAACGAAACCCAGCCTGCTCTTCGCGAATCAATCCTTCACGTATTTTGCACAGTCTGCGAAGCAAGACAGCAGCCAATATTTTAGACGCGACTGGTAACAGACTGATACCCCTATGATTGTCACACGAATTACGTCGACACTTTTTAAAGATGGGGACGATAATGGCTTCGTTCCACATTGATGGCACACTCTCTGTCTCCCACACCTTCCTGAACAACCCAGTTAGAGCCATTTTGAGAGTCTCGCCACCATCTTTAAAAAAAGCTGGGGGTAATTTGTCTGTGGCGGGCGCCTTATGGCGTTTCAGAACTTGGATTTCCTTACGGACCTCCGCTTCGGTGGGTGGGTCGGTACTAACCGACCAAGGAGCACTCGGGCTAATGATAGTAGACACTGAAGCTGGTGGCCAGCTGAACTGCTTCCCGAAGTGCTCTGCCCAGCGTTCCAGGAGTCTTTTCAGGCTGGTAATTGGAGTGCCATCTGCCACACAGACCGTCTCGCTGACACCTTGTTTCTGGCCACCGGTGGCTCGGATGAGTTGGAACAGCTTCCGACTGTTGCCAGATGCAGCAGCTAACTCCATCTCACACGCACGTTCTGACCACCAGGCTTCACGGTCCTTACGTAAACACTGTCTAATCTTGCGCGTGAGCGCCTTTCGCTGATTGTTGTATTCGCTGCCAGCCGGAATGGACCGGCGTTCATCCAGGAGTTGCAAGGAACTCGCAGAAACCCGGTAGTTGTTAGCGGAGCATTCTTTCAAGCCGCAAGCGGCTACACTCGCCTTTTGCATGGCACCTTGCACATGAAGCCAATGTTCATCTATACTACTTGGGGGGTTGCTGGCAAGCATTGTTTTTAACTCATTCTGATATTTCAAAGAAGTAGCAGGTGCTACTAGTTTGCTCACTCAACGCTTAGACGACGGCTTTTGCGAACCTCACCAAATCGCAAGACGAACTTGGCACACACTAACGCATGATCGGAGTCCAGGCATGTGCTCCAGAAGGAGCGACAGTCTTGTATGCATCCTCGCCACCGAAAACTGACCGCAATATGATCAATCTGAGTCCAAGCTTGCTTCGCAGAGGCAGGACGCCAGGTAGCGCTACGGCGATGGCTGTACCGGAAGTTGGTGCTGGCTAGAAATAGGTTGTGATCCACGCAAAGCTGCAGAAGACGGTCCCCATTATCTGACCTGCGACCATGTAGTCCCCACTGACCACCTAGACGATTCTCCTCTGAGCTTAGACGCCCGACCTGTGCATTCAAGTTCCCAGCCAGCACTACGATATCCCTCCGACCCGCCTGTTTCAAGAGATCGCTCAGTTGGTAATAAAACTCATCCTTCATTGCATCCGGGCTGCAATCCGTCGGTGCATAGGCAGAGACAACAAATAGACACCGCCTATCTGGCCTACTACCCCTTACTTTCGTATAACCTTCCAGCCTCACAGCACATAAACGACTGTTAATGGGAATCCAGTAGAGCAATGCAGCTTCGGCTCTAGCGCTCAGTGCGACACCAACACCAGCTACGCCGGATCACGACGCCAAAGGGTTCCCGGATAAGCGCAGTTGGTACATACTACTAGAACTTCCAGATGGAGAGGATAGTCGAAGCACTTCACTGGGATCTTGAATGCGGGTCTCCGAAATGCAGCAGACATCAATAGCGAGGCTTTCCAAAGTTCTTGCCAACCCTGCCTGTTGTCCGATTTGCATCAGCGTCCCAACATTGTAGGTAGCCAGCTTGAACGCGGCACGCGGTTTCAGGATATCTGTGTTAGATGTCACATTGGGAACAACCATTTTGAGGACTACTAACTAACATCTCGAAACGACACGGATAGGCTGGGAATCTCGACAAAGGCGAAAGGCTGTCGAGGGTTAAAATGTCAAGGTTAGCAAAGGTAAAATACAGGAAACTATGTATAAAAAAAAGTAAGGTAGGAAGGAAATGAGTTGCTTGAGGGATCATTATTGCTTGAAATCATTTTTACTCGTGTGCGTTGAGTTTCAGTGAGAGTTCGTTGCTTTAATTCATTCATTCATTGTGCGAGGGCTGAGATACTGCCCGGACGCCCAGACCGAAGCAGGTGGCTTTATTAAGGGACCAACCCCCGAGCCTTTGACTTGGAGTCTAATCCGCAAGGCAGCAGAGCAGCGTCAGGAGCTTCACTCCCATGGTTGCCGGTGACCCATATGGGTTCATACGCCATTCGATCCGATTGGAAACTGGAGCCCATGTACCCCATGGTAACTGCATTTAGTTTAACCACTATCCCGAAAACCTCCCTGACATGGTAGGACCTGTAGAGACAGAGACTCAGTCAGTTCAGCGTGTTGGTTCATTGCGGTATTCAAGCTCGACCACCGCGACAAGGTAGCAGTTATCGGTCGGGCTGTTAATACTGCATTACTTTGTCATTAATGAAATAAACTTATCTAATTTGAAATTACATTTCATTGCGGTGCACATGTTCAAGACTTGCATTAGAAATAATGGTGTGTTCAGCACCTAAGTGCAGTACGATGAACTTCATTTTCAGGTGTAAAAACGACGGGAGATACGTTGAATATATATATGCACTGCAATTCTACACGACGACTTATATCCAAGCGTAAAATCCATGCCAACAAGTTTGGGTGAAAGAAAGCGAAGTTGTCACATTTTATGTGAGCACGCTTATATAATTTCGATGGCGCCAAATGATTGGCTTCCACAGAATTCTGAACAGTGATGGAGCAAAAAAATTGTGCAATCAGTCGCATAACACTTGTGTTACAGTGAACACGTTATTGAGCTTCGATCCAAAAAATTCTTTTATCACAGCTTATAAAATATTCCTTCGAAAAGAGACACTATTTAATCCTTCTGCTGAAAATATAAAGAAATCGCAAATGAATGAACATGGGATGGTCTTATTCCCCCTAGATTCCAGACAACATTATCACGTGTACACGTTTGTATATGAGAAATTTAGGGAGGAACGTGTCAGTGCTGATTCGAACGTCAGAAACGTAGATGATTGAGATAAACTGTAAATAGTAACGGTCAAGGCTACTAAGTTCAATAACCACTGAATGCGTATTTTACATACCCTGACCAGGAATATTAATTTTCGCAATTTTAATTTCTTCTGGGATGACACGTATGCTATTTCGCCTCAAGGTCTCCAAGGAAAAACTTGAACATGATTGCCTAGAATTCCTTTCAATTGAAAACGGAAAATCGAACATGATATCTCCAAGGATTTCCAAGTTCTGCATTTGCATCAAAATGCTGTGCTAAGTGATAATGCAGAAATCCCTCATAAATCAAATCTGATGGTATTTTGTTCCAATTATCCCCATTACTACATCTAATCGCATTGAAATGTAACCAGTATTTACTCATACACGTTTAGAAATTTATCATTTCTATTTGTCAAAATTTCTAATCAAGTGGTAAGGATCTATATATTTACTTGTTCAATAGCTACATTTCCTGCTGAATGGTTGCGTATCATACAATCTCTGAGTGTTGCGTTGTTTTTACTCCAGCTAATGTGAGTATCTTTTAAATTAAACAACACGAATCTCTTTGAAATTGAACAGCAACAGCCTTATTATTTGCATTTCCAGACTCATATCTGCCTTGTTTCCTCTTCATTTCTTTCGCATCAAGCCTGTTATTTGGTTTTCGTTGAATGTTGAGAAACATGCTTGACTCAGTCCACAGTATTCGGGTGAAAACTATGTGTATAGAGAATATTCTGGTACTTTTAGAAACACATTTCATCAAAGTTTTAAAATATTATTTTGTACTGATTTATGTTACCTTGATTCAGAGATAGTTTCGAATACACAAAAGTGAAGCCCTGTTTAACAAATTTTGAGTTTTTGTATAATTTAATCCTTCAGAATACCTTTCCGGAAGGTATTGACCTTTCACATCGACAAGATGGGACACTTGATTACAAGAAACTCAAAAGTTTAGCTGTTTTTGATGGAGTGACATCCCATCGTTTGCTTTAGGATTTATGATGTAGGATTTCTGATTGACTGTATTTGGTAATTTATGATAACTTAATTAACCCTGATCTTCAGTGAATGTAGGAGTGAGCTGGAGGATATAGAAAACTTGCACATTTGGGTCTCCAACTGCTCAAAAATTGAGTGAGTGTAAGTGAATCTGTTGACCCATGAAACAAGCAGTTTAATAGACAACCTGTAACATATGCATGAAACAACGATACTTGTTGAGAAACCGCCTCGCACAGGTGACATTTTCTGAAGATATTCATCGAATTCATAACTAGAACATAAGACTACTTTGCAATTTATCACCACCTTTGCTTAAGAGACCTACAAAATTTGTTCACACATGTCACTAGCAGTTCTGATTTCACTATGGTAATAATAATCCCAACAAACAAATAAATTTGTTTACAAAACAATATTGCACTGCTGAGTTGAAGAAAACTGTCACCTAATTTTAATACGAAATTATTGAAACGAAAATGTCATCCTTTAATCATGTTACTTGGGGTTAGTTATTGAGAGAACAAAGTTATAACTTAAACAGTATCGGGGGAACTATGCGATATATTCCAATTTTTTTCTTTCGCTCCACTTCTATTTAAAAATTAGACATTTGATGAAATGAAAGGTTTATGAAATCCCTTCAGTATAGTCAGTTCATTCGCAATGTGACAAAAGAATGAATACTTTGTGTTCTAGAAGGCGTATTAATCTGCATGGTTGGAAGTGGCCATTACTTAGTTGGAGTTTACCATAATTATGCTCCTATCCTTTTCAAATGTGTGACAAGCGGATTTCGTACAATGAGATTACGGAAGACAGAATTCTCAACGGAAATGAGAGCGGGAAATCGGTTCGACTACACGAAGTGAAAGAGAGTCTAACACTCGAGCTTAACTTTGAACAAGGGTAAACTATTCGTTAGACGAAAATAAGTGTATTAGCTAAACAAAATTAATTTACGTAATGAGACTCATTAATTAAAGTCTAGTGCTCAGACAATGCGGCGGAGTATAACTTCATCACAGGAGAAATGATCGTGTCATAAAAGTGAATGAGTTTTAGTTCTGTGAGAAGAACATTAATACTGATGAGGTAGAGAAATATTAAGCAGTGTATACACTTAGGCTACTTACCACTGGGGAGTAGTAGAAAAATGAACAGTCACAAAACACTTGTAACACGACGAATGAGGTTATTCGAAAAGAATTTACAGCTTGCATAGAAAATGTCTTCTCTGAGAAAGTGGGACTTCGAAAACAAACTGACTGAGTTAACCGGAAAGGTTTTATCCCATTAGTCAACAGCCAGGAAAGATGCTTTGGTTTTCGTTCAATTTTTCATCTGCTGTTTGGTGAAACGGAACGAAATGCTTGGCTGCTCTAATGGATGCTTCGACGATGGAACACAGTAGCTCAAAAAACCAACCGGAAGGCTGTCACAATGCAGCAGGTTGGCAATCAATGGAATGATGAACATCAGTAAACAAAATATTTGTGTATCTTCGGTATATATAGCCTTAGTGTTAGTGAGACAACTAGACAAAAATTGAATATTATAAATATAAGAATGTGCTCCTAAATGAAATCTGACCAAGTCCAAATTTTAATTATATTTCAGTTAAAATAACACATTTAGATAGGCCGTTATTTTTTCGTTATCTTATATCAAAGTGAGGGAGAATACACGTTATCAGATGACCGAATAACCTTTCTTCTCCACCTGAAATCTTATGTCTAAATAGTATGTAGCATGGCTAGTGGTTTCATCAAACACAGTTTGTATGGATTAGTGTATTATATCAGATAGAATGTTCCATGGACAAGGAATTTAGCCGTTAGTGCAGTAGATAGTACTCTTGACCCTTAACAGTTACTCAGATATCTTATTGGTGCAGTAAGTGACACTCGATTTCACCACCAATGAAACAACAAGAATAACACACAGACAGTACACTGCCGAATCACTCTAACTGTGCAACTGTCTGCTGGTGTGAGTGGTCAGTGTATGGAGTGGAAATTTCCATCTTTCTATGAGAAGCTTATTAAGCCATTAGTTCGTGAAGGCGATGGAATGTTTACGACTGCAGTTTGTATGTCATGATATTTTTAGACTTCCTTCATTAATATATTGTCAAAATCACTGCACGCTGTTATTTAGTTATCAAAGGGGATGTAATAATTACTGCATGGATTCTGATTAGAAGAACAATTGGTAACTGTTTATTACTTTCTTATCTGAATCTTGCTTCATCAAGTCTGTCTCTAATTCCGATATCATCGTATGAGCTTAGGGTGAATTACTTTCCCATAATTTTGACAAAAATACTGAATATACAAACTCACTTCTGTAGGGCCTAAATGAGAAGAAATCAAAGTTTTCCAATTCAAGGCGAGTGTTTATAATTCACATATCATGAATGCCTAAATTTGCAAGCACGTTGTCAGGACGAAATTCTGAATCTCGTAAAACAGAAACGCCATATTTTACATGAAGCCAAAATTACTCTTCAAACAAAATTAAATATGCAAGCACTATCAACGTATAAACTAAACTGCAATTTTTCCGTTACTTTCATGTCTCCACTTTCATCAAACACAAAAAATATAATGAGGTTGGGACGAAACATCTGGTTTAGATCAAGATATCAACAGTTACTCATTTGACTTTGACATTAAACAACAAAAACATAAACTCACTCATGTAGGGGGCTGAAAAGCAGACAAGATAAACATGTGAAAAATAATACATTTTGCTGTAGGAACTTCATTGAATTCATTTAAAGTTAACACCATAGTACTGTAGTACCCCTATACCAATTGTAAACATGCTTTTTAATCTAAATTGCTTACTTGTATTATATGTGTACACAGACCGATTTTATATGTACTTTGCAAATATTTGTCAATTTACTGTTGAATATTACCTTGACACAATTTCGAAATTTGACTACTGTTATAATACACGATCGTACTCTTCGCAAGTGCCTTTTGATTTACGTTGTGGCCGTCGAGTAGCCACAACGTCTCTGCACATTAATAAAAGTGAAGCAGTACTAGAATATACGTGTACTCAAGTTTAGTCAAATAACGCACGCAACAAATTGGTGACCCATCGACAAATTTTGACCCTGACGACAACTTGTTCACAACGACGCATCATTACACCTGCTGGATTATTTATACCCTAACTTTATCGGATCTATATATATATCCATGTAATTGACATTTCGAACTCATTCTTGTGCTTTCTCATCACACAACTTGCAGTAATCTGTGGTAAGCATCTGCATTGCATGTTTTTCTGCTTTGCCATATTCTTGGTGTGCATAATTTTTGCTATTTTGCTACTCTCAAACCATTTTTCTACGAGTTGTATCATGTCTACCAATACCTCTAATAACTTAGAGCTAGGATCTGTTAGTACTATTTCTCCTACTGCACCAGTTTTTAAGCCCAGAGACCCCCATCTTTGGTTTGCACGACTGGAACATTATTTCACTGCCAATAAGCTCACGTCACAGACGGCTAAATTCGGCATTTTGAATACAGTACTACCAGACGAAATCGCCGAACAGGTTCGACAACACATAGTTCAACCCAGCACAGACGCTCCTTATGACAGTTTGAAGGAAGAGGTACTTCGATGCACTTCGCTTTCAGATAGGCAAGCACTCGATCGTCTGTTAAGCAATGTAGAGCTAGGTGATAAAACCCCATCGGAACTCATGAGGCATATGCAAAGCCTAGTAGCAGGAAGAGAAGCCGATAAACGTCTCTTGTATCAAATCTGGCTGCGACGACTCCCTGCAAACATTCAGCAAGTTCTTGCTTTCGGAGACGACGACGTCAACATAGAAAAGCTCGCCTAATTTGCGGATCGCATGTACGAGAGGTCAACACCTCAATCTTTTGCTTCCAGTAGCAGAATACCAGACACTCACGACAGGATACCGACTATAGAACACAAAGTCGACACCTTACTGATTCAGTTAGCAGCACTGACCACACGCACACGACCATGCCGTCCTAGAAGCTCGTCTCGTCGACGTCTTTCTCGGTCACGTAGCACGTCATGACATCACGATACTATTTGCTGGTACCACCGTAGTTACGGAAGCAATGCATGACGGTGTCGTTCACCTTGCAACTTTCAGGCTAAACCAAAAGATATATCGTCATGTACGAAAAAACTACTGTTGGCAATCAACGATCAAGCAGTCGTTTGCTTTATGTAACAGATAGGAATACCGGTACTACGTTCTTAGTCGACACAGGAGCAGAGGTGAGTGTTCTCCCTCCGACTACGAAGAAACGTCAACATCCTGACCCTCCAAGCCGTAAATAAGTCTAATATTGTTACATATGGAAGTAAACGATTGACTTTAGATTTTGGTCTGCAGAATACATACACTTGGTCTTTCATCATTGCAGACGATCCATGTCCAATCCGTGGTAAAGATTTTCGAAAGAATTTACAGCTTGCATAGAAAATGTCTTCTCTGAGAAAGTGGGACTTCGAAAACAAACTGACTGAGTTAACCGGAAAGGTTTTATCCCATTAGTCAACAGCCGGGAAAGATGTTTTGCTTTTCGTTCAATTTTTCACCTGCTGTTTGGTGAAACGGAAAGAAATGCTTGGCCACTGTTGATATATTGGCTTCTCTAATGGATGCTTCGACGATGGAACACAGTAGCTCAAAAAACCAAACGGAAGGCTGTCACAATGCAGCAGGTTGGCAATCAATGGAATGATGAGCATCAGTAAACAAAATATTTGTGTATCTTCGGTATATATAGCCTTAGTGTTATTGAGACAACTAGACAAAATTGCCCCCAAATACGTTGGCCAATCAGCCAAATCAATGGCATTCGGCTACACAAAATACCTGTCAGCTGTCATAGAATTTATTCTGATTTAGGTCATGGTCATCATATATCCTATGTAGTCTGATTGAACCTAGAAACCGTTAGAACAGCTGATACTACGCTTATTCACAAAGCACCCATATACGTTAGTAACTGAAGAGGGAAGATTTATGGCATTACTTGATGTGTTCATGAGATGTAGGATTTTCTTGGATTGTCTACAGTTTACATAACTTTGACTTCTGTAATTTAGGAAATCTGATTTCATAATGAGGATGTGGATGATTGTAGCGAGGGTGTCGATAAATAGCATTTTAATTGGGCGATTGGTGGATGTGAAAGTACCGAGCATAGACTGAAAACGTAAGAAGATATTTAACCACAGTTTATCGCAACTCAACTGCATATTACATAGAAGCGGAGTGATTCTTTATGAAAATATGTTAGTAGATGGCGTTGATTCTCCTAACATGATGAATTAAACAAAAGAGAGTCCTCTTATGATTACGCATCTGTTTAACTGAGCAAGCCGGTGTTTGTTCCCTATATCACAAAGCTACTCATGTTTGTTGTACATGTTCACTCATAAGTGATGATCTAATTGTGAATTTCAATTACATCCAAATAAATAGACCACATCGTCTGCTGATGTGCTACATGCTGCATCAAAGTGTCAACGGACGTGTTCCGCGAAAGCTGGTAACGAAAACTATATCGAAATGGTGAAGTGATATTGGGAGGCAATTCACGTGCCTAAACTCACAAATCAGAGAGATTTGTGAATGATTTCCTTTCTGCACGGTGATACGCGAAGTTATTCAGTCATAATTTTGTTAGCTTTCGATTATTTGTGGGGTGTACAATGCAGTTGAAATTGTGCTTGGGGACGTATTCAGGCACTCACAATGACATCTCAAAGCCTTGTGAAACAAAAGAGTCTTGTCAAATAAACCTGTCAGAGTTTCCAACTTCACAACAGACCAATTTATCTGTCCAAATGATCACTTGATAAATTGATATGTTGCCTAGCTATTCCTTGACGAATCATTTCTTTAACATGTTGCATTTCCTTTCATAAACTACTATTCAATCGTTTGATTCTTCATATTTTCCTGTTAACAGGTTAGCACTGCTTATGCTTAGCGTTTCCCTGTGAGGAAGTATATTTCGGTGCGTTCAAATCTTAGGAATTAATGCATATATAGTTCGAAACGTTTCCACACTTCCTTATACACAGTCACCGTAATCATACAACTTATTCTTTATTAAGCTTGTTTCCTTTGATTCCGCTGACCTTTTAAATGAAGGAAAGGAGAAAATTGTTTGTGCTTTTAATGGAAATCATAATCACGTTACATTCATTCAAAAGTATGTGGGGTGATACTTTGAAGTATATTTAGAATTCTAGGAGGTCTTACTCGTGGCAAGTGTAAATTAGGTGACATATTTCGATGAATAGACTTGTTTAAATTCTCTGATTTTGACAGACACATCTAAGAGTTTAGACTGCGCATCAACAAAATCAAGTCTCAGGTAGCCAAAAAGAAAGTTACTCTTTTAGGACATAAAGTGGGAAATGGTGAGATTAAACCGCTACCGGAGAAAATCTTGTCGATAAAAATGATCCCAGCCCCAACTTCAAAGAGAAAACTGAGACAATTCTTGGGTAGAGCACCGTTTCATAGTCAGTTCGTGAAGAACTTCAATGAGATAGCAGCTCTTCTTTACAGGCTACTAGGTGAGCAGAAGTTTATTTGGTAGGAGGAATCGCAGAGGACATTCGACAGAATTAAACAGCTGCTCGACCACCAACAAATGACGCTTCCTGTACCTGGAAGACAGTCACAGTGTGCACAGATGCCAGTGACTATGCCATAGTTGCGGTCCTAAGACAGGGTGATGGGAATCGTTGAGTATCCCAGTCGGGTTTTGATACACACAGAGCGAAAGTATTCAACGATAGAGAAAGAATGTTTAGCAATTGTATAGGAAGTCGACAAATGGAGACCTTATTTACTCGGCCGGCCGTTCCACATCCATACTGATCATGAGCAGCTACAGTTTTTAAAGACAGCGAGAGACCCACGAGGGAAACTGTCACAGTGGATGTTGCGTCTTCAGGAGTATGATTTTACGATCTCATACGTTCCTGGAAGTGAAAATGTCTTGGCAGATTTGTTATCGAGACCAGAAGACGAGTCTGAGTTGCCCGAGGTCGCTTACGGAGTGCATGCAGTAGAATAAGACCCACTTAGACTTGCATGCAGGCAAAGGTTGGACGATTCGCTGAATACAGTAATACAGGTGATCACCAACGGAATAGAAGTTGGTCAAGCTACAGCCAGTAAGGAGCTAACCACACTACTCAGACAGAGAGATCGACTCAGAGTGAATGCCTACAAAACTCTGACCAGGCGAGAGAACGACGGAAGATGACTGGCTCTCATACGTCAGTCATCGCCCCACGACATGATAGATGAATGTCACCAGCTAGCACATACAGGCGTGGCCAGAACAACCGACCTCCTGAGACAAAGCATGTACTGGCCAGGTATGAGAGAAGACGTAGCAAGATACGTACTTGGATGTCCACGGTGCCAACTGATGGAAGGCGACCGGTGCATACGACCACCGCTTCAGTCGATTCCAGTTACCACGATAGTGACTTGTGGTCCGTAGATGTCATGGGTCCATTTCCTCAGACATCCAATGGTAATCAGTACCTCTTGGCGATGACGGAACACGCGACAAGATGGTAGACGCCGTAGCAATCCCAGACCGACGTGCAAGGACCGTGACAGAGGCAGTAGTTAGACACATTGTTGCAGACCACGGCGTACCAAAAACAATACTGACAGACTAAGCTCCCTGTTTCAACAGCTGCAACAGCTGGGCATCAAGAGGATTAGAATGACCCCATATCATCCACAAACGAATGGCCCAACGGAGAGAAACAACCGTACACTGAAGGAATGGCTGGCCTCGAAGGGCGGTAACTGGGAAACGGAACTTCCACTGATTTTACTAACACATCTTGCGACCACTCAGGAAACAACAAAAAAGTCACCCTTTCAACTGGTGTATGGTAGAAAACCACGATTACCGATACACAACGAGACCTGGTTCTTTCATCAAAAGTGGACCACGACGAAATTAAAAGCAGAGCGGAAAGAAGCAGTCAAGAATCGAAAGCAGAAGCAGTGGAGTGATGTCGCGAAGTCTCAGGTAAAAGGAAATACTCTGTGCATCACCTTTGCAGTCGGGGAACAAGTGAAGTGTAGGGACAGAAGACATACAGTTGGATGCGGGCCAGATTCACGGAAACTCCTCCCAAAGTGGGAAGGACCATACACAAGCACAAAAAGAAGGGGTCAAGTATATACCATGCGAAGAGGTGACAAAAAGAAGCGAGTTAACGCCAGTCAGCTCCAACGATGGGTACAGTGGGACAAGCCGGTCAGTAACAATCCCCAACTAGAGGATGTCTTCCGTTGTTCCAATAACGCATTCACAAATTCCCATTATGGCATGCACTCTGTTTTCCGATTATCTGTTGCACGCATGTCAAATAAACTTACCCCACTTTGATATCTCCACTCACTGTCAAAAATTAACACACATACTAGAAAACTGATCATGATTGTCTATTATATTTCATATATATATATATATATATATATATATATATATATATATATATATATATATATATATATATATATATATATATATACAAGTGTATACATATGGTGTATATATGGTATGGATGCACGCAGTGTGAATGTCATTTGCCAAAAATCCACGTCAAAGATCTCTTGATCAGATTCACATTCAACTTTCAGTCTAGCTTTACTGATAAATTTCCAAGACATAAAAGTGATATTCGGATAATATTACCACTGGATCCACCGCTGTCTAATTGCTTCAAGTATGACTATCAGTCACTTTAATATTTAAAGGATACATGTAGAAGAGGTGCTAGTCATTTGCAATGAGAACGTAGCTTTTGATGATATTTTTCTCCCATTGATCAATCGCTGATTGATCCTTATCACTTACCGGAGAAAAATAATCAAAACTAAGGACTCATTCCTTTCATCTCTTAAGAGATCCATTCAAAAGCCTTATGTGTAATGAACAACTAAGTAACATAGTTGACTGCCTATTGCTGGGAAGAGAAATATGTTTCAATCCCTCTGCTCTAAGATAAGATTCATTTGTATTACTGACGATGTCAGCTAGGAACTCTCCTTCCCTAATCCCATGGTTAAATGAAAGATTTTCCCAACAAGTGTACTGGTAAAAATATGCAGGACAAACATTCTAAACTGGAGTGTAACTACATGCACATATATATAATTATACTGATGCACGTAATCCAGATGTATATTCGATGTCAACCAACCTCAAAACATTTTCATTGAACTGCATGTTCATACTTTGCATATTATTATTAACTGCTTTCCTTATCATAGATATTATTATCGTCACTGTTATTTCAATCGTTGTTACCGCCATCATATTAACAACAGAGCACATTGATATTCGCCCTCGGAATTCACTTTCAATATTTAGAATAGAAAACACTGATTTATGTATATTAGAGAAAATTTAGAGGAAGATCCGCCTGACGATAATGTTCCTCGCCAATCAGTCTTCTCGTAAATACCACAAAATAAATCATCGGGGCTCAAAATGTATAATGCTGAGCGTAAAATGATCATTAATTTCAGGAATACGTGTAGTGATTGGTGTTGTTTTTCAAAGCGTGGTAATAATGAAGTCTTATGAAAATAATAAATGTGTGTTACAATATTTCTAATTATTAGCTAACTGGCAGTTTATCCAACGGAAGTGTTTAGGAAGTTCATAATTTCATTATCATGATGTAGGAAAGTCCGTTTGTGAAATATAAGCTGTATAAATGATAATTATATTTCAATGGTGTTTTTATTTTCGGTAAACGTTTATCGTGCTAATTGTAAAATCATAAATAGTTTTCTAACTTGTATGGTGACTGATTTTGTCATTGAAGAATATTGAATGGTGTTTTTATTTCTAAAACATAAATTGCTGAAGTGTTTCAACAAAGAAACAACACTGCAAAAGGATATGCTCACAATTATTTCCATGATGTAGGAATATGCGCTTGTGCTGTATGAGCTATTTCACTGGATGAGATTTCGCATCGCGCAGCTTGGTGTTCAACACTCTCAGTGGATTAGTGAGGAGATGTGTTGACTATCAGTTTCAACTCAAGGTCAAAACTAAGAGAAGTCAAAATTCAGTACATGAAAACTATCCAGCAATTTAATGATTTTAATTCAGGAAATGAAAAGGTGAAAATCAGTGGAACTGGCTAAGGTAATATCCACTTTTCACATCAATGTGGTCCCATGTCAACTGCATCAATTAACGGACTATTAATTTATACTAGATACATTCAACCTCTGTATGCATATTTCCGTGTGTGAATAAATAAGATATGCACCTGTGAGTAATCACAGATTCAAAACGGTGTACAAATGTGTGTTTAGATTTGAAGTTTGATTACTTCGCAGTGAAGGTTTACAATTTACTCGAAAACAAGATGATACTGTCTCTCCGAATAGTGCGGATTTCAGTGAGATTGGTTCCATGGAACGAGAGATTAATGCGGCCTTATCAGATATACATATATATGTCTGTGAGAGTGAAATGGAGTTCCCTGCGAGTGTAAAAATATTATCTGTGAAATGCTTGCAGGAGGATGAGGAAGACTTGAGATGCTGAGTGCTACAACGGCCTGCATTTTACTTGCACACTTCAAGCTATAATTTTGTAAGACATTACTTCATGAGGACAACTCACAACTAGATCTAACCATTTATTATACCATCACTCACATTTTGATATACTGCTGTAACACCTGCAGCTAACGAAATGAATCTAAAGATCTGTTTAAATGTATTAGTTTTTAAAGAACTGCCATGACGAGCTGATCGTTTTCATAAAATTGTATTAAAATACGAAGAGATTTATTCGTATATAAATAATCCTCTTTTTGAAGAGAATGTGTACCACTGATCATATGTGGTTAGGTCACACTTTGATTTGCACGTGTTTTAAATCTTTCACAGTATGAATTACTTTTGGGAAAACTACAAGCCTAACGAAATAACACCTTACTGAAGAAAGCTGGTCAACTTATTTGTATGTTTCAGCATCAAAAGTCTAGAATGAGCATTTGCTAGTGTGTATTTTAATACAGAATTTTTTCAGCTGGTTATCCTTTTCCATACTACATCCCCTTCATTCATCCATTACCACTCAGAAAGAAGACAGTTTGTCCAGGTTCTACTGCAGTAGGAAATTTGATAGATGAGTGTCAACTATGGAAACTTTGCGGGAAATTATTCAGGCCACATTTGTTGTCGCGAACTGCGAAAGTACCATTGACTTACGTTTACTTTAAAAAAAAGAAGCTGCTGTGAGTCTTTTTTAACACAGAACACATTCTATACTATATCTGACTTACAAGCATACGTGAAAGTTGAAAAATTTCAAAACTAAATACGATTAAAAGTAAATTATATGTTATAGGACATTGCAATACATGAGAAAGATGTGTCCGTAGAGTCTATTCACTTATAATCCTGTTTTTTTCAATGACTTAGTAACATGTCGTCTACAGTCAGTCCCAAATATTACAACTCAAAACTTCTGACGGATTCCAACCATCAATCAACCACACTTTCCACACTACATGCACATGTTTCAGGCTTAGTTTCTCATACACAAATAAATTCACGCGACAATTCTTTCTGAAATTTATTATGAATTTAAGTATCCCACCGTTATTCTTTTAAATTACGACAGCTATGTTAAATGCTGTCTATTTTCGTGGTAGACAAATATGTACTTATATATAGTGATGGAATAAATCATACAGAATATCTTAAAATTTGTTAGCAATACTCATGCTCATTCTGTTCCTGCTAAAGTCGTCATCATCTTTCAAGGGTACGCCTTCAATGATTTGTTTCGCTGCAGTGTAGTATGCAATGTAAAATAACACATCAAATGTTTGTACTATTGGTTAGTTTACACATCAGATTTGAAATTCTTTTAAAAACTGAATACAGTTCATTTCACTGTGTTTGGTTCAATTTTAGAATTTTGTTTTTATCATGAGGATGAAGGTGACGGTGACGAGACATTAGAAAAATACTACTACAATGCTACTGATGGAAAATGTGTTAAGTTCACATACACTGGAAGTGGGGGAAACAAAAATAATTTCAATACAGAAGCAGCATGTTTAGTGATGTGTAGATTAAGGTAATAAATAGCATGTTTTATTAACTTCTTTTCAAATCATCTGGATGTTACTTTCAATCATGTGTCATCCCCGAAACACATTTTCAATACGTTTTGTCTAATTATGTTTCTGGCAACAGATAGTCTACTTAACTTTCGTCGTGTTTCTTCTAGTACATTTTTGATAAAATCAAAACGTATTCCTGAGAAGCTGATACTGGTTGAATGATATAACAAGTCTCGTACTCTTCAAATATGCTGGCATATTGTGAGCAATGATAATTTGTATACTTTCTTAGTACTGGTTAATGGAAACAGGAGAATTTGGACAGGACTACTGAAAACAGAAATTTGATTTTGTCTTAACCGCCATTTAAGATTAAGTAGGTAGAGGCAGTTGTTCTTTCTGCTACCTCGAACAGTCACTATTCATGCAAATATTAAATAATACGTCATTCCAGAAGTATGATTGATTTTAAACTACTATCAAATTGTATATAACCTATAATAGTTTCCAATAAATCAGCATCATATCAGGCTTATCCATATTTATTTAACCTTGTTGTTTCAGTGGCCAATTCGATAGACGTAAGTTGTTGCCATTAGAAACTTTGGCACTTGATGTTTTAGATAAAGTGTCACTGTCAATCATATGAGGAGTATGTATTGCAATTTGTCAGCAAGTAGATTCTTCTGAATCCATTCGATAGGATATGTAATAATTATTCCAGCGGTAAGCTGTACTGAAATAAAGAGTGGCTTCTTCTTCTTCATTGACACGACGTTGCACCTTTTAAGAAGGTCTCATCCCCTTCTTTCATTGACAGTGTTACTAGAAGTTGCCTTGTGCCTTCTCGTTATGCCAATCATCACTTTTTCCATGCTGTCAACGATAAAATACGAAGCTGCTATATAATTATTAAACGTCTTTTTTAGAGATCCAAACTGGTTCCCTCACTCACAGTATGAAGACACTGAAACTGAGTCTCAGTGTCTGCATGACGTATTTTAAGCAAAGTATAAAAATCTTGGGTGTCCAGTTGCACTTTATCTCTCTCTGTGCTATCACATTTTCCAATAAACCTGGTAGTATACGAGAAAATTTAAGTCATTTCATAAGTGGCGTGTGCTTTTTGTTTTTAAATAGTAAACAATCTTCTGTTATCTTTATTCAAACATCGTATTGATATTTGAAGTAATTAATTTATCATCATCAACAGTAATTCCATACAAGGAAGGAACCTCGGAAGCCTTACGCAGAATTCTTAACAAGGCAGGAATAAAAGTAGCATTCAAACCCAAACTCAATTAGAGACAAGCTTTGTCGGCTAAAGGATCAATCGTGTGGAGCCTTTAAAACAAAACAATTTAGTTTATCTAATACTCCGCCTGTAATGATTGTCACGTCAAATACATAGATGAAACTAGTAGAACAGGGGCAGTCAGACTAGGCGAACATAAAAACCTAGCTAAATCTAGATTGGTTGACCCAAATAAGATGAGAAATCTAGAGAATAGTTCAGCTATAGCACTACATGCAATCACAGACAACCATACAATGGGATGAGATGGAACGACAGTTTTAAAATCTAATGTCACAGGGTATACGGAGAGATTGATAACAGAAACTTTGTTTATCGAATCAACTGCAAATACATGTAATAGAAATGATTCAACACCTGTCCCAGATATATGGAAAATCCTACTAACATTACAAAAAATCGGAGAAGACAAAGAAAACTATAAAACTAAAATTTCAAAGTCGTGTGATCAAAGTTGATATGATTATGAACAATAAATTGTGTTCGAAATGTCATTCAGTGAATAATACTGTTTCACTGTGTGATACATCTAATAAATAAACTAATATGGAATTTTTGGTTTAAAATGTCAAGTAGATCAAGTGGAAAAGATTCAGAATGAGAGTCGTAATAATAATAATAATGATAATAATAATGATAATAATAATAATAATCGAAGTAATAAGGGAAAAGTACATAGAATAATAAAATAAATAAATGTCTATCCCTCTACGGCCAAGGCAGCAGTAGGGATTGTACATACTTCTTTTGTACACAAAGGTTTGGCTTAAAGTCATGAATTGCCAAGGCCTCAGCTGTCTTTAGAAGTCTGTAACGAAGAAAACGCGGGAAGTTGGCATGAATTCTATATAAGACCTTGAAATCATGGTCATGGTTGACCGCGTGACAGGAGTCGATGAGGTGTTCTAAGATAGAGCTTCGCACACATTTCCTTTCTCCCTTGTAAAACCAAGCTGGAATATGTTCTCGTATCCGTGTGGAGAGCATTCTCTGACTACGGCCAATGTACCTTGCTCCACAAGAGCAGGTGAACTGGTAGATGCACATGGAGGCGGTCAGACGGGGGAGCTTATCTTTTACAGAGGTAGAGAACAGTTTGCGGCTCGTGAACGTCATATGTAATCTAGCTGCAGGGAACGTTTTACTAACTGATTTAGAAAGACGATTTTTGAGCATATCAGAAGCTTGATCTCCTTTGAATTCCAAGTTCACGAATAGGGTTTTCTTTGGAACTGAGTCAGTGACCAGCTTAGACTGCTTATCTTTCATGTTGCTGTCAATAAATCGGTTAGGGTAACCGTTTTCTGCGAGTGTGGCTTTCAGGAAGTCCAGTTCTGAGTCGACGCAATCAGAACTACAAATTTTCCTTATCCTAAAGCAGAGTGAATGGATTAAATTCCTTTTCCTGGAAATAGGCACCCAACTGTAAAAATTAGTTAGTTGTCCGTTCCATGTACGTTTCCGGTGGATCGATCTCTTGAGAGATCCGTCATTCCGTCTGCTAAGGCACACATCAAGAAACGGAATACTTAGTTCCGATTCCTTTTCAATGGTGAATTGTAAAGAAGGATGGCAGTTGTTGAAGGTGAATGAAGTAATATGGAGTTACTTACTACCACAGTGCCCAATTTTTATACATACATTAAAATGTAGTGAATTTAGGTCAGTTATTAATATCATCAGAATATTGAAAAGGTCGTTAATGACGTATGTATTTTAACAGGTAGAAGCTGAACATCTCATTCTCATCCAAATTTAACTGATTACTCAACTAATTTAAATAAACAGAAATGATTGTGAAAAGGGATTTAAGGAAAGTCACTTGTTTTCTAAACTATCTAGTTCTAGTTCTGTGCTGATTATATGAAACGGAATTTGTTTCGCTAAAATTTATTTTCTTTTTGCAAAGAATTTATAATGGTTCATTTCTTCATAATGCAGCAGATCGATATAATTTTTATTGTCTAAATATTCTTTGAATATTTTTGGGCATCTGCGGAATGGTTGCAAGCAAAGACACATGCCCACATGGTTACGTCGGTTGGCACTTTTATGTCGTTGACGGTACATGCAAACGGCGCGAGTTTGGGGAATGTGACAAAACAACTGGAAACGATTTCTTGAGTCGAAACGAATGTGAAGCGAAATGTGGGTCACCGTAGGTTCATTATCAGTTACTATCATCATGAAGGCTTTCGTATTTCACAACATACATAAAACTTTATTACCAGAGTTCATAAGTCCAAATATTTTGAAGCGTTTCGTCAACCTAACATAGGCCCATCCCCTACCCCACTTTCTGTTGCATACTTAAGTTCACTACAGACAGAAATGTTTCCACTGGCTTGTCTTACTCTAACATTACTTCAAAGGCGTCGCTGAATTTCCCTAGTGAACTACTTGACATGTGACATCATCAAATAGCTAATGAATGAGGTTAGTAATAGTTTGAAGATCTCCATAGTCTTAAAGCCGTTTCGACGGTCGACTTTACTCAAGACGTTTTCAAAGTCGACCATTATGACTTCGAGATAAGCTGAAGTGAATGTGTCTTACGAAGCTTCCTCCATCAACTTCTGAAGAATAAAATCGAATTCTCGTCCACTTTTAGCTTCTTTAAATCTTAGTTTCACTGTATGATTGTCTGACTCCTGATCTTCTCCTTTCTTCTATTTTCACCTGAATAGGATATTTCTACACTTTAAAGACACTGAGATGAAGTCTGCTTCAATTTATGTATCCATATCTTGTGACACACATTCGACCTTGTGTTCCCCGTCTGCTATCGCCCACTGAAACCAACCACCAAATTACTGAAAGTACAAAAGTGTATGAAGAGTTCCCCGGCCTCATTCTTTCATCCAACAGCTTCCAAACAAATAATGACTATACCCTCCATGCTGTTTACTCCCAGTTCATTTGTCATTCATATTGTCCATCAGGACTTGAACATCAACATCTAGTTCGAGTCTTGTCCATCAGTGTTTGTAGTTGTTCTCTTGGAAGTATTCCTTCTTCTGCATTGAATTTTTTTATTATTTTGTACGGGTGTAGCAATGTAAAATTGTAACTTTCCTAACTTTTGAATTGATTCTTGGTGTCATTATCCTAGCGGAGCCTGGTTTCTATTAAGTAGAGACTGGGGACGCAGTCTGGTCATATCAGGAAGGCCACTTCCTCAGTGTTGTCACAATTCCTGTCATCTAGGTGACAGGAATACACTACTGACTCTTCAGTTAACAGTTCGCTGAGACTACGTCTATTCCATCTGCCGTTATAGATTCCATGCACCTCTGTACCTTATCGTATATTCTCTGTAAAAATCTTATTGAGCTTCTCAAATTCTAACATCTTGGGGAGATTCCATGTTTTCACACTTATGAAACTGATGCAATAGTGTCAAGGCATACCACATTGTGGAATACTATGCGGTTCATCCAGATGATGTTTTTTGTAAACTGCGTGATGTCTATTTTTCTTACAATATTCACAACAGTAAAACTGCAGACATTTTGTTTTTGGTAGTTTTGGATAACATGCCTGGCCCTTTGATGCACACAGATACGCTGGGAATGAAAGAGGCTGGAAAGAGGCTTGATTAACCCTTTCATCTAGTTCAAGTGATTGGCAGTGAATTTCAAAAATTGTAGGTGTAGCCTAATGGTATCATCCTGGAATATACATGCATGTATGTAGAATAAGAATAAGGCAGATAAGAGTAGGACCTGCAAGAAAGGATTCTGTTCTTGTCTGATAAACGAATCCTTCATGGTTCTAAATGATCCGAATCCGGATATTAATGATTACCATAGATTTAACTAATTTCCATCTTCCACCGAATTTTCAATCAGGGAAACCAGCCAGATAATTTGAACTGTTATAATTTCACTCTCATTTAAATGTTGAACACGAAGTTAAATTAAATAAGTATTAAATTCTTCTTTCAAAAGTGCTCTTATTAAACAGAGATACTTTACGCTAACTTTAATAGGCTTGCTCGCTCATTTTATACAAGACGTAAGTTCGTTTAAGAAGCAACCAACTTTGATAAAAAGTGGAAATGAAGCAAAATTATCGATTCTGAGCACAGTAAAATGCGAGAAGCGCGTCAACTACTTTATTTCCTCAGCAAACCGAATTCAATGAGTTATCAAGAATAACTCTGGAGTTGGATTTATTAATGTATAAAAGTCCTATTAAGACCAATTCAAAACTACAGATACATATACCTATACACGTTTAATTGGTCAGAGCAGATCAACATAATGGTGTTGTCAGTTACAAAATAATCTGTAGATGAAAATGAAACAAAGTGTGAGACGTTAGGGATCACATATCGGCGGTAACCATACAAAACAAGACGTCATAAAACTGTGCGACTTCCCATGAAAAACAGCCTTTGGAATTTTCTGAAATCATCATAGGCCTACAAAAAAACAAATAATTATAATTTTCTATCACAAAATGATATAGTTAACGCCACTTACATTAAAAAAAATCCCCATCAATTGGATCCATTGTGAGTGTCCGTGTAGATCGCCTGGATAGTGAAGGTGGGATCACGCTAACTTCTGTTCCCGTGTCTACCAGGAATAAAGTGTCTGAAGTTTTGTCCTTCACATAGAAGAGGCGACTTGTTTGCTTGCCAGTAACAGCTGTCGCCATCACTGTCTGGCTGAGGCGTTTCCCTGAGCCTGGTTGGCTTCGCTAAAGCTGCACGGTTTTACACATTTCAGGGCATGACGTCCAAACTTCCAGTGATACCAGCATATACTACTATCCCAAGAAGACGTGTGAGAACGCTGTCGTGAGAAGGGTCGTCGTCGTGATGGTGACCTTCTTTGTGAACTCCGCCTCCGGACTCGTCGATCAGACCTATTAGTTTCCAACTTGTCAATCCTTACCGCTAAGTCTGCAGTGGCGGCGAGTATTGGTGTGTCTGCCGTGGGTGTGGAATGACACGGTGTGGCACTATCAGATGCTACGTGACTTATGGTGTTATCGGATAAAACATCCATAATACTATCTTCCATGTCACTTAGTTGGTCTAAGTCATACGACTTTCCTGAGACGATTAAAATTTGCTGGACATTTCTAGGTAAACATTGCAGCCACATCTTTTTCAGTACCAACTTGTCTACTTTATGGTGTCCGATTAACTGGCGCATGTGCCTGAGCAGCTGGGATGGTTTACGTGGGCCTAGTTCACAGCCTGTGAGCAATTGCTGGATTCTTTTCTCATCTGACAAACTGGTGCGTTGTATGAGGAGGGCTTTAAGTTTATCAAATTGATGTTCCGTCGGAGGATCTTCGATGAAATCGCTGATTTCTGTCAATACTGACGGAGGGAGTTCTGCTAGCACCGTACCACATTTGGCTATCTGGGACTTAATGCCCCGTGCTTCTAGCAACGGCTCAATTACCGCAAACCAAATCCTTGGTTCTGCGAAACCGTATTGAGGTAAACGGAAATCGGTGATGGAATTTAATGTGGCATTTGTCTCGCTTTTTGTTGTCTGCTCGTTTGATGTATCGGGCTGAGGTGACGACATTATGAATATGCGGTTAATGGTGCAAAATAGGATACAAATATGAACCACACACAAAATCACAATGAATATACAAAATAGCAAAAATAAAAATATGAATATGTCAAAATAATCCGTGTTCTTATCGGGCTCACCAATTATTTTGTAGGGGACTAATATTAGAGTTCACTAACATTCCAAGTATAAAAGTAATAATCCAAGTCAGTGGAGTGTTAAATCACAATATATTACCAAAAATACAGTGACGAGTTATAGCAACAAAAAGGATTACTTGGTTATAAAGTGTAAGTCCTCTGCTACAAAATTATTTATATAATCCACGGGTACGTTAATTGTTTGGACTGCGTCTGCTGTAGCTGCTGTGCTCCGGTTGTAGAAATGTCTTCGGTTGAGAGTAGTAGACTCCTACAATAAATCCGAAGTATACAACACGGTGTGAGTAGAACAAGTCAGCAGAAATAACCAGGGAGTAGACGAAGTCCCCAACAGCAGAGTGTATTTTCAATTGTACACGGAAGTTGTGTATATTTCAACAAGAAGCGTTTTAAACAAAAATTATGTACAATATCTCTAATTTCTACAAATAACCAAAACGTGTACAATCACATTGTGACGTACTTCTCAAGCCCTATATAATTCTGTATATAACGTTTTCTGTATTCTGATCATTCCTACGTATATTATTGAACAGTAACGTTTCAGAAATCACCAATATAAGACATGCAAAGCCTCTTAAAATTCAATTTCGAGACATAATATAATGATATATTGATTGTTGTATGAATCCTGGATAAAAAATAACTTGCTTACTGATAACAGACATAACTATATGTAAATATTTTGTATTATCCACTACAAATCAGTATATGTATGTATACATATATGTATGTATTTATCCGCAATCGAGAGTCATTTCATCTTGATGATTTTACTCAAAGTACTAGGACAAATTTTTCGAGATCCTCTGAATTAAAATACAATCTTGTTTCATGCATTTGACCAATGTAAACTTGCATTGTAAACAGTGCAACAGCCAAACCATAACATATAATGCCTTCAACACCATTAATGATATTAGTATAAAATTTGGACACTGTGTGTTATGTACTCGTCACCAAATTATTGTTATGTACTGGTCGATAATTTAATAGTCCTGACGCAAGAAGGCGGAAATCAGAAGACCACTATGTTTGCGATGATACTTCTATTTTCCAACACACAAGGAGAAGCAATAAGTGGTATCACACCAAAGTAAGTAAGTCACAAGATTGTGAGAACGAAATATATATATGACCGTCCAGACAAGTGTGTGAACAAATCATCAGACAGTCTTAACATGAATGGCTAATTATAATGAAGTATTGATCCATATATACATAGCGAAATATAGCAGACATGTCAACAACCACCATATATGGATATATGTCACCAAGCAACGGACTGTCAACAAACACTCATATTATATATAATATAAGGGGAATATACATTGTTAAGGAGACAGGTTCATCAAAGTGAAATGGTCACAGACTAAGCGAGCGAACAGAAAGAGAGATCACCATACACACACACATATATATATATATATATGGATACATATCACTGTGGTAGAATATAGCTCCATTATTTTATTTTTATAAATCACACAGTGTTGTACATTTATATGAACTGATGGCGTTTCGAGCACAAACTATTGCTCATAATCATATCAAGTTACTCACACGACTTTGTTCTTTCATTTATATACATGTGTGGAATGGATTAGATATTGGATTGAAAATCAATCTGAGATAATGTACATTCGGAAATAATGTTACGAGTGTTGTTGATCAATTGCAATTAGATGGGAAAACATGGACGAGTGTGTTTTACAGTTATAATAAGCTACTTGTTAAAATGTTGTGTTTGAATGTGTTTGAATTGAAATAGAATTTTAAGATTATTTATTATCTTCTTCTGATTTGACTGATGGCAATAATACGAGTGTCAGTGATCAACTTTAATCAGATGGAAATTACGACGAGTGTTTTAATAGTCATAATACGTTTTTTGTTAGAATGTTGTGATCTGTGACTTATTGTACTCCTTGAGGTTTCAGTTGAATCAGAGTCCCACTTTTATCCAGTGAGACATAAAGTTTTCTCAAACTCATGTACAATCTTTATATCATTTATGAAAAATAAATGTGAGAGTTAGCATACGTGAACTACTTGCCATTTAGCCTCAACTACAGGTGAGTTCATGCGTTTATTGCCTTTGCTCATAAAACAGCAGAAAATGTGTATCACATGTTACTAAATCTTCATTGCCACTTCACTTGATTCCCTTTCTGACAAAAGAAATATCGATTAGGAACAGTGTGATTCCTAGTGTTGATCACTCACCTCTTGCAGTGTTCGCCCTTCGCGGTGGCTCACACTCCAGCCCGACAATCTACTTATCAGATGATAATGAGAACTTATTCTTACGGTGAACATGCTACGTATTCGTCGTAACTTCGCTTTGTCAAAATAACACACCAATTTGAATTCTGCTGAAAAGTATATCAACTCGTTATCAGGGTTCTGATATCAGATTATTCCGTTAACGCTTTCTTTAAATCTTTGTCCCGATGTATGTGATGGACGTATCTCTTGATATCCATGTACATTGAGTTTCCATTCCAGATGATAATGAAAAGTAGCACCTAGCATTTTTCACATGTTGACTGTTAGTGATTCGAGAATGTGTTTAAATGACGAAATGGGACAAGCGATTCGATAACGTAACTGTTCCTAGGTTCAGGTGCTGCCAACTAATAACCATCAAGTGTTGGTTTGTAGGGATTTCATTGGTTTCAGGAATTTCATCATGAACTGACATTAGTTAGAGAACCATTGGAAAACCTGGGAGAACTGGACAGCTGTTTCATCCTAGTTTGGGACTCTTCAGCAGTACGAACCCACCGGGACTCGAACCCAGGACCTTCCGGTTACAAGGCAAGCTGGTATACCATTACGCCACTGGGACCCGATCCAATGGTCCTTGAATTCTAACTTCTGCCAATTCACGACATAGCGCGACCGCTAGCCAATGTCTTCGGCGAGTATTTGTCCTCACATCCATCGTGACCAGTGGGGTGCAGCGGGTCGGGTGTGAGGACAAATACTCGCCGAAGACATTGGGTAGCGGTCGCGCTATGTCATGAATTGGCAGAAGTTAGAATTCAAGGACCATTGGATCGGGTCCCAGTGGCGTAATGGTATACGAGCTCGCCTTGTAACCGGAAGGTCCTTGGTTCGAATCCCGGTGGGTTCGTACTGCTGAAGAGTCCCAAACTAGGATGAAACAGCTGTCCAGTTCTCCCAGGTGTTCCAATGGTTCTCTAACTAATGTCAGTTCATGATGAAAATCCTAATAACCATCAGTTGCTTAGTTATAATATGCAGTCACACTGCCTCAAATGACCTGACCCTCAATCAGTCGTTATTAACGATGATATTTTGCACGGCTCTGAACAATCTGTCAACCAATGTTCTCCCTGTCCATCAAATTATCCACGAGTCTATAAGCTTCGTCGAGGCAGTTTTTATACATATCTTCAAATGATTCTTGAACTTATTTTCAATGGTAGACATATCTGAGAATTTCGCGGTGTCCATTTCATGTGTGAGAAATACTTTAGTGATTGTTTTTCTTCCTGGTTTTTCACTTTTACCAATCCTTCCGTCCACTTTTTGTTTTAATTTATCAACTCTTTTGACTCTTTCTTTGTTTGATATGACTGTATTTGACCGCGTGTACCCTTTTCCAATATTTGCCTGTGGGGAAATCCTAAATTCCGAAATATTTCCCACATCGCAGTGAAATCTCCTGAATACTACATTGTTCAGATGATGTTTCTTCAACATCTGAAACTATTTTTGATTATGAGTATTCCACTTCCGTTTCTTTTTTTCTATTTGGTTTCATTAGCTCATTTTTGCTTCAGCCTCCAATTTTTCAAGCATAGTTTTCCCATTTGTCTCTGAAGGTTATATTTCAATGATTTACTGGGTATTTCTAATTTCACACAAATCGTTCTCTTCTAAATATTTCCATTTTCTATTACTTAGCCACACCCATAAGTGAGTTAATTATTTTAAAGTTTTTTTCTGTAAAACTCATAAATGTCTCCGATGCTTTCAGTGATTCTGAATATATTCTTGATTATGAACTCTGAAACATTTTCTTCCGAGTTATCTTCCACACTATCGGAATCAGTGGCTCCAAGCTTTTCAAGATATGAATGTATTATTTACTTCTAACCTTTCGCAGAGTTATTCAGATATTATATAACAATAAAGCCGAAACATTTGTTTCTGTCTGTATCTGCAAACTCAACATCGTTCACGTCGACTGATATCTCACTGGTCTGAGACTGTGTAATTCATTCGATTTCTGTGTTTGAATTCAGAAGACGACTTCTTGCTTGAGAAAACGATTCATGCTGATTGTTTCATATTCCTTTGTTTATTTTCAAACAAGTACTGAGTATATTTCAGTGCCTCCAGTTTCACTGTGCTGTTTCAGGTGGTATAGTACTGTTGCGTGCGTTGTTTGACTAAACTTGAGTACACGTATATTCTAGTACTGCTTCACTTTTATTAATGTGCAGAGACGTTGTGGCTACTCGACGGCCACAACGTAAATCAAAAGGCACTTGCGAAGAGTACGATCGTGTATTATAACAGTAGTCAAATTTCGAAATTGTGTCAAGGTAATATTCAACAGTAAATTGACAAATATTTGCGAAGTACATATAAAATCGGTCTGTGTACACATATAATACAAGTAAGCAATTTAGATTAAAAAGCATGTTTACAGTTGGCATAGGGGCACTACATAATTCCCCCACCAGAACACTGAAATATAAAAAAAAAATACATTTTAGTGTTCGAAAATAACACGCGTCAACGTAATACGTAGCAGCGATAGTACACAAGGCGATTTATTGGGCTAAAAAATGAGCAGTTTAAAGCGGTTAATAACATCGATAATAAATGCGATAATCTAGGGAAAGTAGGATTTCTAGTCATGATAGAATATATCAGGAATGAAAAAATCGGCCGAGGATCGGTAGTCTGTAGACGAGAACGATAAGTGAACGATAAGCGAGATGTGATTAAATGTAATAATATAGGAAAAATCGAGGGTAAAATAATAGGACGTGATTTATGTATGAAAATATTGATAAGTTAATCAGTTAATTTAATCTGTAATCAAATAGCAATTACGAATAAAGATAATAAAAATGCAAATTCATGGTAAGTTAAATTTCGATGACTTGGACGTAACGTCTAGGCCAATGGACTCGTCTACCAGATCGTGTTGTTTTCGCAGGCTTCTCTGTCGACGTTGAAGCTTGTGTGGATGTAGGTGTTGTCACGTCGTTCACCTGGTCCTTATCGTTGACTTCGAAATCGTCGAGGAACGCTGGTTTGACTCTGTCGATACTGATGGCTTCTGTTTTATTCAATCGTTCTATCGTGACAACTTTGGCATTTCTGTTTAGAACTTTGAATGGGCCATCATAAGCGGGTTGAAGTGGTCGTTGTACACCTTCTCTCCTGACGAAGGCGTGAGTGCAATCTGTCAGTTGTGACGGGATGTATGACGCTTGTTCCTGCTGACGTGGAAGTGATATCTTTAGCTCGTTCATTTGTTGTTTCAGCTGGTGCACGTAACCAGTCATATCGTGTGGAACTTGGTGACCCGGGGTGAAAAATTCTCCTGGTAATCGTAATGTTGTTCCATAGACTAGTTCGGAAACACAGCAGACAATATCTTTCTTTAAAGCAGCTCGTATACCAGGTGATAATAGTGGAAGTTTGGTTGACCAATCGTTTTGAGTCAAAGAAGCAGTGAGCGCAGATTTGAGTTGTCGATGAAACCGTTTGACCATACCGTTGAAACTAGGATGACACGCTGTCGTTCGTATTCGTTTAATGCCTAGTAATTCAGTTAGTTGGTCAAACAGTCGGCTTTCAAACTGGGCACTTGTGTCTGTAGTGATAATTGATGGGACACCAAAGTTGGCTATCAGGTTTCGACTAAAGCTTTAGCTACCGTTTCAGCTGAGACGTCGATTAATGGAACTGCTACTGGCCAACGAGTAAATCTGTCAACGCAGGTTAGAATATAGTTGAAACCATTGGAAGCAGGCAGTGGACCAACTATGCTTACATGTACATGGTCAAATCTAGAGTCGGGGTTAGGGAAGTGACCAAGTGGCGCTTTGGTGTGACGGTTGATTTTGACTCTTTGACAAGACAAGCAATTTCGTGTCCACTTCTTAACGTCTCTGTTAATGCTCGGCCAGATAAATCTTTCTCTTAGAAGCTTGATAGTAGCGCTGTCATCAGGATGCGACAAGTTATGTAACTTCTCGAATACTGTATGTCTCATAGCTATTGGAACGAAAGGTCGATATTTACCTGTAGAGGTGTCGCAGATAACGTTTGTCGTGCCAAAAGGAATTGCCTCGAGATTTAGAGATGTTGTTCTAGAAGACATGATCTTTCTGAGTTCGGCATCATCTCGTTGTAAGTTTGAGAGATGTCCGTAGTCGATGTCTGGGCATACAATGTTATCGATGTGCATAAGTAATTAAGCGACTGGCACTTCATTGTTTTACACTTGATGTGTCGCAGATCGAAGTTGACTTGGGATATATACTCGAGATGTCGTATTTCGCGCGGAGAGTAATTAATCTCCTTTGCGGGTGAAGCATTTGTTGGCGCTTTATGGTCTGTTGATCGGAAAGATGGTTGTAGAATGTCAGGAAACTGATAGAATGGGTCGGTATATGGAGACGCTGGTGTGCGTGTGACCATCAAGTTCAACGATGATGCACAGCTAATCGTACCAGCGATGTACTTTTTATTGAGCAAGTTAATAAGCTTAACGCTTACCAGATCAACTAGCAGTTTGTGTTGCTGTAAAAAATCCATACCAAGGATTGGAGATGTAACGTCTTCTTTGATGAAAGACCAAGTGTATGTATTCTGCAGACCAAAATCTAAAGCCATTCGTTTACTTCCATATGTAACAATATTAGACTTATTAAGGGCTTGAAGCGTAACTGCAGTATAAGGATGTTGACGTTGCTACGTAGTCGGAGGGAGAACACTCACATCTGCTCCAGTGTATCTTAGTCAACTCAGGAGCGATCCGGATATAGGCGAGCTTTTCTATGTTGACGTCGTCGCCTCCGAAAGCAAGAACTTGCTGAATGTTTGCAGGGAGTCGTCGCAGCCAGATTTGATACAAGAGACGTTTATCGGCTTCTCTTCCTGCTACTAGGCTTTGCATATGCCTCATGAGTTCCGATGGGGTTTTATCACCTAGCTCTACATTGCTTAACAAACGATCGAGTGCTTGCCTATCTGAAAGCGAAGTGCATCGAAGTACCTCTTCCTTCAAACTGTCATAAGGAGCGTCTGTGCTGGGTTGAACTATGTGTTGTCGAACCTGTTCGGCGATTTCGTCTGGTAGTACTGTATTCAAAATGCCGAATTTAGCCGTCTGTGACGTGAGCTTATTGGCAGTGAAATAATGTTCCAGTCGTGCAAACCAAAGATGGGGGTCTCTGGGCTTAAAAACTGGTGCAGTAGGAGAAATAGTACTAACAGATCCTAGCTCTAAGTTATTAGAGGTATTGGTAGACATGATACAACTCGTAGAAAAATGGTTTGAGAGTAGCAAAATAGCAAAAATTATGCACACCAAGAATATGGCAAAGCAGAAAAACATGCAATGCAGATGCTTACCACAGATTACTGCAAGTTGTGTGATGAGAAAGCACAAGAATGAGTTCGAAATGTCAATTACATGGATATATATATAGATCCGATAAAGTTAGGGTATAAATAATCCAGCAGGTGTAATGATGCGTCGTTGTGAACAAGTTGTCGTCAGGGTCAAAATTTGTCGATGGGTCACCAATTTGTTGCGTGCGTTATTTGACTAAACTTGAGTACACGTATATTCTAGTACTGCTTCACTTTTATTAATGTGCAGAGACGTTGTGGCTACTCGACGGCCACAACGTAAATCAAAAGGCACTTGCGAAGAGTACGATCGTGTATTATAACAGTAGTCAAATTTCGAAATTGTGTCAAGGTAATATTCAACAGTAAATTGACAAATATTTGCGAAGTACATATAAAATCGGTCTGTGTACACATATAATACAAGTAAGCAATTTAGATTAAAAAGCATGTTTACAATTGGTATAGTGGTACTACAGTACTATGGTGTTAACTTTAAATGAATTCAATGAAGTTCCTACAGCAAAATGTATTATTTTTCACATGTTTATCTTGTCTGCTTTTCAGCCCCCTACATGAGTGAGTTTATGTTTTTGTTGTTTAATGTCAAAGTCAAATGAGTAACTGTTGATATCTTGATCTAAACCAGATGTTTCGTCCCAACCTCATTATATTTTTTGTGTTTGATGAAAGTGCAGACATGAAAGTAACGGAAAAATTGCAGTTTAGTTTATACGTTGATAGTGCTTGCATATTTAATTTTGTTTGAAGAGTAATTTTGGCTTCATGTAAAATATGGCGTTTCTGTTTTACGAGATTCAGAATTTCGTCCTGACAACGTGCTTGCAAATTTAGGCATTCATGATATGTGAATTATAAACACTCGCCTTGAATTGGAAAACTTTGATTTCTTCTCATTTAGGCCCTACAGAAGTGAGTTTGTATATTCAGTATTTTTGTCAAAATTATGGGAAAGTAATTCACCCTAAGCTCATACGATGATATCGGAATTAGAGACAGACTTGATGAAGCAAGATTCAGATAAGAAAGTAATAAACAGTTACCAATTGTTCTTCTAATCAGAATCCATGCAGTAATTATTACATCCCCTTTGATAACTAAATAACAGCGTGCAGTGATTTTGACAATATATTAATGAAGGAAGTCTAAAAATATCATGACATACAAACTGCAGTCGTAAACATTCCATCGCCTTCACGAACTAATGGCTTAATAAGCTTCTCATAGAAAGATGGAAATTTCCACTCCATACACTGACCACTCACACCAGCAGACAGTTGCACAGTTAGAGTGATTCGGCAGTGTACTGTCTGTGTGTTATTCTTGTTGTTTCATTGGTGGTGAAATCGAGTGTCACTTACTGCACCAATAAGATATCTGAGTAACTGTTAAGGGTCAAGAGTACTATCTACTGCACTAACGGCTAAATTCCTTGTCCATGGAACATTCTATCTGATATAATACACTAATCCATACAAACTGTGTTTGATGAAACCACTAGCCATGCTACATACTATTTAGACATAAGATTTCAGGTGGAGAAGAAAGGTTATTCGGTCATCTGATAACGTGTATTCTCCCTCACTTTGATATAAGATAACGAAAAAATAACGGCCTATCTAAATGTGTTATTTTAACTGAAATATAATTAAAATTTGGACTTGGTCAGATTTCATTTAGGAGCACATTCTTATATTTATAATATTCAAAGAAAGCAGTAAAATAAAACCGGAAAAAGGTGATAAGATGTAATTCAGGGATAGTATTTTGATCAGATGCGAATCCTTTCAAAATCTCTTCATTCACTTGCACGTTTCGGTTGTCATCTTCAAATAACATTTTGATGTTCATACTCAACATGACAGAATATTCCATTTTTGGGTCATCGTGACAATTGCTTTGTCTGCTGGCGTGTGTCTTTCATTCGTCGGACTGATATACATACTCTAGAGGAGTTTCATTTGGAATGCACTTCACAGCAAAACACAAATAAGTACAATTATTGTATCAAATAAGTAAATTTTTGAACCTTTCTGCTAGCTTTCAATACCGATTCCTCAATTTATGCATGAAGATTTGCTCATTATAAATAAAATACAGTTTTGTTGAAAAAAGAACTATTTCTATTCGATGAATTCGTTACTTTCATGAGAATAAAGATAAATGAAATTTTTGAGAGGAGGCTAGGGTTGAAAGGGAATACGTGAATCAGTTTTAAGAGTACTAGAGTAGGTCAAATGTTGTCAAAAATGAAAGTTGTGATGATGATCACTATAAAGCAGCCTACGAGGGACTGAAGTTAACCTATGAATTCACACGAAGAATATTACTACGACTAAATGGAAAAAGTGAGCTCCAAAAAAATGGTTTTTAAAATTTGATTTGGATTTTATAGTTTGAATATACGTGCAAAATTTATGCAATATACGTGTTCCATCGTCGAAGCATCCATTAGAGTAGCCAATATATCAACAGTGGCCAAGCATTTCGTTCCGTTTCACCAAACAGCAGGTGAAAAATTGAACGAAAAGCAAAACATCTTTCCTGGCTGTTGACTAATGGGATAAAACCTTTCCGGTTAACTCAGTCAGTTTGTTTTCGAAGTCCCACTTTCTCAGAGAAGACATTTTCTATGCAAGCTGTAAATTCTTTTCGAATAACCTCATTCGTCGTGTTACGAGTGTTTTGTGACTGTTCATTTTTCTACTACTTCCTAGTGGTAAGTAGCCTAAGTGTATACACTGCTTAATATTTCTCTACCTCATCGGTATTAATGTTCTTTTCATAGAACTGAAACTCATTCACTTTTATGACACGATCATTTCTTCTGTGATGAAGTTATACTCCGCCGCATTGTCTGAGCACCAGACTTTCATTAATGAGTCTCATTACGTAAATTAAGGTTGTTTAGCTAATACACTTATTTTCGTCTAACGAATAGTTTACCCTTGTTCAAAGTTAAGCTCGAGTGTTAGACTCTCTTTTACTTCGTGTAGTCGAACCAATTTCCCGCGTTCATTTCCGTTGGGAGTTCTGTCTGAATTTGTCAAATCCTACTTGAATCAATATAAGTCACATCAAATTGTACTTACCTGCATCTCTTGCCTTGCTGAATATTTTGAATGCTTGAATAATAAACAAAAGTACACATTACTAATGCTTCATCATTCTACTTGGCATTGTGATCAGAGAAAGTAAACAGAAATCTATTCATTAGAATATTTCACCTAATTTACATTAGCCACGTGTAAGACCTTCAAGATTTCTGAAGGAATGTGGTGTGATTATAATTATAAACACAATTATAATTATAAACACAAACAATTTTCTGCTTTCCTTCATTTATAAGGTCACCAGAATCAAAGAAAGATAGATTACTAAACAATAAGTTAGGTGATTCCGATCGCTGTATATTTGGAACTGTACATAATTTTAACATTATGTGTGGAAAATTTGTGATGATTTGCACATATCAGAATGTCTAGCTAAACATGAAACCACTTAACAGGGAAATATGAAGAATCAAACGATTGAATAGTAGTTTATGAAAGGAAATGCAACATGTTAAAAAAATGATTCGTCAAGGAATAGCTAGGCAACATATCAATTTATCAAGTGATCATTTGGACAGATAAATTGGTCTGTTGTGAAGTTGGAAACTCTGACAGGTTTATTTGACAAGACTCTTTTGTTTCACAAGGCTTTGAGATGTCATTGTGAGTGCCTGAATACGTCACCAAGCACAATTTCAACTGCATTGTACACCCCACAAATGATCGAAAGCCAACAAATTATGACCGAATAACTTCGCGTATCACCGTGCAGAAAAGAAATCATTCACAAATCTCTCTGATTTATGAGTTAAGGCACGTGAATTGCCTCCGAATATCAAGCTTCTGGTTGCAAAACAGTTTCTTCACTTCAACATTTCGATATAGTTTTCGTTACCAGCTTTCGCGGAACACGTCCGTTGACACTTTGATGCAGCATGTAGCACATCAGCAGACGATGTGGTCTATTTATTTGGATGTAATCGAAATTCACAATTAGATCATCACTTATGAGTGAACATGTACAACAAACATGAGTAGCTTTGTGATACAAGAAGGAAACGCCGGCATTGTGGTACTGGATATCTCCATTATGGGTTGCTCAGTAACATATGTTATTAACCAATTGCACTAACTGATTGTCATTCTTCAATTCTTATTTAAATGACGTCTATCTACATATGATTAACTGCATGCATACGATCCAATCCCCGAATTATGGTGGTATTTCTGGACATCCTCGCTACAATCACCCACATCCTCATTATGGAATCAGATTCCCTGAAATAAAGTATTCAAAGTTATGTAAACTGTAGACAATCCAAGAAAATCCTACATCTCATGAACACATCAAGTAATGCCATAAATCTTCCCTCTTCAGTTACTAACGTATATGGGTGCTTTGTGAATAAGCGTAGTATCAGCTGTTCTAACGGTTTCTAGGTTCAATCAGACTACATAGGATATATGATGACCATGACCTAAATCAGAATAAATTCTATGACAGCTGACAGGTATTTTGTGTAGCCGAATGCCATTGATTTGGCTGATTGGCCAACGTATTTGGGGGCAATTTTGTCTAGTTGTCTCAATAACACTAAGGCTATATATACCGAAGATACACAAATATTTTGTTTACTGATGCTCATCATTCCATTGATTGCCAACCTGCTGCATTGTGACAGCCTTCCGTTTGGTTTTTTGAGCTACTGTGTTCCATCGTCGAAGCATCCATTAGAGAAGCCAATATATCAAAAATGGCCAAGCATTTCTTTCCGTTTCACCAAACAGCAGGTGAAAAATTGAACGAAAAGCAAAACATCTTTCCCGGCTGTTGACTAATGGGATAAAACCTTTCCGGTTAACTCAGTCAGTTTGTTTTCGAAGTCCCACTTTCTCAGAGAAGACATTTTCTATGCAAGCTGTAAATTCTTTCGAAAATCTTTACCACGGATTGGACATGGATCGTCTGCAATGATGAAAGACCAAGTGTATGTATTCTGCAGACCAAAATCTAAAGTCAATCGTTTACTTCCATATGTAACAATATTAGACTTATTTACGGCTTGGAGGGTCAGGATGTTGACGTTTCTTCGTAGTCGGAGGGAGAACACTCACCTCTGCTCCTGTGTCGACTAAGAACGTAGTACCGGTATTCCTATCTGTTACATAAAGCAAACGACTGCTTGATCGTTGATTGCCAACAGTAGTTTTTTCGTACATGACGATATATCTTTTGGTTTAGCCTGAAAGTTGCAAGGTGAACGACACCGTCATGCATTGCTTCCGTAACTACGGTGGTACCAGCAAATAGTATCGTGATGTCATGACGTGCTACGTGACCGAGAAAGACGTCGACGAGACGAGCTTCTAGGACGGCATGGTCGTGTGCGTGTGGTCAGTGCTGCTAACTGAATCAGTAAGGTGTCGACTTTGTGTTCTATAGTCGGTATCCTGTCGTGAGTGTCTGGTATTCTGCTACTGGAAGCAAAAGATTGAGGTGTTGACCTCTCGTACATGCGATCCGCAAATTAGGCGAGCTTTTCTATGTTGACGTCGTCGTCTCCGAAAGCAAGAACTTGCTGAATGTTTGCAGGGAGTCGTCGCAGCCAGATTTGATACAAGAGACGTTTATCGGCTTCTCTTCCTGCTACTAGGCTTTGCATATGCCTCATGAGTTCCGATGGGGTTTTATCACCTAGCTCTACATTGCTTAACAAACGATCGAGTGCTTGCCTATCTGAAAGCGAAGTGCATCGAAGTACCTCTTCCTTCAAACTGTCATAAGGAGCGTCTGTGCTGGGTTGAACTATGTGTTGTCGAACCTGTTCGGCGATTTCGTCTGGTAGTACTGTATTCAAAATGCCGAATTTAGCCGTCTGTGACGTGAGCTTATTGGCAGTGAAATAATGTTCCAGTCGTGCAAACCAAAGATGGGGGTCTCTGGGCTTAAAAACTGGTGCAGTAGGAGAAATAGTACTAACAGATCCTAGCTCTAAGTTATTAGAGGTATTGGTAGACATGATACAACTCGTAGAAAAATGGTTTGAGAGTAGCAAAATAGCAAAAATTATGCACACCAAGAATATGGCAAAGCAGAAAAACATGCAATGCAGATGCTTACCACAGATTACTGCAAGTTGTGTGATGAGAAAGCACAAGAATGAGTTCGAAATGTCAATTACATGGATATATATATAGATCCGATAAAGTTAGGGTATAAATAATCCAGCAGGTGTAATGATGCGTCGTTGTGAACAAGTTGTCGTCAGGGTCAAAATTTGTCGATGGGTCACCAATTTGTTGCGTGCGTTATTTGACTAAACTTGAGTACACGTATATTCTAGTACTGCTTCACTTTTATTAATGTGCAGAGACGTTGTGGCTACTCGACGGCCACAACGTAAATCAAAAGGCACTTGCGAAGAGTACGATCGTGTATTATAACAGTAGTCAAATTTCGAAATTGTGTCAAGGTAATATTCAACAGTAAATTGACAAATATTTGCAAAGTACATATAAAATCGGTCTGTGTACACATATAATACAAGTAAGCAATTTAGATTAAAAAGCATGTTTACAATTGGTATAGGGGTACTACAGTACTATGGTGTTAACTTTAAATGAATTCAATGAAGTTCCTACAGCAAAATGTATTATTTTTCACATGTTTATCTTGTCTGCTTTTCAGCCCCCTACATGAGTGAGTTTATGTTTTTGTTGTTTAATGTCAAAGTCAAATGAGTAACTGTTGATATCTTGATCTAAACCAGATGTTTCGTCCCAACCTCATTATATTTTTTGTGTTTGATGAAAGTGCAGACATGAAAGTAACGGAAAAATTGCAGTTTAGTTTATACGTTGATAGTGCTTGCATATTTAATTTTGTTTGAAGAGTAATTTTGGCTTCATGTAAAATATGGCGTTTCTGTTTTACGAGATTCAGAATTTCGTCCTGACAACGTGCTTGCAAATTTAGGCATTCATGATATGTGAATTATAAACACTCGCCTTGAATTGGAAAACTTTGATTTCTTCTCATTTAGGCCCTACAGAAGTGAGTTTGTATATTCAGTATTTTTGTCAAAATTATGGGAAAGTAATTCACCCTAAGCTCATACGATGATATCGGAATTAGAGACAGACTTGATGAAGCAAGATTCAGATAAGAAAGTAATAAACAGTTACCAATTGTTCTTCTAATCAGAATCCATGCAGTAATTATTACATCCCCTTTGATAACTAAATAACAGCGTGCAGTGATTTTGACAATATATTAATGAAGGAAGTCTAAAAATATCATGACATACAAACTGCAGTCGTAAACATTCCATCGCCTTCACGAACTAATGGCTTAATAAGCTTCTCATAGAAAGATGGAAATTTCCACTCCATACACTGACCACTCACACCAGCAGACAGTTGCACAGTTAGAGTGATTCGGCAGTGTACTGTCTGTGTGTTATTCTTGTTGTTTCATTGGTGGTGAAATCGAGTGTCACTTACTGCACCAATAAGATATCTGAGTAACTGTTAAGGGTCAAGAGTACTATCTACTGCACTAACGGCTAAATTCCTTGTCCATGGAACATTCTATCTGATATAATACACTAATCCATACAAACTGTGTTTGATGAAACCACTAGCCATGCTACATACTATTTAGACATAAGATTTCAGGTGGAGAAGAAAGGTTATTCGGTCATCTGATAACGTGTATTCTCCCTCACTTTGATATAAGATAACGAAAAAATAACGGCCTATCTAAATGTGTTATTTTAACTGAAATATAATTAAAATTTGGACTTGGTCAGATTTCATTTAGGAGCACATTCTTATATTTATAATATTCAAAGAAAGCAGTAAAATAAAACCGGAAAAAGGTGATAAGATGTAATTCAGGGATAGTATTTTGATCAGATGCGAATCCTTTCAAAATCTCTTCATTCACTTGCACGTTTCGGTTGTCATCTTCAAATAACATTTTGATGTTCATACTCAACATGACAGAATATTCCATTTTTGGGTCATCGTGACAATTGCTTTGTCTGCTGGCGTGTGTCTTTCATTCGTCGGACTGATATACATACTCTAGAGGAGTTTCATTTGGAATGCACTTCACAGCAAAACACAAATAAGTACAATTATTGTATCAAATAAGTAAATTTTTGAACCTTTCTGCTAGCTTTCAATACCGATTCCTCAATTTATGCATGAAGATTTGCTCATTATAAATAAAATACAGTTTTGTTGAAAAAAGAACTATTTCTATTCGATGAATTCGTTACTTTCATGAGAATAAAGATAAATGAAATTTTTGAGAGGAGGCTAGGGTTGAAAGGGAATACGTGAATCAGTTTTAAGAGTACTAGAGTAGGTCAAATGTTGTCAAAAATGAAAGTTGTGATGATGATCACTATAAAGCAGCCTACGAGGGACTGAAGTTAACCTATGAATTCACACGAAGAATATTACTACGACTAAATGGAAAAAGTGAGCTCCAAAAAAATGGTTTTTAAAATTTGATTTGGATTTTATAGTTTGAATATACGTGCAAAATTTATGCAATATACGTGTTCCATCGTCGAAGCATCCATTAGAGTAGCCAATATATCAACAGTGGCCAAGCATTTCGTTCCGTTTCACCAAACAGCAGGTGAAAAATTGAACGAAAAGCAAAACATCTTTCCCGGCTGTTGACTAATGGGATAAAACCTTTCCGGTTAACTCAGTCAGTTTGTTTTCGAAGTCCCACTTTCTCAGAGAAGACATTTTCTATGCAAGCTGTAAATTCTTTTCGAATAACCTCATTCGTCGTGTTACGAGTGTTTTGTGACTGTTCATTTTTCTACTACTTCCTAGTGGTAAGTAGCCTAAGTGTATACACTGCTTAATATTTCTCTACCTCATCAGTATTAATGTTCTTTTCACAGAACTAAAACTCTTTCACTTTTATGACACGATCATTTCTTCTGTGATGAAGTTATACTCCGCCGCATTGTCTGAGCACCAGACTTTCATTAATGAGTCTCATTACGTAAATTAAGGTTGTTTAGCTAATACACTTATTTTCGTCTAACGAATAGTTTACCCTTGTTCAAAGTTAAGCTCGAGTGTTAGACTCTCTTTTACTTCGTGTAGTCGAACCAATTTCCCGCGTTCATTTCCGTTGGGAGTTCTGTCTGAATTTGTCAAATCCTACTTGAATCAATATAAGTCACATCAAATTGTACTTACCTGCATCTCTTGCCTTGCTGAATATTTTGAATGCTTGAATAATAAACAAAAGTACACATTACTAATGCTTCATCATTCTACTTGGCATTGTGATCAGAGAAAGTAAACAGAAATCTATTCATTAGAATATTTCACCTAATTTACATTAGCCACGTGTAAGACCTTCAAGATTTCTGAAGGAATGTGGTGTGATTATAATTATAAACACAATTATAATTATAAACACAAACAATTTTCTGCTTTCCTTCATTTATAAGGTCACCAGAATCAAAGAAAGATAGATTACTAAACAATAAGTTAGGTGATTCCGATCGCTGTATATTTGGAACTGTACATAATTTTAACATTATATGTGGAAAATTTGTGATGATTTGCACATATCAGAATGTCTAGCTAAACATGAAACCACTTAACAGGGAAATATGAAGAATCAAACGATTGAATAGTAGTTTATGAAAGGAAATGCAACATGTTAAAAAAATGATTCGTCAAGGAATAGCTAGGCAACATATCAATTTATCAAGTGATCATTTGGACAGATAAATTGGTCTGTTGTGAAGTTGGAAACTCTGACAGGTTTATTTGACAAGACTCTTTTGTTTCACAAGGCTTTGAGATGTCATTGTGAGTGCCTGAATACGTCACCAAGCACAATTTCAACTGCATTGTACACCCCACAAATGATCGAAAGCCAACAAATTATGACCGAATAACTTCGCGTATCACCGTGCAGAAAAGAAATCATTCACAAATCTCTCTGATTTATGAGTTAAGGCACGTGAATTGCCTCCGAATATCAAGCTTCTGGTTGCAAAACAGTTTCTTCACTTCAACATTTCGATATAGTTTTCGTTACCAGCTTTCGCGGAACACGTCCGTTGACACTTTGATGCAGCATGTAGCACATCAGCAGACGATGTGGTCTATTTATTTGGATGTAATCGAAATTCACAATTAGATCATCACTTATGAGTGAACATGTACAACAAACATGAGTAGCTTTGTGATACAAGAAGGAAACGCCGGCATTGTGGTACTGGATATCTCCATTATGGGTTGCTCAGTAACATATGTTATTAACCAATTGCACTAACTGATTGTCATTCTTCAATTCTTATTTAAATGACGTCTATCTACATATGATTAACTGCATGCATACGATCCAATCCCCGAATTATGGTGGTATTTCTGGACATCCTCGCTACAATCACCCACATCCTCATTATGGAATCAGATTCCCTGAAATAAAGTATTCAAAGTTATGTAAACTGTAGACAATCCAAGAAAATCCTACATCTCATGAACACATCAAGTAATGCCATAAATCTTCCCTCTTCAGTTACTAACGTATATGGGTGCTTTGTGAATAAGCGTAGTATCAGCTGTTCTAACGGTTTCTAGGTTCAATCAGACTACATAGGATATATGATGACCATGACCTAAATCAGAATAAATTCTATGACAGCTGACAGGTATTTTGTGTGCCGAATGCCATTGATTTGGCTGATTGGCCAACGTATTTGGGGGCAATTTTGTCTAGTTGTCTCAATAACACTAAGGCTATATATACCGAAGATACACAAATATTTTGTTTACTGATGCTCATCATTCCATTGATTGCCAACCTGCTGCATTGTGACAGCCTTCCGTTTGGTTTTTTGAGCTACTGTGTTCCATCGTCTATAATAGATTCCATGCACCACTCCACTTTTAATTTCATCCCGCCATGTCAAATAACTTGCTTGTTGTATTCACTTGTAAAATAAAGAGTAATTCAGTTTCAACCTGATGTGTGAATACAATATACATTTGAAGCCCGATTTACGATCAGTACAATATTTCGTACCTCGAAGAATTATGTGAGGCACAGACAAATTAGTGGAATTACTTTAAAGTTAGAAGCGAAAATATACACCGTGGTATTCGGTCTGTAACAGATGAAAACATAATTCCATAGTTAATAATTTGCTAAATAATTCGAACTCACAAAAAAATCAAGTCAAAATAATCACTGAGAGAAGCAGCGTCTGTCTCGAGAACAACATGCAACAATATGAGTTTCAACTATTTCATTCCAAATAAATTCTGAGATTGTTTTTACAGAAAGATTTGTGTCACATGTTGTTTATCATTTAAGCAATATAATATTATTAAAGATGCCTAATTTCACTGTGGGTATTTCTATCAGATATAGATACTTGTATTCACTCATCTACACCTGGTATCCGTGTGGGTTGTACAAACAATTGTATGTAGGTAGTGATAACAGCCGTAATCACAGAACAAGTAAACACATCTAGCTGTGGTACAATATGAAGGCCTAGTGTAAATGCACTCTTTCCTTAGTGTGTAATCACTGCTTTAATCGTAGTGTGACAGTTTCTGAGTCCTGATTAGTATAAACACTTACATAGACGAAGTTGTTCGCATGGTGAACCTACACTGTTTTTTTATGCCGGTTCTTCTGTCTTCATATTGAATTGATTTTGATATGGGCTTATTCAGGTTGTTTGACCTGAGAGTGAAGATTAAACTGATCACAATTTTCGTTTCACTATTTCTTATTTGTAAGCTTGAGTTATATTCGGCTTTCCGCGAAAAGACGTATAACATGCAGAGAACAATGTTAGGGTGAAGCTACTTCTAGTTCAAGAATCAGCTTCAATGAAATTTGTTGTTTCTAGTTGTCAAACAGTTCACATTCAGACAGACTTTTACGCGCATCACAATTAGTCCCACGCATAGAACCAGTATCATCAGTCCAAGGTAAATACCGTTGATTTCGTTACTGTTATCCGTTTATCGACAGAAATACTCCCAACAGTCTCAATCACTAATACGCTCGGAAACAATTTCTGACTTATGAATATTAGTATCACAATCAACTCACCCAATGTTCTGTGTTTGTTGTCATTGCGTATTCGAACCTCAGGATGTCTGTTTTGTGGGGTCAAATTCAAAGTTTCTTCCTCCGAATCGGAGAATTACACTCAACATCGATTCCGCTTGAAGAAACCGACTTTTGGATTAATTACTGCTGACCGACAATTCGTGATGTTGTGGACGACTAATGCTATTCATGAATCTTTACTTCCGCCAGCAGAGCAGAGTGCCAGTGAAGTGGGTTACACTTTGTCAAACAAATGGAGGAGCGCTCATTCAACGTTCAACGGATATGGGAAACCCAACAAGGCGTAAAGAAGATATTGTTCTACTTCGTTATACATAATTTCCTTCCGAATTCCTCACTTACTTATAGTATCTGAGTGGACACGGGAAACCACGTTGAAGAAGCTTTATGGGCGTAGAAACCTTGGGAATTCTTGGGTCAGGAAATAAACACAACATAACACTGACCTGAATGTCCAGTTTACTCACATATACTACTAACAATACCAGACATCACTTTTAACAGTGATGTTATGAATCGTAATATGCAATATGTGAAATATCTCATCGAGCGTATGGATATTCAGTATACTTTACAATCTAATAGGATATCTTAGGAGATCTATCCATCGTTATCCTCGTTTCACAAACTTTTCTATATCGGGGTACTGTGGTTGCAGACAGAGAGCGTTTTCCATGCAAAAACGGGAGCGAATGTCAGTATGGCTTTGAAAGGGTTGAGGGAGGTTATATGAAGCAGAATTCTAGAACATTCAACCAACTTCCGGTTCCCAAACTACTCGGACAACTGTTTCCTCCGTCGCTTTTATTAGATTCACTCAATATATTGTGTGTAATGTTAAACTTCATTTAATCCAACTTGTCACCTTATTATGTGGTGCTTTACTTGCTGTCTTATCTTCACAATCTCAAACCAATTTCTAGGATCCAGATAACCTATGAAATAGAAAAAGTTTGATTCCATTATAGATAAGATTTTTATTTTGATAAATCGCACAGTGTTTACAGTTATATGAACTGATGACGTTTCGAGCACAATTTATTGCTCATAATCATATCAAGGTAATCACACGACTTCCTAAATTCATTTATATAGTTCCATTGTTTTTCTCTTGATTTTCACTTGATTTGATTGGTAATAGTATTTTCCATATTTCAGGTATGAGTGACGAGTCATTCCTATTGCATGTGTTGGGTGTAGACTCGATGAACAAAGATTCAGTAATCAACCTCTCTCTCCACCTACCTAGATTACTTTTTAGAATTTTAACCCTCTCCCACCCTATTGTGTGGTTGTGTGTTAGCGCATGCATTGCAATTGCTGAGCTTTTTTCTAAATTATTTATCTTCTCGGGGTCAACCATTCTTACCTTAGCTAAATTTTTATGCTCTGACAATCTGACTACCCCTGACCTACTAGTTTGACCTATGTAGTTGACCTCACAGTCATTGCATGGTATTTTGTAAATAATATTATTTTGTCTAATTGGGTCAACTGGGTCCTTTAACCTACAGAGCTTGTCCCTGAGTGAGTTTGTAGGTTTAAATGCCACCCTAATTCCTATTTTATTCAGAATCCTACGTAGTGTCTCAGATGTCCCCTCTTTATATGGTATAACTGTGGATGACTTATATTCTTTCTTATTTATGTTATTATTACTAGTTTCACAATTATTTTTATTTTGTTTTTGGCCTTTAATGATCTTCCTAATGAAGGCCAAAAACAAAATAAAAATAATTGTGAAACTAGTAATAATAACATAAATAAGAAAGAATATAAGTCATCCACAGTTATACCATATAAAGAGGGGACATCTGAGACACTACGTAGGATTCTGAATAAAATAGGAATTAGGGTGGCATTTAAACCTACAAACTCACTCAGGGACAAGCTCTGTAGGTTAAAGGACCCAGTTGACCCAATTAGACAAAATAATATTATTTACAAAATACCATGCAATGACTGTGAGGTCAACTACATAGGTCAAACTAGTAGGTCAGGGGTAGTCAGATTGTCAGAGCATAAAAATTTAGCTAAGGTAAGAATGGTTGACCCCGAGAAGATAAATAATTTAGAAAAAAGCTCAGCAATTGCAATGCATGCGCTAACACACAACCACACAATAGGGTGGGAGAGGGTTAAAATTCTAAAAAGTAATCTAGGTAGGTGGAGAGAGAGGTTGATTACTGAATCTTTGTTCATCGAGTCTACACCCAACACATGCAATAGGAATGACTCGTCACTCATACCTGAAATATGGAAAATACTATTACCAATCAAATCAAGTGAAAATCAAGAGAAAAACAATGGAACTATATAAATGAATTTAGGAAGTCGTGTGATTACCTTGATATGATTATGAGCAATAAATTGTGCTCGAAACGTCATCAGTTCATATAACTGTAAACACTGTGCGATTTATCAAAATAAAAATCTTATCTATAATGGAATTATACTCTACCACAGTGCCCAAGTTTTATACTTATATCAGAAAAAGTTTGGCTCATAGCTTGGTAATTGTTTATTGAGATACATGCGACATCGTTATGTTTATTGTATTTGCCTATTCATATTTCTTATATAGTGGAATCTTGTTGAATGAGGTTTTCGGATGTCACCCTAATTGTATTTTAAATTTCCGTTGACCAAACAGTGTCTAGTCGAGATGCTAAACTCTGAGGTCGACAATCAGGCGAATTTGAATGAACCATCACAACTAGAATAACAAGGTTTTGAAGACATCATAACCGCTTCAGTATCCGTGAATATCATCAAAATCCATAAGCAGCTATCTTAATAAGACTGTGATTACGGTAACCATCATGTCTACAAAACTCTAAACCAAGTCATCTAACCTTGAGGATTTTATGCATTGAATCAAATAACTGTTGGTCTTACACTCAATTCTGTCACACTGTAACTGGTCGCACTAGCAAGCAAATGTATTCCAGGCTATTCGGAATATTTTCAGGGAATCCACTGCACTGTATATACGATAAAGAAGACTTCATGCAACTGGTCCAAAGAAGAATGACACAAACCTACTCCTTACGAAGATAATTCAGTCAAATATACCATGTTTATTATATATACAGACAATCAAGCGAAGTGAAGACAGTGTTCTATGAATTGATTTATCACGATAGCATAATTCTCGAGTATTCGTCCTACCACTTTGCATCTTGATCACACTACACACATTCGTGTCAAGCACATTTCACGAATTCAGTGTTATTCAATCACTTATCCTGCTTCTTCTGGTCAGTGAAACGGGGAATATTTGTTCGACTGAACTGGAGAGCACTCATTTTTCGTTCAGTGGATAAAGAAATTCTCGTGAGCCATGAATTAGGAATTTCCCCTACATCGTAACACTACTGTCTCCTTGGATTCCTGTCTTGCATACTTCATTTTAGTGGACATAGCAGACCGTGTTGTTAAGGCGCTGCACTCCTACGGACATCTCATGTTGTTCAAGGATTTTTGGGTTTGGTAATAAGGATCACTCTTACCTGAATGTCCTGTTTACTAGTGTACAATGACCAAATATGGTGGATATGTGTAATTGTCTTTGACAGTTCAGTACCTCAAATAACCCACTTTAGAAGAGTTCTCATTCAATGGAACCCACATAGCTTACCCTTTACATATAAATGCATAGTTAATTCATTTCACAGATACCTGATAGAAATTGTTGGCCTCCGTCCTATAAAGGATGTGTGGAAGTAAAGTAGAAGAAGTACGTGGTATAGACTCTTTATCCTCACGCACATTTCTCAGGATATCACGCTCTACTGACAGTTCATTGTGTATTCGGCATTTAAACGAAATTGATACGATGCCAGTGTAATGAGATAAAAACTAGCATGATACCACTAAATGGATTTCTTATTTCCTCTTTTTCAGAAAGAAAGGCTGGCCTGGCTGTTTTAGAGCGAGAAGAATACCGATTGTCAAAGCATGTTATAGATGACGATATGTAGCTTGTGCCTGAATAATTTAAACTTTACGTGGTGGAATAAAAAGCATTTTCTTCTGCATCTTCGTCTTCTTCCTTCACTGGGTGTGCCTGTTGTTTCTGAGTATTACAATTGGTGTCGGAAATAGTTCTTCTGCGCTCAACATGGAAAATTCATCAGATTATGATCTCCTCAAACTGTTTCCAGAAGAAAGTGGAATCACCACGCCGATTGTACCCACGCTACCTTGTGCCCAAAGTTTCATTTGTCATCAGATTACCCCAGATGGAAGAAACGAATTCAGGCATTCCTCAGCATTTCTCCACCAGCCAGCCACTTCCTTTATATCCTGAATGGCCTATCAGAAGTTGCATTCGCACGCGCCGATACTGCCGGATTCAACAGCACAAAGTCCATGGTCGAAAATTGGAAAATTTTAGATAATTGTTTTGACCTCCATTAGGGCTACGAACACGCCCTTCTAAAGTTCTTCAATCACAGACAACTGCCTGATGAGAGTCCCCTCGATTATTTCCATGCCTTACAACTAGTGGCGGTGAGTGTGGACAATAACGCACACCCTGAATACAGAGCCCGCATGGTGAGGACACATTTTATCGACGGGGTCTTGCCCGGTGACCTCCAAACAGACCTGATGCGACACCCTCCCACGAACACAATGTACTTAAAACGGACTATTCTGCGATTTATGGACGATCAGCAAGATGCTACAGTATCAACCAGCAGCTTCCTCTACCCAATCCCAACGGTATCATCTGCAGCTGCACTTACAACCGTCCCAGCACCACGTCAACGCCGGTTCAATGCTCCACCACCCAATCAACCTTCAATGTCAACAAAAGTTCCTCCCAAGCAGCATGATGACCACAGTAAGTGTTAATACTGCCGCCGGTTTGGGCGCCGAGCATGGAAATGTGGACACAACAGAAAACAACAGGGTGAGCTATCCTCTAATGTGTCCTTATCTGGTAAATATTCGAAATCTCCCTTTTTCCTTGAGGGCAAACTTCAGGGCACAGATGTAACTTTTCTGATTGACACTGGGGCATCGTCCTCTGTTATGCGCGACACGGCATTATTTCAGAGACTCGGGGTCAAACCTAAACCTCTCCCCTCAATCAGCTACAGCTAATTAATGCCAATAGAGCCCCTATTAAGGTAATGGATGCCGCCACCCTTTCAGTGACACTTCAAGGCTTTACTTGTGCCCAGTCGTTCGTCATTTGTGATGTTATACGATGGTACACCATAGTGGGCGTGGACTTCTTAACCGGACAAAACGCTATCATTGATCTAAGTCGCCTTCGAATCCGGCTGGGGACACATAACCTTGCTATTGGCCGACCATCCAGCCGCAATCGGTGTGCTGATGCTTGTGCTTTACCACAGATGACAATAGTGAACGTCCATGATAACCCCCACCTCAGTCTTAAAGACCGTGCTGACACTTTTGCCCTGTTACAAGAGTATAGTTATATGTTTGACGACGGATATATGATGGGGCGCACTAGTATTGTACAACACGAGGTTAAGACGGGGGATAACCAACCCATTAAGATGCCATCTCGAAGGGTCCCCATTCATTACCAGCAACAGTTGGACACAATGATAACAGATATGCTACGAAAGAAAGTGATTAAACCATCTACGTCACCATGGGCATCTCCTATCGTGCTTGTGAAGAAGAAAGATGGCTCCCTCCGTCTTTGCGTTGACTACCGCCGTCTAAGCGCAATCACTCACCGAGATTCCTTCCACCTACCTCGCATAGACGCTACTCTAGATGCTTCGGGCAGGGCACAGTGGTTTTTCACATTGGACCTAGCTTCCAGCTATTGGCAAGTCAAACTTCGTCCGGAAGACCGACCAAAAACTGCATTTGTTGTGCCTACAGAGTTATACGAATTTGAAACCATGCCATTTGGCTTGTCTAATGCCCCTGATACGTTTCAACGACTCATGCAAACAGTACATGCAGGGTTAGTCCTTAAACAATGCCTAATTTACCTGGATGACATCATTGTGTTTGGGCAGTCCTTTGAAGAACACCATGCCAACCTTCGAGCCGTATTTCAACGTCTACGCGAAAGCAATCATAGGTTGAAAGCATGAAATGCCACTTCCTGCAGAAATCTGTTACTTTCCTTGGTCATGAGATTAATACACAAGGAGTGAGCACAGACAGAAGCAAAGTACAAGCAATTCTCAACTGACCTACTCCTAAATCGACGACAGATCTCCATAGTTTCATGGGGCTTGCATCTTACTACCGTAGCTTCGTTCAAAACTTCGCCACTATAGCAGCCCCCTTCATCGATTGACAGAAAAAGAACGGAAATTCGCTTGGACGAACGAGTACCAGGTAGTCTTTGATACGCCTAAAAGATTTCTAACCTCTCCCCCTGTTCTAACGTTTCCAGACACATCGGGCGACAGCGGCCCCTTCATCCTGGATACTGATGCCAGTGCACACGCAATAGGAGTGGTCCTCTTGCAGACAACCCCGGACGGAAAAATATGGGTGATGGCATATGCTAGCCGAAGGCTGGACAAAAGAGAAACCCAGTATTCTACGACGCGCCGTGAGATGTTGGCCTCCGTATACTTTCTCTCCTACTTTCGCCATTACTTGTTGGGGCGCAAATTTCGAGTCCAGACTGACCACAAAGCGTTACAGTGGCTACAAAATTTCCGTGATGCTGAGGGCCAACTTGCCCACTAGCAGGAAAGTTTACAGGAGTTTGACTTTACTTGTGAATACTGACCCGGAAAACGACATGGTAATGCCGACGCTCTATCTCGCCTACCAGAGTGTGAAAATGTGCTCCTCAGTGCTGCAGCTGACAACGACTGGGCCTCCATGCAAGCGGAGGACACAGCAATACAGCCCATTTACTTACGACAACAGCATGGGAACTATAAACCGACGTCCAAAGAACTACGTGATCTACCAGCAGCTACGCGGTAAATGGGGCCTACTATGACTTATAGATGATGTCTTTTATAAAGTGGTACCCAATGGCAACCCTCGACTCCTCATCCCAACCGTTAAGGTACCTGAGCTTATTAGTGAAGTACATCAACAACCAGGGCACGCTGTCCAACAGAAAACGGAACACGTCATCCGTCAACGTTTCTGGTGGCCACTTATTCACCACGATTTTACGGAGTTTTGTCGCAATTGCGCTATATGTGCGCAGATCAAGCAGCCTAAACCAATTCCTCGAGCACCTTTAGTACCAATGTTGACCGAAGCCCCTAATTATCGGGTTGGGGTTGATATTATTGGGCCAGTACCAGCATCGAGACGCGGTAATCGTTATATCCTTGTTATGGTTGATCATTTCACCAAATAATGCGAAGCGGTTCCCTTGCAGCAACAAGATGCCTTGACGATCGGACGAGCCTTCATCGACAGCTGGGTGTCCCGGTTCGGTGCCCCCCTCTATCTACACTCTGATCAAGGCGCCGCTTCTGAGAGTCTCCTTATCACGCACATCTGCAATGCTTTCGGTATTTGAAAGACCCATACGACGCCGTATCATCCACAAGGTAATGGGCTGGTTAAACGCACCAACAGAACCATTAGGCAACTCCTTCGTGACTTTTTGCACAGTACACCAAAGGACACCTGGGACGATGTCCTACCCCAGTGCTTGCTTGCCTACCGTTCCCCCGTACATTCATCGACAGGATTTTCTCCGGCTTTGCTTCTGTTCGGGCGTGGACTTCGTCTTCCAGTCGAGATCCGGACACCGTTGCTACCGTATGAGAAGATCGACTGTATTCCCTATGTCCGCAGCCTTCGCCACCACCTCGAGGTGCCTTCCCTATACCACCGCCAGGCACTGAGGACAGTGCCTCCAGAGGGGAGAGAGCGGTGTAATGAGATAAAAACTAGCATGATACCACTAAATGAATTTCTTATTTCCTCTTTTTCAGAAAGAAAGGCTGGCCTGGCTGTTTTAGAGCGAGAAGAATACCGATTGTCAAAGCATGTTATAGATGACGATATGTAGCTTGTGCCTGAATAATTTAAACTTTACGTGGTGGAATAAAAAGCATTTTCTTCTGCATCTTCGTCTTCTTCCTTCACTGGGTGTGCCTGTTGTTTCTGAGTATTACAACATCTCCACTTTCATAGTGTGTTGAATATAAGGAAAGATAAACTGCACAGTGTTTCGTCGAAGTGCTTCATTCAGAAATCACCACTAGACGAGAGATAAAGAGAAGAGGCATACTCAGTGAAAAACCAATTTTGATTGTCTCATTCAAAATGATGTGTTTGGAACCATCAGGCTTTATTATTAACAAAAGACCAGCAATACTAGGTACAATAAAAGCCTTCCTTGTGTTTGTCACTTTTTCATACTACCATCCACATAGCATGATGTTATAGTGGCAGTATGCGTAAGAGGGTGCGATGTCTCTTCTACTCGCTCAATGATCGGTCTAATGTCCAATGGAAAACAATTTTGCTCAAAGACCACATGTGTAAGAGGTCAAGGGGGACCAAGGATCTCTGTACAACTGTTGCGTCCTTGTTCCGGACTCTCAGGTAGCTTTGACACAAGGGATCACACTCGGAACCTTGAGGTTACGAGACCAAGCTAGTTAATGATTTAGCCAGTTTTGCGAGAAATTAATTCTTACTTTGTCACCCTTATCAATGGCTTTTAATGAGTAATCACTCCATCATTATAGGGTGGATCCCACAGGTCACTGCTTCACGCCATATCAACCAAGACGACTTTTAAGATTTTAGGATTTTGTAGGAATTTCGACTGACTTAAATGCACGTCTCTGGATTTAGGCGTTTAAATATATAACTGGGATGCAATCAATTCAATACACCCTGATTTGAACATCCACTTTTTTTGAAAGTCGTGAGGTCAAATAAATGCAATGACGTGATATTTTCTGCAACCTTCATATGAAATGAAATTGCCTCCTACTCGGCACACTGCAATTTCCCCTTGTTTTGTGTGAAGAATTTTGTAGTGACTGAAGTACACGTGTTGTGGTCGAAATACAATAAACAGTCTCTGCATCCTACTTTATAACTAGGCTGATCTTTGTTCAGATACATGCATCCACAAAGCACCCGAACGACAGCGAAAAGGCAGTTATTTGAGATGAAATCCACGGTATCACCTAACCATCATGATATCAAAACTCAAAATTACCTGAACAATGCTGTCAGACATCCATGAGGATTAGATGATTTTCTAGAACAGAACAACTACTGTAGAACCAAATTGGGTAACCGAAATCAACTGTGAGGAATGGCTGAGAATTCAAATGGATATTCTCAACGAGGTGAGACCAGATCTTTCGTAGACTCACAATATAATTCCCGATTATTTCAATAGATGCGCTTGGCTATAATCAGTCTATGAGCTCTGGTGTGGTACGTGTTTTGAACTCCAGTGTAATTGAATGGGAACAGATATGGTAAGAAACAGGCTTTAACGTGTGTATTCGGTCACAGTAGTATCATTAACAATAATGAAAATGTGACAATAATAAAACGGTGTAGAATACAATCAAATGCTGGTGCCGACGTAGTTCGTGAAGCTTCTTCTATTCCTCGAAATCACTTTCCTAACCGCAATATAAGGTGACATGCAGTAAAGAAATTCTCGAGTGAATAGTAATACAAGGCAACCCAAGAAATTGAGTAAAGCTTCTTTACTGTTGCATAACACTTTGTTCTTTATGGTACTTCGTGTCTTTTGAAGACGATGATGGATGATTCTGTTGATAAAGGATGCAAATTATCGATATTTTCTGCATAACATTATTGTACTAAAGCTAGATTGAAACCATTTTCTTGATGTAACAAGACTGGGAACGTTCTGGCATCAAAAGTGACATGTTCTGATGAATTTCAACGCTTCAAATGACGTTTTTCTTGTGTTCGCTTTTGAATCTCGATGCTCAGCAGGTACTTGCATAGAGTGAGGTATTATCTTTCTTACTTTTAGTTTTCTGTAAACGTTGACCGAATCAAATGGGTAAACTCCCTACAAACTCGAACTCAAGATTGTCTTCTTATTCAAAAATTTTACGAAAAACTCAAGTCAAAGATTTTAGACTCGTTATCTGCGGATGCAAAGAGACTGTCGAAAATGAGAATATCCTTCATCAAATAATGACGGAAATATTTGTTAATTGCAGATATATATCTGCTGTTTGGAATCAAAAATGCTCTGTCTAGTCAACAGTTTGTGTCAATTACCGAGTCAACACAGAGGATCCCAGTTAGAATGCACCCTGTGCTGTCTACATAAAATCGTTTGACGGATTGACTACTGGTAACACGTGGGAAATATTCAGTGTGAAAATCGATTTGTAAAAAGGGACTTTCGGCAGATACCGTTCAGTGACAGAAAGACAGGTGCAAGAAGATGAAATAAAAAGATTAATTGTGCAACATTTTTATTTATTAATTAGCTGTGACATAAATAATAAAATTCGAAATTATAGAAATTGACATTACATATTTAAAGTTAAATGGGAAATATGCTCATAAAGTTTTTGCGTAATGATACAAAAGAGTGAAGTTCTCATTCAACACGGTGAAAAACAATGGGAGAACGACATTTTGAAGGCGAAAATGGGCAAGAGACATTTCTAAACTTCAGCTGAAAAAAAGAAAAAGATTAAGAAAACGTCAGCGAAATATCACAAAGAAAAAACAATTAAAATTTGCATGACAAGATAATAAAATAAAAAAAATAGTAAAAACGTATAATATATTTCATGAAAAAATTAAAATTGCACCGAGAAGTAAAAATACCACAAAAGATACGATTATATATTTCAAACTAATTGGGAAGGATAGACCGAAAATAGGAAAAAAATAAAACTATCCCATGACTATGAAAAAAAGTTGACGTAGATACAAAATATTCACATCTGAAAACGCCAAAAAAATTAGTAAACAATAAAACCCAAAGATATATAAATTCAAGTTTTTGACCCGAAATTAGGCAGACTCCTAAAGAAAAAACATACATGCAATTCTCAGATAATCAACAAAATCTGACGGAATGGGAATTAGAGAGACAAGAGTGTCACCTCACGTCAAGTCGAATATATATTCACGTACTCACAAAACTCACTTTGTGTTGTTTATTCTTCAACAATATTTTTCATCACAGAAATGAATGAGGTTACATATACACAGTATCACAAATGGCACCAGAGTCGGATTATGACTTCCACAGTGACTGCTAGATTTGTCACAGTCTCTCACAGCAATGTGGAACACACAAAACCGTCTATGCTTCCTGCTCGTGCTTCTGCAATACACATGAACTGTCTTCCTTTCACATGGCCTGGATATCCATCTGAATCCACAACACACATATGCTCTCATTTTGAGTTCCATGTGAGCCTGTGTGTTATCCATGATGCTCACACACATTTCGATTCGCATTTTCCGCCTCACGTCACTAGTCTGCTCCACACAGAGACACACACACACATATACACACACGAGCATCTGACACTGGTCTCACACACATTGCCCAACTAATTATTACAGATAAGTTTTCACGATATCACTTATCATTTCCCATTTCTGTAATCGGACATTTGCCTTCAGAGGTAACTTAAAATTTAGGAGTGGACAATTTTTTTCTCCTCACCTTTAGTGAAGCAGCTGCTGTGGTAAATATTCTTCACCCCTGAAAAAAGAAAATTCAATCGTTGGGTGTCAGAGTTCTCTCTTCTCACTAATAAACATATATGTATATCATGCAGAATTCACAGCACAAAATCATGCCAACGATAGATTTCAGATTATAAGTCTCACCAAAGAGCGTCTCGCCCTCATCGATGTTCACTAATGAAAAAAATAAAATATAGGTGAGAGCTAGTTAGACATTATGCAGGACGTAAAGTTTGAGCAGACAGGAACACGACATTAAGCCAGTGGTCAAAACGGAATGCAGCTTGAGCGATGCAACCCTGGTCCCTGTTCACACCGAGTGGTTGGTGAATTCGAATTTCAGTCTCCAACGTATTGGCTTACACAAATCTCCTGAATTCCAATCTACTGAGAGTTCAATTGTTCCGTTAACGGCTCAGAGAGTATCCGTTCCACGAAAAGATTCAGACAAGCAAAGTGTGCATCAGCTCAGAAACCGACTAAATCTTTGTGGAATCGCTATGCACACCACGAAATTTATAGCCACACTTGATAGGGGAGCTTGACACAGTGTGGTGGTCACGACAATATGAAGCCCATGAGAACTACACAACAAAGACCCAGAGTGACTTTCATGTGAGAAGTGGCCGTGAATATGGAGATGCCACCTGCACCTCTCACTCAATGAGCGGGTGACGAAATCGACAAATGTGGAGTGGTGAGGAGTGAATATCTGACATCTGTGACAATGTTGTTCCGATGCAAATGTGCACGTGGAAGGAGACGCGTTGACATTGGTGTCGAGAATATGTGAGAGGCAGTGAGAGGCACTCAGTCTCCGCCAACAACTTCGTCTGCATTATTTCGACTGGCTGAAACGTCTTTTACACAATCCATTCGTGTAGCCCCATCGAATTGAACCTGACTGCACGAATCTGAACACACCTCGGATGGAGAATGAAGTGTGACACGAAGTGGTTCTGCATGGTAGAAATTTAATTTAAGCAGTGTCAATGAGTAATTGAAAGGTCTTACGCGTTGTTGTTTCTTCTTTGACTTCTTCTCTTGCTGGAGTTGTGGTGGCTGGCACATCTATCAGAAGAGAAGTAGGGCAGACGTCTCATCAGTTGTCACACCACTGACGCGATAAACTTCAAATATGCACTCCGCAGATCATCAAGATAATCTGACTGAACGTGAATTAGAGAGACAAGGGTGTTGTCTCATGTCAAGTCGAATATATATTCACGTACTCACAAAACTCACTTTGTGTTGTTTATTCTTCAACAATATTTTTCATCACAGAAATGAATGAGGTTACATATACACAGTATCACAAATGGCACCAGAGTCGGATTATGACTTCCACAGTGACTGCTAGATTTGTCACAGTCTCTCACAGCAATGTGGAACACACAAAACCGTCTATGCTTCCTGCTCGTGCTTCTGCAATACACATGAACTGTCTTCCTTTCACATGGCCTGGATATCCATCTGAATCCACAACACACATATGCTCTCATTTTGAGTTCCATGTGAGCCTGTGTGTTATCCATGATGCTCACACACATTTCGATTCGCATTTTCCGCCTCACGTCACTAGTCTGCTCCACACACAAGCACCTGACTTTCTCCTCACACATATTGTCCAACTAATTATCACAGGTCAGATTTCACGAAAAGCACTCAGCATTTCCGCTCACTGATATCGCACATTTGCCTTCAGACTATGGGTAAAGGTGAACAGTGGGAAAGATTTCTTCCTTCTCACCTTTATTATAGCACTTGCTAGGATAAATGTTCTTCACCCCTGAAAATAAGAGAAACCAATCCTCGAGTGTTAGAATACGCTATTCATTGTATTTTTATAGATGTATGACATGCAGAATTCACGTCACAAAATCTCGAATACGATAAATTTCAGATTGTAAGGCTCACCAAAGATCACCTCTTCCTCATCGACGTTCACTAGTGGAAGAAACCAAAAATAGGTGTGAATTGGTTAGAAAATATACGGGACGTGACGTTTGAGTGGAGACGAACACGACAGTTAATCAGTGATCACAACCATGTCTGACAGTATGCAGACTGAGTGATGCAACGCTGGTCTCTGCTCACACCGAGTGGTTGTTGCACTTGAATTCCAGTCTTCACCGTATCGACTTCCACAAATCGCCTGCATTCCAGTCTACTGAGAGTTCAGGTGTCCCGTTAACGGCGCAGCGTGTGTCCCTTCCACGAAAAGATTCAGACAAGCAAAGTGTGCATCAGCTCAGAAACCGACTAAATCTTTGTGGAATCGCTATGCACACCACGAAATTTATAGCCACACTTGATAGGGGAGCTTGACACAGTGTGGTGGTCACGACAATATGAAGCCCATGAGAACTACACAACAAAGACCCAGAGTGACTTTCATGTGAGAAGTGGCCGTGAATATGGAGATGCCACCTGCACCTCTCACTCAATGAGCGGGTGACGAAATCGACAAATGTGGAGTGGTGAGGAGTGAATATCTGACATCTGTGACAATGTTGTTCCGATGCAAATGTGCACGTGGAAGGAGACGCGTTGACATTGGTGTCGAGAATATGTGAGAGGCAGTGAGAGGCACTCAGTCTCCGCCAACAACTTCGTCTGCATTATTTCGACTGGCTGAAACGTCTTTTACACAATCCATTCGTGTAGCCCCATCGAATTGAACCTGACTGCACGAATCTGAACACACCTCGGATGGAGAATGAAGTGTGACACGAAGTGGTTCTGCATGGTAGAAATTTAATTTAAGCAGTGTCAATGAGTAATTGAAAGGTCTTACGCGTTGTTGTTTCTTCTTTGACTTCTTCTCTTGCTGGAGTTTTGATGGCTGGCACATCTATCAGAAGAGAAGTAGAGCAGACGTCTCATCAGTTGTCACACCACTGACGCGATAAACTTCAAATATGCACTCCGCAGATCATCAAGATAATCTGACTGAACGTGAATTAGAGAGACAAGGGTGTTGTCTCATGTCAAGTCGAATATATATTCACGTACTCATAAAACTCACTTTGTGTTGTTTATTCTTCAACAATATTTTTCATCACAGAAATGAATGAGGTTACATATACACAGTATCACAAATGGCACCAGAGTCGGATTATGACTTCCACAGTGACTGCTAGATTTGTCACAGTCTCTCACAGCAATGTGGAACACACAAAACCGTCTATGCTTCCTGCTCGTGCTTCTGCAATACACATGAACTGTCTTCCTTTCACATGGCCTGGATATCCATCTGAATCCACAACACACATATGCTCTCATTTTGAGTTCCATGTGAGCCTGTGTGTTATCCATGATGCTCACACACATTTCGATTCGCATTTTCCGCCTCACGTCACTAGTCTGCTCCACACACAAGCACCTGACTTTCTCCTCACACATATTGTCCAACTAATTATCACAGGTCAGATTTCACGAAAAGCACTCAGCATTTCCGCTCACTGATATCGCACATTTGCCTTCAGACTATGGGTAAAGGTGAACAGTGGGAAAGATTTCTTCCTTCTCACCTTTATTATAGCACTTGCTAGGATAAATGTTCTTCACCCCTGAAAATAAGAGAAACCAATCCTCGAGTGTTAGAATACGCTATTCATTGTATTTTTATAGATGTATGACATGCAGAATTCACGTCACAAAATCTCGAATACGATAAATTTCAGATTGTAAGGCTCACCAAAGATCACCTCTTCCTCATCGACGTTCACTAGTGGAAGAAACCAAAAATAGGTGTGAATTGGTTAGAAAATATACGGGACGTGACGTTTGAGTGGAGACGAACACGACAGTTAATCAGTGATCACAACCATGTCTGACAGTATGCAGACTGAGTGATGCAACGCTGGTCTCTGCTCACACCGAGTGGTTGTTGCACTTGAATTCCAGTCTTCACCGTATCGACTTCCACAAATCGCCTGCATTCCAGTCTACTGAGAGTTCAGGTGTCCCGTTAACGGCGCAGCGTGTGTCCCTTCCACGAAAAGATTCAGACAAGCAAAGTGTGCATCAGCTCAGAAACCGACTAAATCTTTGTGGAATCGCTATGCACACCACGAAATTTATAGCCACACTTGATAGGGGAGCTTGACACAGTGTGGTGGTCACGACAATATGAAGCCCATGAGAACTACACAACAAAGACCCAGAGTGACTTTCATGTGAGAAGTGGCCGTGAATATGGAGATGCCACCTGCACCTCTCACTCAATGAGCGGGTGACGAAATCGACAAATGTGGAGTGGTGAGGAGTGAATATCTGACATCTGTGACAATGTTGTTCCGATGCAAATGTGCACGTGGAAGGAGACGCGTTGACATTGGTGTCGAGAATATGTGAGAGGCAGTGAGAGGCACTCAGTCTCCGCCAACAACTTCGTCTGCATTATTTCGACTGGCTGAAACGTCTTTTACACAATCCATTCGTGTAGCCCCATCGAATTGAACCTGACTGCACGAATCTGAACACACCTCGGATGGAGAATGAAGTGTGACACGAAGTGGTTCTGCATGGTAGAAATTTAATTTAAGCAGTGTCAATGAGTAATTGAAAGGTCTTACGCGTTGTTGTTTCTTCTTTGACTTCTTCTCTTGCTGGAGTTTTGATGGCTGGCACATCTATCAGAAGAGAAGTAGAGCAGACGTCTCATCAGTTGTCACACCACTGACGCGATAAACTTCAAATATGCACTCCGCAGATCATCAAGATAATCTGACTGAACGTGAATTAGAGAGACAAGGGTGTTGTCTCATGTCAAGTCGAATATATATTCACGTACTCACAAAACTCACTTTGTGTTGTTTATTCTTCAACAATATTTTTCATCACAGAAATGAATGAGGTTACATATACACAGTATCACAAATGGCACCAGAGTCGGATTATGACTTCCACAGTGACTGCTAGATTTGTCACAGTCTCTCACAGCAATGTGGAACACACAAAACCGTCTATGCTTCCTGCTCGTGCTTCTGCAATACACATGAACTGTCTTCCTTTCACATGGCCTGGATATCCATCTGAATCCACAACACACATATGCTCTCATTTTGAGTTCCATGTGAGCCTGTGTGTTATCCATGATGCTCACACACATTTCGATTCGCATTTTCCGCCTCACGTCACTAGTCTGCTCCACACACAAGCACCTGACTTTCTCCTCACACATATTGTCCAACTAATTATCACAGGTCAGATTTCACGAAAAGCACTCAGCATTTCCGCTCACTGATATCGCACATTTGCCTTCAGACTATGGGTAAAGGTGAACAGTGGGAAAGATTTCTTCCTTCTCACCTTTATTATAGCACTTGCTAGGATAAATGTTCTTCACCCCTGAAAATAAGAGAAACCAATCCTCGAGTGTTAGAATACGCTATTCATTGTATTTTTATAGATGTATGACATGCAGAATTCACGTCACAAAATCTCGAATACGATAAATTTCAGATTGTAAGGCTCACCAAAGATCACCTCTTCCTCATCGACGTTCACTAGTGGAAGAAACCAAAAATAGGTGTGAATTGGTTAGAAAATATACGGGACGTGACGTTTGAGTGGAGACGAACACGACAGTTAATCAGTGATCACAACCATGTCTGACAGTATGCAGACTGAGTGATGCAACGCTGGTCTCTGCTCACACCGAGTGGTTGTTGCACTTGAATTCCAGTCTTCACCGTATCGACTTCCACAAATCGCCTGCATTCCAGTCTACTGAGAGTTCAGGTGTCCCGTTAACGGCGCAGCGTGTGTCCCTTCCACGAAAAGATTCAGACAAGCAAAGTGTGCATCAGCTCAGAAACCGACTAAATCTTTGTGGAATCGCTATGCACACCACGAAATTTATAGCCACACTTGATAGGGGAGCTTGACACAGTGTGGTGGTCACGACAATATGAAGCCCATGAGAACTACACAACAAAGACCCAGAGTGACTTTCATGTGAGAAGTGGCCGTGAATATGGAGATGCCACCTGCACCTCTCACTCAATGAGCGGGTGACGAAATCGACAAATGTGGAGTGGTGAGGAGTGAATATCTGACATCTGTGACAATGTTGTTCCGATGCAAATGTGCACGTGGAAGGAGACGCGTTGACATTGGTGTCGAGAATATGTGAGAGGCAGTGAGAGGCACTCAGTCTCCGCCAACAACTTCGTCTGCATTATTTCGACTGGCTGAAACGTCTTTTACACAATCCATTCGTGTAGCCCCATCGAATTGAACCTGACTGCACGAATCTGAACACACCTCGGATGGAGAATGAAGTGTGACACGAAGTGGTTCTGCATGGTAGAAATTTAATTTAAGCAGTGTCAATGAGTAATTGAAAGGTCTTACGCGTTGTTGTTTCTTCTTTGACTTCTTCTCTTGCTGGAGTTTTGATGGCTGGCACATCTATCAGAAGAGAAGTAGAGCAGACGTCTCATCAGTTGTCACACCACTGACGCGATAAACTTCAAATATGCACTCCGCAGATCATCAAGATAATCTGACTGAACGTGAATTAGAGAGACAAGGGTGTTGTCTCATGTCAAGTCGAATATATATTCACGTACTCACAAAACTCACTTTGTGTTGTTTATTCTTCAACAATATTTTTCATCACAGAAATGAATGAGGTTACATATACACAGTATCACAAATGGCACCAGAGTCGGATTATGACTTCCACAGTGACTGCTAGATTTGTCACAGTCTCTCACAGCAATGTGGAACACACAAAACCGTCTATGCTTCCTGCTCGTGCTTCTGCAATACACATGAACTGTCTTCCTTTCACATGGCCTGGATATCCATCTGAATCCACAACACACATATGCTCTCATTTTGAGTTCCATGTGAGCCTGTGTGTTATCCATGATGCTCACACACATTTCGATTCGCATTTTCCGCCTCACGTCACTAGTCTGCTCCACACAGAGACACACACACACATATACACACACGAGCATCTGACACTGGTCTCACACACATTGCCCAACTAATTATTACAGATAAGTTTTCACGATATCACTTATCATTTCCCATTTCTGTAATCGGACATTTGCCTTCAGAGGTAACTTAAAATTTAGGAGTGGACAATTTTTTTCTCCTCACCTTTAGTGAAGCAGCTGCTGTGGTAAATATTCTTCACCCCTGAAAAAAGAAAATTCAATCGTTGGGTGTCAGAGTTCTCTCTTCTCACTAATAAACATATATGTATATCATGCAGAATTCACAGCACAAAATCATGCCAACGATAGATTTCAGATTATAAGTCTCACCAAAGAGCGTCTCGCCCTCATCGATGTTCACTAATGAAAAAAATAAAATATAGGTGAGAGCTAGTTAGACATTATGCAGGACGTAAAGTTTGAGCAGACAGGAACACGACATTAAGCCAGTGGTCAAAACGGAATGCAGCTTGAGCGATGCAACCCTGGTCCCTGTTCACACCGAGTGGTTGGTGAATTCGAATTTCAGTCTCCAACGTATTGGCTTACACAAATCTCCTGAATTCCAATCTACTGAGAGTTCAATTGTTCCGTTAACGGCTCAGAGAGTATCCGTTCCACGAAAAGATTCAGACAAGCAAAGTGTGCATCAGCTCAGAAACTGACGAAATCTTTGTGGAATCGCTATGCACACCACGAAATTTATAGCCACACTTGATAGGGGAGCTTGACACAGTGTGGTGGTCACGACAATATGAAGCCCATGAGAACTACACAACAAAGACCCAGAGTGAATTTAATGTGAGAAGTGGCCGTGAATATGGAGATGCCACCTGCACCTCTCACTCAATGAGCGGGTGACGAAATCGACAAATGTGGAGTGGTGAGGAGTGAATATCCGACATCTGTGACAATGTTGTTCCGATGCAAATGTGCACGTGGAAGGAGACGCGTTGACATTGGTGTCGAGAATATGTGAGAGGCAGTGAGAGGCACTCAGTCTCCGCCAACAACTTCGTCTGCATTATTTCGACTGGCTGAAACGTCTTTTACACAATCCATTCGTGTAGCCCCATCGAATTGAACCTGACTGCACGAATCTGAACACACCTCGGATGGAGAATGAAGTGTGACACGAAGTGGTTCTGCATGGTAGAAATTTAATTTAAGCAGTGTCAATGAGTAATTGAAAGGTCTTACGCGTTGTTGTTTCTTCTTTGACTTCTTCTCTTGCTGGAGTTGTGGTGGCTGGCACATCTATCAGAAGAGAAGTAGGGCAGACGTCTCATCAGTTGTCACACCACTGACGCGATAAACTTCAAATATGCACTCCGCAGATCATCAAGATAATCTGACTGAACGTGAATTAGAGAGACAAGGGTGTTGTCTCATGTCAAGTCGAATATATATTCACGTACTCACAAAACTCACTTTGTGTTGTTTATTCTTCAACAATATTTTTCATCACAGAAATGAATGAGGTTACATATACACAGTATCACAAATGGCACCAGAGTCGGATTATGACTTCCACAGTGACTGCTAGATTTGTCACAGTCTCTCACAGCAATGTGGAACACACAAAACCGTCTATGCTTCCTGCTCGTGCTTCTGCAATACACATGAACTGTCTTCCTTTCACATGGCCTGGATATCCATCTGAATCCACAACACACATATGCTCTCATTTTGAGTTCCATGTGAGCCTGTGTGTTATCCATGATGCTCACACACATTTCGATTCGCATTTTCCGCCTCACGTCACTAGTCTGCTCCACACACAAGCACCTGACTTTCTCCTCACACATATTGTCCAACTAATTATCACAGGTCAGATTTCACGAAAAGCACTCAGCATTTCCGCTCACTGATATCGCACATTTGCCTTCAGACTATGGGTAAAGGTGAACAGTGGGAAAGATTTCTTCCTTCTCACCTTTATTATAGCACTTGCTAGGATAAATGTTCTTCACCCCTGAAAATAAGAGAAACCAATCCTCGAGTGTTAGAATACGCTATTCATTGTATTTTTATAGATGTATGACATGCAGAATTCACGTCACAAAATCTCGAATACGATAAATTTCAGATTGTAAGGCTCACCAAAGATCACCTCTTCCTCATCGACGTTCACTAGTGGAAGAAACCAAAAATAGGTGTGAATTGGTTAGAAAATATACGGGACGTGACGTTTGAGTGGAGACGAACACGACAGTTAATCAGTGATCACAACCATGTCTGACAGTATGCAGACTGAGTGATGCAACGCTGGTCTCTGTTCACACCGAGTGGTTGTTGCACTTGAATTCCAGTCTTCACCGTATCGACTTCCACAAATCGCCTGCATTCCAGTCTACTGAGAGTTCAATTGTTCCGTTAACGGCTCAGAGAGTATCCGTTCCACGAAAAGATTCAGACAAGCAAAGTGTGCATCAGCTCAGAAACTGACGAAATCTTTGTGGAATCGCTATGCACACCACGAAATTTATAGCCACACTTGATAGGGGAGCTTGACACAGTGTGGTGGTCACGACAATATGAAGCCCATGAGAACTACACAACAAAGACCCAGAGTGACTTTCATGTGAGAAGTGGCCGTGAATATGGAGATGCCACCTGCACCTCTCACTCAATGAGCGGGTGACGAAATCGACAAATGTGGAGTGGTGAGGAGTGAATATCTGACATCTGTGACAATGTTGTTCCGATGCAAATGTGCACGTGGAAGGAGACGCGTTGACATTGGTGTCGAGAATATGTGAGAGGCAGTGAGAGGCACTCAGTCTCCGCCAACAACTTCGTCTGCATTATTTCGACTGGCTGAAACGTCTTTTACACAATCCATTCGTGTAGCCCCATCGAATTGAACCTGACTGCACGAATCTGAACACACCTCGGATGGAGAATGAAGTGTGACACGAAGTGGTTCTGCATGGTAGAAATTTAATTTAAGCAGTGTCAATGAGTAATTGAAAGGTCTTACGCGTTGTTGTTTCTTCTTTGACTTCTTCTCTTGCTGGAGTTGTGGTGGCTGGCACATCTATCAGAAGAGAAGTAGAGCAGACGTCTCATCAGTTGTCACACCACTGACGCGATAAACTTCAAATATGCACTCCGCAGATCATCAAGATAATCTGACTGAACGTGAATTAGAGAGACAAGGGTGTTGTCTCATGTCAAGTCGAATATATATTCACGTACTCACAAAACTCACTTTGTGTTGTTTATTCTTCAACAATATTTTTCATCACAGAAATGAATGAGGTTACATATACACAGTATCACAAATGGCACCAGAGTCGGATTATGACTTCCACAGTGACTGCTAGATTTGTCACAGTCTCTCACAGCAATGTGGAACACACAAAACCGTCTATGCTTCCTGCTCGTGCTTCTGCAATACACATGAACTGTCTTCCTTTCACATGGCCTGGATATCCATCTGAATCCACAACACACATATGCTCTCATTTTGAGTTCCATGTGAGCCTGTGTGTTATCCATGATGCTCACACACATTTCGATTCGCATTTTCCGCCTCACGTCACTAGTCTGCTCCACACAGAGACACACACACACATATACACACACGAGCATCTGACACTGGTCTCACACACATTGCCCAACTAATTATTACAGATAAGTTTTCACGATACCACTTATCATTTCTCATTTCTGTTATCGGACATTTGCCTTCAGAGGTAACTTAAAATTTAGGAGTGGACAATTTTTTTCTCCTCACCTTTAGTGAAGCAGCTGCTGTGGTAAATATTCTTCACCCCTGAAAAAAGAAAATTCAATCGTTGGGTGTCAGAGTTCTCTCTTCTCACTAATAAACATATATGTATATCATGCAGAATTCACAGCACAAAATCATGCCAACGATAGATTTCAGATTATAAGTCTCACCAAAGAGCGTCTCGCCCTCATCGATGTTCACTAATGAAAAAAATAAAATATAGGTGAGAGCTAGTTAGACATTATGCAGGACGTAAAGTTTGAGCAGACAGGAACACGACATTAAGCCAGTGGTCAAAACGGAATGCAGCTTGAGCGATGCAACCCTGGTCCCTGTTCACACCGAGTGGTTGGTGAATTCGAATTTCAGTCTCCAACGTATTGGCTTACACAAATCTCCTGAATTCCAATCTACTGAGAGTTCAATTGTTCCGTTAACGGCTCAGAGAGTATCCCTTCCATGAATTGATTCGGACAAGCAAAGTGTGCATCAGCTCAGAAACTCACGAAATCTTTGTGGAATCGCTATGCACACTACGAAATGTGTAGCCACACTTGATAGGGGAGCTTGACACAGTGTGATGGTCACGGTGATATGAAGACCGTGATAACTACACAACATAGACCCAGAGTGAATTTAATGTGAGAAGTGGCCGTGAATATGGAGATGCTACCCGCGCCTCTCACTCAATGAGCGGGTGACGAAATCGACAAATGTGGAGTGGTGAGGAGTGAATATCCGACATCTGTGACAATTTTGTTCCGATGCAAATGAGCACGTGGAAGGAGACGCGTTGACATTGGTGTCGAGAATATGTGAAATGCAGTGAGAGGCACTCAGTCTCTGCCTACAATTTCGTGTAGATGGTGACTGTCGACTTTTAAAGAAGGGAAGTGAAACAGGTATCTCATGCTCTGCATTGTTCCGAATGGCTCGAAAGGCCTTCACACAATCCATTCCTGTAGCCCCGTGGAATTCAGCCTAACTGCACGAATCTGAACACACTTCGGATGGAGAATGAAGTGTGACACGAAGTGGTTCTGCATGGTAGAAATGTAATTTAAGCAGTGTCAATGAGTAATTGAAAGGTCTTACGCGTTGTTGTTTCTTCTTTGACTTCTTCTGTTGCTGGAGTTTTGGGTGTTTGCATATCTGTTTGAAAAGATGTAGATCAGATGCCTCATCAGTTGTCACACCACTGACGCGATAAACTTCAAATATGAACTTCGCAGATCATCAAGATAATCTGACTGAACGTGAATTAGAGAGACAAGGGTGTCATCTCACGTCAAGTCGAATATATTCACGTAATCATAAAACTCACCCTGTACTTCTATTTTGTCATTTATATATTTCGATGCTGAAATGAATGTTGTGGAAAATATCAAATGTATCTAATTTCACTTGAGTCGGAGTATGCCTTCCACAATGACTGCTAGATTTGTCACAGTCTCTCACAGCAATGTGGAACACACAATACCATCTATGCTTCCTGCTCGTGCTTCTGCAATACACATGAACTGTCTTCCTTTCACATGGCCTGGATATCCATCTGAATCCACAACACACTTATTCTCTCATTTTAAGTTCCATGTGAGCCTGTGTGTTATCCATGATGCTCACACACATTCCGATTCGTATTTTCAGCCTCTCGTCCTATTCTTTCTTACACATTCGTGCGTCTCTTTCTCTCCTAACACATATTGACCAACTTATAATTCCTTTTGAGATTTCACGAGAGACATTCAGCATTTATGATCGCTGATACGAATCCTTGTTATATGGATTATGGATATAATAAAATGTGGAAACCATTGAGTGTTTCTTACCTATGTTAAAGCACTTATTCGGAACGAATTTGATGACTGAAATAGTAAAATATCGAATGGTGGCCTGTAACGTATGCAACAAACAACTTCTTTCATAAAAATTTGAAATGAAGAAATAACAAAACTAGATCACGACGACTATGGAAATCAAATAGTTGAAAATTACCAAAGGGCTTGACTTCCTCGTCGACGTTCACTAGTCGACGAAAACAAGGATACGTGCGAATCGGTTAGAAAATATGCAGGACGAGACGTTCGAGTGGAGACGCACACGACAATTAAGCTGTGATCACAACCGTGTCTGACAGTATTCAGACTGAGCGATGCAACCCAGGTCCCTGTTCACACTCAGTGGTTGGTGTATTCGAATTCTAGTCTCCAACGTATTGGCTTACACAAATCGCCTGCATTCCAATCTACTGAGAGTTCAATTGTTCCGTTAACGGCTCAGAGAGTATCCCTTCCACGAAATGACTCGGACAAGCACAGTGTGCATCAGCTCAGAAACTGACGAAATCTTTGTGGAATCGCTATGCACACTACGAAATATGTAGCCACACTTGATAGGGGAGCTTGACACAGTGTGGTGGTCACGACAATATGAAGCCCATGAGAACTACACAACAAAGACCCAGAGTGAATTTCATGTGAGAAGTGGCCGTGAATATGGAGATGCTACCCGCGCCTCTCACTCAATGAGCGGGTGACGAAATCGACAAATGTGGAGTGGTGAGGAGTGAATATCCGACATCTGTGACAATGTTGTTCCGATGCAAATGTGCACGTGGAAGGAGACACGTTGACATTGGTGTCGAGAATATGTGAGAGGCAGTGAGAGGCACTCAGTCTCCGCCAACAACTTCGTCTGCATTATTTCGACTGGCTGAAACGTCTTTTACACAATCCATTCGTGTAGCCCCATCGAATTGAACCTGACTGCACGAATCTGAACACACTTCGGATGGAGAATGAAATGTGACACGAAGTGGTTCTGCATGGTAGAAATTTAATTTAAGCAGTGTCAATGAGTAATTGAAAGGTCTTACGCGTTGTTGTTTCTTCTTTGACTTCTTCTCTTGCTGGAGTTTTGATGGCTGGCACATCTATCAGAAGAGAAGTAGAGCAGACGTCTCATCAGTTGTCACACCACTGACGCGATAAACTTCAAATATGCACTCCGCAGATCATCAAGATAATCTGACTGAGCGTGAATTAGAGTGACAAGGGTGTTGTCTCACGTCAAGTCGAATATGTTCACGTACTCACAAATCTCACCTTGTGTTGTTTCTTCCTCAACAATATTTTTCATCACTGAAATGAATGAGGTTACATATACACAGTATCACAAATGGCACCAGAGTCAGAATATGACTTCCACAGTGACTGCTAGATTTGTCACAGTCTCTCACAGCAATGTGGAACACACAAAACCGTCTATGCTTCCTGCTCGTGCTTCTGCAATACACATGAACTGTCTTCCTTTCACATGGCCTGGATGTCCACCCGAATCCACAGCACACATATGCTCTCATTTTGAGTTCCATGTGTGCCTGTGTTGTATTTATATGTTAGAGAATATTTGTAACTCAGGTTGATGGTTTTGATGTGGTTTTTTCTCCGAGGTGGATGGTTTGTTTGCGAAACTTTCATCACTTTTCTCGGTGACATCTTCATTGCATACTTCAATTTGAAGTTAGCTTTTAAATTGAAGTAATAGCCTGTGTCGTATCCATAATTCTCACAATCATTTCCATTTGCAATTTCCTCCTCACGTCACTAGTTTCACCCACACACGCAAACACACACACACACACGAGCATCTGACACTCGTCTCACACACATTGCCCAACTAATTATCACAGGTCAGATTTCACGAAAAGCACTCAGCATTTACACTCTCTGATATCACTCTTTTGTCTTTAGACTTTTGAAGAAGAGTGAAAGTGGGAATATTTTTATGTTTCTTACCTTCTTTATAGCAGTCGCTTGAATAGATATTTTCCATTCCTGTAAATAATAGAAATGAATCGTCTCGTGTTCACTTATTTATTCACTTTGTAAATTATGAAATTCAAACAGTCAGATTTGGCAGCACAAGATCATGATGACGATAGATATCAGATTGTTGAACTTACCATAGAGATTCTCTCCGTCGTCAGCGTTCACTAATGGACGGAAACACTGATAAATTATGCGTTATATAAATGAATTTTAACTTCGGCGTGATTGTCATTTTGTTAAGTGATAACTAAATTTCAAGTTTGTTTATCTACTGAGAGAAAACTGGTTTTAATATGTTAAATGCGTTTTAAAAATTTACTATCAAACCAATATTTTTGTTTTGGCAGTTACATCAATTTGTACTTACCTGCGTCGCCTGGCTTGGAGAATATTGTGAACGCTTGAATAATGAACAACAGAACGCATAACGTATTCTTCGTCATCTTCCGTACAATATTTGTTTAATAAATAAAAACAAGTATTTATATACTCCTTTCACCAATAGATTTCAGGTAGTTTGCACTTGCCACGTATAAGACCTTCAAGTTTTCTAAAAATATTCTTAATTATCACTCCATTTCTTTTTGATGGAATGTGGCGTGATTATAATTTTCATTATATGCATAAATAATTTTTTCACCGGAATCAAATTAAACCATCTTAATTATTAATGTAACGCATGCATTACTCACAAATTTGGAGAAAGTAGTACAAGCGGGGAAATCAAACACAACAAAGTATCACTTCCTTCGGAAATACTACCGATTTTTCAAATAAAATTTATTTTCCGAAATTGGTTTGAGACTTCAGAGACTTTGACATAGACATTCGTCATAAAGTAGTATCCAAGATAGACATTATGAACAATAAATACTAAACCCAGAGATGGTTAACATGATTATAACATTATAATTCAGACAAGATGAACTGCGAATGCGATGGATATAGAATATCTAGGCATGAGAAGGCTTCAGATTTCGCTTCCAATGATAAACACGCAAACATGGCGAAAAAGCTTAGACCTTGATTAGCTTTGAATTCCTGACTTATAATTGAGACATGATACTGGGTAAATAATGGTATGTATCAATAAGTTGGCGAAACAGAATTTCGGTCAACAGAACAGTGGATTTCCTGAACATTTTCCTAATAACCTGAATCATATTGATCCACATTTGCTTGCCAGTGCGATCAGTCGACATGTGAGGGGATTGAGTGTAAGACTGACAGTTTTTGTGTATTAAACTCATGGAATCCTCAATGTTAGATGACTTGATTTGCTCATAATCATAAATTGTGCTCAAAACGCCATCAGTAAACATTACTGTATAACACTGTGAGACTTTATCAAAACAAAAATTTACCCATGATGGAATTATACTCTACCACAGTGCACAAGTTTTATTCTTATATTAGTGTCAAGATAATTGTTGCGCCCCTTCACTATCTTGACAGACTACATTCCATACACCCCACTGTCCTAAATCTCATTCCACCATGTGAAAGAACTCGTCTGTTGTATTCACTTATAAAACCAAGAGTTAATCAATTTCCCATCTCATGTGTGAATACAATGTACAGTTGAAGCCCAGATATCGGTCGATTTCACACTGACTACATTACTGTGCACCCAGGCGAATTATGTTAGGCACAGAGAGATGTGTGGAATTGCTTTTCAGAGAGAAGTGTAATTATCCTTGCTACTATTCCGCCTGTGATTTTAGTCCAAACACCAATCGATAATTATAATTTTGACAAATTAATAAAATCTCAAATAAGCACTGAAATAATATAATAAACAGACACAGAGATATATGTGGAAGCCAAATCATTCTTCGTGGTATTCTGTCTGCAACTGTAGTACAAACACAAATCTGTAATTATTATTTTGGCAGATACCTTCACCTCATACATAAAATGAAGCAAATGTAATAACGGAAGCATGTACTTTATATCTTAAGAACAATATGCAGCAATATGAGTTAAATTTCTTTCTGTCTGAATAAATTCTGAATATGTTTTTAGAGGAAGAAATTGAGTCATATGATGTTTACGATTCAAGCAAAGCAATATATAATGGCAGATACATAATTTCATTGTGGATTGTTCCATTGAACAATGAAGAGTAGTACACACTGCTTAATAATTCTACTTCCCGTTATGGTCAGAGAAACTAAACACAAATCTATTCAACAGAATATTTCAGCTAATTTACACTTGCCACGTGTAAGACCTTCAAGATTTCTAGAAATATTTCAAAATATCACCCCTTGTCTTTTTGAAGGAATGTGGCGTGATTATAATTTTCATTATAAACATAAATAATTTTGTACTGTTCTTCATTTACAAGGTCACCGTAATCAAAGAAAACTAGCTCAACCAAGAAGAGTGTTAGGTAATTCCGATCACTGTATATTAGGTACTGTAGATCAATTTTGAAAAGCATATGGAACATTTCCGATGATTTGCACACCGAAATGTCATACCTAACATGACAACAACATGAAAACTTAACAGGGATACATGAAGAATGTGACGTTTGGATAGTAGTTTTAAGGAGATAACGCAACATATTGAAGAAGAAATTCATCAAAGAACAGATAGGCGACATGTCAATTTCTCAAATGATCAGTAGGATGGATAAGGTGTATTGTTGTGAGATTCGAAACTCCCATAGGCCAAGTTGGACAAGATTCTTTTGTTTCACAAAGATGTCAGATCTCATTGTAAACATCTGAATACGTTATCATGCCCAATTTTAAGTGGGTTGCACGCCTCACAAATAATTGAAAGACAACATAATTGTGACTGAATATCTCTGCATATCACTGTGCAGAAAGAAAATCATTCATAAATTTCTTTGGTTTGTGAGTTAATTCGCATGAATTATTTCCCGAGATCAAGCTATTGGTTCCTACATTTTCTTCAATTCAGCTTTCCTATTTGGTTTTTGTTACTAGTTTTTGCTAGCGATGTGCGCTGACATTCTGATGCAGCATCCTGCAAATCAACAGATGGTGTGGTCCATGCATTTAGATGTAATGTGCGTCGGTGTCACAGTGGTTGTGACTCTCGCCGACCATGCACATGGTCCGAGGTTCGATCACCTGCCGACACACAGCTGATATCTATTGTCGGCCTGCGAAATTTGGGCTACGGACATCACAAGCTAAAAATTCCATACTTGTAACAAAAATACGGTGTGGAGTCAAGCTGTAATCAGAAGAAAAAGTAAAAAAGTAAGTTATCAAAACTCACGAATTGATCATCAATGATAAGCCAACATTAACGGGAAACACGAGTTTTTAAAAAAAAAACATTTTTTTACTAATTTCACCAACTAGTGTCTATTCACTAACATTATTATAAGTCTGTGTCATCCTTCGTTGGACTGTGTGATTGAAGTCTTCTCTGCCGACTCTAAACTGTTGGGGATTTCCTGAACAATTTCCTAATAACCTGAATCATATTGATCCACATTTGCTTGCCAGTGCGATCAGTCGACATGTGAGGGGATTGAGTGTAAGACTGACAGTTTTTGTGTATTAAACTCATGGAATCCTCAATGTTAGATGACTTGATTTGCTCATAATCATAAATTGTGCTCAAAACGCCATCAGTAAACATTACTGTATAACACTGTGAGACTTTATCAAAACAAAAATTTACCCATGATGGAATTATACTCTACCACAGTGCACAAGTTTTATTCTTATATTAGTGTCAAGATAATTGTTGCGCCCCTTCACTATCTTGACAGACTACATTCCATACACCCCACTGTCCTAAATCTCATTCCACCATGTGAAAGAACTCGTCTGTTGTATTCACTTATAAAACCAAGAGTTAATCAATTTCCCATCTCATGTGTGAATACAATGTACAGTTGAAGCCCAGATATCGGTCGATTTCACATTGACTACATTACTGTGCACCCAGGCGAATTATGTTAGGCACAGAGAGATGTGTGGAATTACTTTTCAGGAAGAAGTGTAATTTTTATCCTGCTATCCTACTTGTAATTGAAGTTAAAACACCAATCGATAATTACTATTCTGCCAAATTATGTTACCTCACACATAAAATCATGTAAACAAAATGACTAAGAAATGCAGGATATATCTTGAGATCAGTATGCAATAATATGAGTTTCATCTATTTTAGTCTAAATGAATTCTGAATATGTTTTTAGAGAAAGATTTTTAGTCATATGTTGCTTACAACTAAGGCAGAGACGTATAATTATAGACTTCTGATTTCATTGTTGGTGTTTCTACCAGAAATTTAGATTTTTCCACTCACCCACACTTGATATGTGTGAGGGTTGTACTACTGAAAAATCAAATATAGGTGATGATGAGAGCCTTAATCACAGCACCAGTATGCACATCTACGTTTGGTACAATATCAAGGCGTAAGGCGAATGCACTGCATCCACAGTGTGTAATCACTGCGTTTATCGTTGTGTGACATTTGCTGTATCCTGATAAGTAATAACAGTTACATAGACATAGTTGTTCTCATGGTGAACCTACACTGTATTTATTATGCTATTACTTTGGTCTTCATACTGAATTGATTACCATATGAATATATTCAAGTTATTTGACCTTGAAGGGAGGAAAAATCTGATCGAAGTTTCCATCTCACCTTTTATTAATTATGAGAAACTGTATATGTAAACCCGTACGGAAAATTACACATACTTAATCCTCTGCGAAATGTATGTCTGTCTGTCATACATATGAATTACCGAACAAAGTGAAGAGGGTGTTTTGCAAATCGTTTCTGAACTGGTTCACTGTATTAAATATGTGAAACTCGGCGACAAGCACATAATAGGGTCAGCATGAGTATATAGCTATCGATTCATCTTTAGGTTCGTTACTCACAAATATTTTCAAGGCAAATTGGAATGTGGTCCGTTGAAACCGAAAATCGACAACTCTTCGTACAAAAAGTATGTTGATGACAATTTTATCATCTGTGACGACAAATGTGACCTAAATAATGTCCTGCGGGATTTGAATACCTGTCACTCAGCCATGGAAATTATAACTGACGCAGAAACTGGATAGACGATCTCATTTCTGGACGTCCGACTAACAATGAATTTTGGTGAGACTCTAAAGAGATCAATATATCGAAAGCGTGGGTGGAACTTTCAGCTGACGAATGTCTACAGTTTTCTAGTCATCAATCGCAAACGAAACCTGATAATAACTCTTGTTATCAGAATCCGTAGTATCTGGAGCCTGGAATCAGTGGAAGAGGAGGCCACGATTTTGAGGGAGACACTACTTGAAAACGGTTATCCACCATACTTGATGGGTAAACACATAAAGCCGATAATCAACAAAGAACAACACATCTCTGTGCCGAAGAAGATGCTAAACATGAATGTGCCATTCAGGGGTGACCAGCTGGTCGCCAACTTGAAGATAATAATATCTAACACTCTGAAGAAGAATACTCGATGCCGCTACATTACGATTGATATTCTCCCGCCGCCCATTGTTCTTCAACAACTCTAAAAATGAACCATCTTATTTGACCACTTCTTTGTGTATCCAACAATCAACTTGCTCATGTGGAGAGAGAAATATGGGTTCCTCGATGCGTGTTTTATCCAAAAGGATCAAGAAACACCATACCGCTTGGCTACGAAAAGACAGTGGTGAATCAATAAGGAGCACTATAAGTGAACACATATTCAACACTGATCACTCAATATATGAGGATAATTGATGCAGAAGAAGTTCACAATCGTAATGTATCCATGGATGTGCAGTCGACAGTCTACACTTACTATTCTCGATCACTGTCATGACTTGTCATTACTAAATAGAATCAATTAAACATTGAACCAGTTCCGTACAACTCAACAGAATAGTTTACAAATAACTTATTGTGTTAGGCATGTGGAAACTCACACACTGAGGCAGATATTCAAAATTTGTTCAGTGAACTAGTGTTCTAGTGTTAAAATGATTAAATAAAAATTGAGTGATGGGACCAAATTATATGAAGAGGATATTTTGTGGATTTTCGGCGACCCACGGTTTTATCATAAATGTGGCAAGAATTACATTTTTAAGTATGAAAAAAGCGTGTTTAGTTGTGATATGATATATTTGCTTTCATTATCGGTTTAATTGAACAGTTTCATGCCATAAAAAAGGGGGACGATCTCAGTGAATATCTAAGTTAGTGTTCGATTCAGTCAGATAGTCGCAAATATAGCCAAAGTGATTACCTAAAAACACTCACCTCCGAAGTGTGTCTATGAATTTGCATGCATGGATATACGTTGGCGCATATCATACTGCATGCATACGTATTCTAATTGAGTGTGTGGGCTGAACTAAATACTAACAGTAACATTTCTCGTGCATCAGAATAACTGAGAGAGGAGACATTTTCGAACCTGTAGGGGACAAATGCAAGATCAATAATTGAAACTAGGTGTGCACTATTCAGCGCACTTTGTAGAGAAATAAGACAGTTATACGTCGTAAAGTATGAACATCTTCCCGTTCTGTCTTTCTGGAAAGTCAGATTCTATATTATAAACAAGAAGTACTCGGAAATATCAGTGTGAGTTTCCATCTCAGGCTAAAAATAAATATTATTTGATATTCTCTGATATCAAGAATCAGCAGCGTTGGTGATGTATTTCGCTGTAAACTGACTAAGTTGGTGTGCGATTTCAGTGCCTGACAAAGAGGTAATTATCCCTTAAAACGCTTTTTTATATCGTAGCACAGATTCTCGCTCCAAATAGTTTCAGTGAAACGGAAGTTTTCAGATACATTTTCACTCGTTTTTATCCTGCTAGTGACAAGATATTCTTGTTCCGTATTAAGTACTCAATCTGTTCATTTTATGCCTATTTTCAACAATCCTCTGTGTTATTTCACACTTTCATTTCAGAATATCAACGCGAGCAGTGTACATCAAAGAAAAGCTATGTCAGAAATAGATACCTGACATAGATGCAATACATATTTTAGCTTTAAATAAAAGTGATTCATCTTATTCTTCGAACTACTCAATCGATAACGTGTTGAATCCATCAGGTTCCATAGTATGTCTCGTAAAATTTTGAGTAGTAGACAATACCATTCAACTATTAGGTTGAGCGGCACACCTCAAAACAGCTCCCCTTGCAATCATTAGTCGAAATGCACACAGGTGTGATGGTAATTGGAAATTCACATATTCACCTCTTCCGCTATTTCATATTGTGGGTCATCGCTTACGTGCAGTCGAACAGACATCCTTGGTGACTTCCTCATCTGTAATGTAACCGTAGGAATGATGGTCGCCAGTATAAGCACCTGTTGGGAGTATATGTTTAAGCGTAATATCAGCTATTCTACTTGTCACTTCTGAATGCAAGTATTCGGTTTCACATGAGAGAAGTATTCAACATCGCCATCCATTCGGAAGATATCTTGTGTGGAGTGTCCCGGAGAAATCAAGAACGACTCTGTGTGATGCATAAAGTCCTGATTTCCTCGAACATAAGGAGAAATAAATCATATATTTCCAACACTTACTGGTAAGGTATCTGAACTAATGGCTCTTAGAGTACGCGCACCACTCTCTCTAATTAAATTAATCACAGATATTTTCCAATAGGTTTCATGGTGAGGAAAGAAGATGGTGGTGATTTAGATCACGAAAGAAAATGAGTTGAAATGAGCGCAGTTCTAGAGATGGAAGGAGAGTCAGAAAGAGGGATGTGGAGTGGAACAAGCAAGAATAACATGCATTCACCGGTTCAATTGGAGTTTGCAGCTGAGTATAATGACCACAAAATGTGATCACTTGTAAAACGCGTTGGGGAACCCTGTCCAACCTGACTGGAGAAGAGAGAGCACAGACGTGTACACAGTTCGATAACAGAACATCTGGTGAACCCTGGACATCCAGATGTTTTATAAACGTCCTCCATAATCGAACAAACTATCCGAACAAAACACCACAAAGGGAGTGAGACCGAGGCAGCAGGTTATAGCTAAGATAGCAACGATCCATAATTTCAAGCCCACATTCTACATCGAAAGAAATATGTCCAACTTTAAACTCTACCCTTGCCATCAAAATTCAATTCCCTCAATATTTGTAATCCCACTACATTTTATGTCTAATCATCCAGTTTATTTCTGTAATTATTGCCATATACATAAATTGTCATAATACGATTAAAGTAGTGTTAACACATTGTGGATGCAGTGCATTCACACTACGCCTTCATATTGTACCACAGGTAGATGCGCATACTGTTGCTGTGATTATGGCTTCCTTCACTACCTACATTCAATTTCTCAGTAGTACAACACACACACACATACCAAATGTAAATGAGTGGAAACAACATTATTTCTGGTGGAACAACCAACAATGAAATTATGTATCTGCCATTATATTTCTTTGCTTAAATCGTAAACATCATATGACTCAATTTCTTCCTCTAAAAACATATTCAGAATTTATTCAGACAGAAAGAGATGAAACTCATATTGTTGCATATTGTTCTTAAGATATAAAGTACATGCTTCCGTTATTACATTTGCTTCATTTTATGTATGAGGTGAAGGTATCTGCCAAAATAATAATTACAGATTTGTGTTTGTACTACAGTTGCAGACAGAATACCACGAAGAATGATTTGGCTTCCATATATATCTCTGTGCCTGTTTATTATATTATTTCAGTGCTTATTTGAGATTTTATTAATTTGTCAAAATTATAATTATCGATTGGTGTTTGGACTAAAATCACAGGTGGAATAGTAGCAAGGATAATTACACTTCTCTCTGAAAAGCAATTCCACACATCTCTCTGTGCCTAACATAATTCGCCTGGGTGCACAGTAATGTAGTCAGTGTGAAATCGACCGATATCTGGGCTTCAACTGTACATTGTATTCACACATGAGATGGGAAATTGATTAACTCTTGGTTTTATAAGTGAATACAACAGACGAGTTCTTTCACATGGTGGAATGAGATTTAGGACAGTGGGGTGTATGGAATGTAGTCTGTCAAGATAGTGAAGGGGCGCAACAATTATCTTGACACTAATATAAGAATAAAACTTGTGCACTGTGGTAGAGTATAATTCCATCATGGGTAAATTTTTGTTTTGATAAAGTCTCACAGTGTTATACAGTAATGTTTACTGATGGCGTTTTGAGCACAATTTATGATTATGAGCAAATCAAGTCATCTAACATTGAGGATTCCATGAGTTTAATACACAAAAACTGTCAGTCTTACACTCAATCCCCTCACATGTCGACTGATCGCACTGGCAAGCAAATGTGGATCAATATGATTCAGGTTATTAGGAAATTGTTCAGGAAATCCCCAACAGTTTAGAGTCGGCAGAGAAGAATTCAATCACACAGTCCAACGAAGGATGACACAGACTTATAATAATGTTAGTGAATAGACACTAGTTGGTGAAATTAGTAAAAAAATGTTTTTTTTTTAAAAACTCGTGTTTCCCGTTAATGTTGGCTTATCATTGATGATCAATTCGTGAGTTTTGATAACTTACTTTTTTACTTTTTCTTCTGATTACAGCTTGACTCCACACCGTATTTTTGTTACAAGTATGGAATTTTTAGCTTGTGATGTCCGTAGCCCAAATTTCGCAGGCCGACAATAGATATCAGCTGTGTGTCGGCAGGTGATCGAACCTCGGACCATGTGCATGGTCGGCGAGAGTCACAACCACTGTGACACCGACGCACATTACATCTAAATGCATGGACCACACCATCTGTTGATTTGCAGGATGCTGCATCAGAATGTCAGCGCACATCGCTAGCAAAAACTAGTAACAAAAACCAAATAGGAAAGCTGAATTGAAGAAAATGTAGGAACCAATAGCTTGATCTCGGGAGGTAATTCATGCGAATTAACTCACAAACCAAAGAAATTTATGAATGATTTTCTTTCTGCACAGTGATATGCAGAGATATTCAGTCACAATTATGTTGTCTTTCAATTATTTGTGAGGCGTGCAACCCACTTAAAATTGGGCATGATAACGTATTCAGATGTTTACAATGAGATCTGACATCTTTGTGAAACAAAAGAATCTTGTCCAACTTGGCCTATGGGAGTTTCGAATCTCACAACAATACACCTTATCCATCCTACTGATCATTTGAGAAATTGACATGTCGCCTATCTGTTCTTTGATGAATTTCTTCTTCAATATGTTGCGTTATCTCCTTAAAACTACTATCCAAACGTCACATTCTTCATGTATCCCTGTTAAGTTTTCATGTTGTTGTCATGTTAGGTATGACATTTCGGTGTGCAAATCATCGGAAATGTTCCATATCCTGTTCAGAAATGATTTACAGTTCCTGAGATACAGTGATCGGAATCACCTAACACTATACTTTGTTAAGCTAGTTTTCTTTGATTACGGTGACCTTGTAAATGAAGAACAGTACAAAATCATTTATGTTTATAATGAAAATTATAATCACGCCACATTCCTTCAAAAAGACAAGGGGTGATATTTTGAAATATTTCTAGAAATCTTGAAGGTCTTACACGTGGCAAGTGTAAATTAGCTGAAATATTCTGTTGAATAGATTTGTGTTTAGTTTCTCTGACCATAACGGGAAGTAGAATTATTAAGCAGTGTGTACTACTCTTCATTGTTCAACGTTCCACAGTATTCAGCAAGCCAGGTGAAGCAGGTGAGTACAATTTGATGTGATTTCTATTGTGTCAAGTAGGATTTGACATATTCGAAGCAGTTCTGTTTTATTGTCGTATTCTATTGGAAATTTATTTATCAGTGCACAAAATAACAATGATTTCGATGTTAAATAAATGTCTATAAGTTGTAGTCTGCTGTGTCATTTGAGATTACACACATGTTTTACTGATTTATTCTGTGAAATCGGTTGATGACAATAACAGCAACCACTGTAGACATTAGGAACATGCAGATGGAAACACTTGAAGACAAACTTATAATACTCCACTGATTAATCGAAACCTCATGAATACACAAAGTCATATACATAGACACATATGTATATACCTTGATCACAGACCGATTACAAATTCTTCACGTTAACCAATTTGTTAACCAAAGAATACCGTGATATCTTATAGGGACAACTTATGAAATTGTATAAAAGAGGGCGTAGTGCAATTAAAATCGTTCAATATCTTTTCCTATACATTAAAATCTCACACTTAAAACAGTTGAAGTTGAGTGTCCCAAAACACTGTTCATTCTCATGGATTTTATTCCCAATATTATTTGGTGAAATATGAAATAAAAAGGACAATGTGAAGCCTTATCAGGCAGATTCGTGGTGACATTCACAACAACGAATAACATGTTGCTGTAAACGTCTGTCCTGAGGAACCTAACTGGTCTTTTGACAGTGTGTAGAACTACGGTCACTAAGAATTCAAATTGTGTTCACATTTAGTAAAGTCAACTGCTCAATCACAGTAGTAGTCGGTAAGCATAGAAATGTAGAAACCAACTGCAGACGACCACTATGTATGCTGTGAATGTTCAAATGTATTCAGATAAATTAACAAGTGCCAAAATCATGTATCCTTCGCCACTTCCGAACAACAGACAGTGCAGTATGTTACACACGCTTTCATGCACCCCTCTCTGAAATCACGTGCAGCTAGCTACAAATTGAAGTAGTTAGATGAGCAGATTTGAATGTTCAATCAGGTGTTGAAACCACTGCACAGATGTCAAGCTTCACAGACCCTACATCAGACTATACAATTAGTCAATTTCATAAGAAAGTTGGTTATGTGAATAGCCGAACTGACGTCAATATATTTAAACTCTGTATTTTATATCGTCCACATAAGAGGATTTGTTTCTTCGAAATTCACGGTACGTCGGAAATTGGTGGTATTTGTGCACAATTTTACTCTGATTTCCATTTATTGCTTACTGAGATATAATTTTTGCTTTTACGGTCCGCATTTCTGAAAGCCGTCTTCTTAGTAACACAATTGTTTTAGATAGTGGCTCAAGGTAGGTTTTAATTGCATCACCTCCCTGTAATTCAGTATCAAGTATTAATTCACAAACTGGCTGCAGTGCAGTTCTTACTTCTGTGATACAGGTGATAGCTGTTGTGTTAAAGAACTCTGAATTCTGTAAGCTGAATTGCCTTGTGACCAGTATTAGGAGCCGAGTAAATGAAATTCAGAAAAAAATGGTCAATTTGATTGCATGACATCGTCAATCTCAAATATCACGAAAACCATTCTGATACTGACCAATTTAAGTGTTTACCTGATATAGCTCTGGGAAAATCTCGCAAATTTATACCCAATATCCTGCTTTTTAAACAAACATCCTTAATATTGTTCTAGACAAACTAAATAAAGGTGAAAATCTCTTTGACTGCTTGGCTGCTGAAGCGTATAGCCTCATCTCATCAGTCTACAGTTGACAATATGCCAGACCATAAAAAAGAAAATTCTGAATTATCACGGCATGGCTGGTGTTCCATGTGAATGCAAACGACTTCGTAGATACTCGACCCAGTCTCAAAGGTTCGGTAATTCTCCTGATGCTATTAAATTCACTATATTTCAATATTAATAAAGAGTAAATAGCAGTTATATGTCTGCCACGAAAGCCCAGGAAAAAACACCGTGTCATTGAAGAATAATGTGTAGTATTACATTGATCACTTCCTCTGGCTTAAATTCACAGAATGTGAATCACGTGAAGCGAAGGTTACCTAGTACTGATAGTTCCATTCAGCGAGCCACACAACAACTATGCCTGACAAAAGAAGTAGGAACTGATTTAGATATAAGTATCCCTGCAAACAAAGTTTTGGTGAAAGATGTTTAAATAGTTATAACTGCTGCAAGTTGTTCTAAGAAATTTTCACTTAAACGTAGTAACCTCACCATGGTGAACAAATTTTGCAGGATTGAGTCTAATAATGAGAAAGAATCCTGTGTATTCAATAAGCCTGTTGAGAGTAAGTGTGTCAACAAACCCACACTAGATGCGAGGAAATCCTCTCAAAACAAGAGTATATTTGGTGATTTTCTGCGTACTCTGTCTTATCGAAAATTATGTCCCAAAACCTCAAAGTCTTCATCAATCTTCGCCAGAGATCAACTTGGTGGCGTTTTTTGAAGCAGCTTCCCGGACTAAGTGAAGCGGTCAAAGTGCTGTACCACTGCACACCCTATTTCTAAGCTAAGAGTCAATGTAGTTCAGTCCTGGATCATCCTCCTACGTCTGTCGGAAACAAATCGCATGTCGAACATTCGAAGATTGCAGCTCAAGGTGTTCAGAAGACTCTACATTCTGTCAGCGTCTTCACCTAGAAGAACAAAATCATCTGCATATTCTAAGCTAACGAGATTATTCCCTGGTATAAGGTGAAACCTGAGTCTCTGAAGTGAGTAATGGTTAAGTCAATTATTACATCTGTGACGAAATACAATAGAAATGGGGACAGCGAGCATCCCTATGGACATCACTGGTTGTCATCACAGATGTTAGAGGATGGCTCTCCGTAAGCCCCCATCTGGCTTCGTGAGTTAGAGTGGAGTGCCTTGATCAGTGCATTCTCTTTGCAGCCAAACGTCGTCATAGTGCCGCTCGGTCGACGGATTCGAATGCCGCTTTCAGGTCAAGGAATATAACGACTGTTGAACGCCGGTAAGAGTGCCTTTGTTCCAGAATCTGTTCGAGGTTGATGTGAAGAATGCACTCTCTTCCTGATCCAAAGCCTGCCTTGTTTTCTCGTGTCTGTGCCTCCCGAGCACCACTTGGTCTATGCATTATTATTGAGTCTGGAAATTTAGACACTATATTAGTCAAGCTAATCCCCCCGTATTTATCACAACAAGATTTGTCTCCCTTCTTGTATCTCGGGATAATTAATGACTCACACCAACCCGACGGGACTTCCATTGATTCTCAAACGCCGCCTATTACCTTAGTCAACGCAGACAGTAAACTGTCTCCATTGTACTTAAATACCTCTGGAATCACTACATCAGATCCTGCTGCTTTGCTTCATTTCAGAATAGCGACAGTCTAAGTAGCCTCAGTCAGAGACGGCGGACCTGTGTCTATATCCCATTCAAGGAAGTTTTGGGTGTTTGATAAGTTGAGTGTGGCTGTAGGCCAAATAAACTGCCACTCAGAATGTTCTTTCCAGGGTTCCAGTCGTCTATTCTGGAAGCTAATTGTGGTACCATTTTTATCAGAGATTGTTTTACTTATCGTTTCCCGTTTGCCACCTGTTTCCCTGATAAGTCTAAATAGTTGTCTGGTGTTACCAATCACCAATGCCTTTTCTGTCTCTCTCGGTTTTGTCGCCCACCACTGTTCTCGTTCGCTATGAAGACTTCTTGATAGTTTGCGTTTGAGTAGCTTCCGCTCCTCACCATAATGGGATCTCGCCAGAACCAGTCTTCTTGCGTCAGTCAGTTCGGATGAAGCATTAGAAATCCAATGACTCTTAATAACCTTCGGTTTAAGGCTATTGACAGCATATAAAGCAGTGTCTGCAGCTAACTGTATATTGTGTCAGGCTACTTCAGGAGGGGTCCTGCTGTAGACTTCAGATACACGTTTCGCTATTTCCTACTTAAATAGGGACTCAAAGTCTCGATCTAGTTGGGGACGTAACTTTTTCGCTGCCGGCAACTTCTTATGTCCATTTAGTCACGAACACAAACGTGCGCCGACCAGAGCGCGATCTAAGTCTACTCATGTCTTTCAGAAGAAGTGGCAGTCTTCTACTGACCGCGCTGACGACACCCTATCACAGTGGTCAATCTGAGTCCAGCGTTGACTTGGTGATGGAGGTTGGCAGGTGACGCAATGCCTTTCATTGTGCCTAAAGTTAGTGCTGAATAGGAACAGATGATTATCTGAGCAAAACTGTAGAAGACGATCATCGTTGTCGGTTCGTCGGTAGGGAACTCCATACGTATCACCTACATACTCCACAGCCTGGCACAACCTCTCTACTTGGGCAATAACGGCTCTTGCTAAAACAAAGGTGTGATGTGTTATCCTCTTGCACAATTCTTCAATGCATCATTTTACAGGGATGCATTACCTGTCGCTCGGAAAGAAATAAAATTGGTTCCTGTAGCAAAGTCGTCTTCTGGATCGGGTCTGAAATTCACGCCATCACATCTCCATTTTCTAAAATGATCGCGGAACTCCACTTGCATGCCTTAAGCATTTCTTGAAATCTTTTAGTGACCCGTAGAACTGTGCTTAAAAATGCAGTGGGACCACCGTAGATACCGTCGTTTCACTACATCACAATGTAGTTTGATGTCTTGAGAAGGGCGTGCAGTCCGTTTGAGCCTCTTTGTAAGACTACACTGGTACTTTCGACCTAATTCTTGGGACACTTTTACTAAGCAGGTTGATTTCAGCAAACACTGGGTCCTGAGTCACAAAGTGGCTGTCTTCTTATCTTTCAGGCAGGAGACAAGGTACTCTTTTGAAAGGAAAGCGCTCCACCGCATTGTCAACGGAAGCTGGTGTACCTCAAGACGCTGTGCTCTCTACATTCCTCTCCTGTTTCTCTTTGCATGGCCCTCCATATTCTTCAAAAGCTGACTCCATTAAATACACCGATGATCTATTCCTATCCTCGTAACTTCTGCATTCGACTGTTCTTATACGAGTAGATACCTGTGTGAAGTTACTAAATAGCCCCAACTAAATGGTCTTACTCGGAATCCATCTAAACGTGATATTGTTGATTATAGCTTCACATGCGAAAAAGACTTGCGTGAACTGATCCAGTCTCATGATTGACAGCCCTGTGATGGGGAGTGCTTCGAATATCCAATATCTCGGCATAAATTTCTCTATGAATCTCTGTTGGTCGTCTCATATCCTGTTGAGTTTTAAGAAAATATTTCCCCTTGACTTATTGTGTGAAGCAGTTGAGACTTTCTGGAATAACTCAAGCTCTTCTCTTTCAATTTGTCAATTCATGCATTCTACGCATTCCTCTTTATTGTCCGCCCTTGTTCCTACCTGGGCTTTTTGAAAATGGCTGTGTCACAGTGTGTAATATAACAACGTGCTTTTACTACTGTCTGTGCAGCCATTATTATATTACTGTTTACTCTAATTCCTAGAGTAACATGGGGCTTCAGACACACGTTTTCATTGCGTCCAGTTCTCTGCCAACGTTTTCACTTGGCTACACATCTGGTCACATGCTTCCAGCTCCCTTCGCATGGATTTCTCAACTTCACCCCCGCATTGACGGCCAACTCACCGTTGTTCATTTGCTTTCCACTTGAGCGATGGCCTGACGTGTGATGTCACTTGGTGGTTTTCTCAGAGTATGGTCAATCTACCGCATTTCTTCTTCCTTATTTGTTGCACAATTAGTTTTTAGTGGATCGCCTCGCTTTTAGAGGTCCCTCTTGCTGACCTTTTCTGGCCGGTCATCTGATCCACATCTTATTTTTCATGCTGAATGCTGTTGACCTACAAAACACACTTAATCGAGATAACAGCCTGTCTTGCTTTCCCGATTCTCGCCTTGATGTCTTCATCAGTTCTGCAAGCAGCTGAAACGACGCTTCCCAGGTGAGTAAAGGAAGTTGCTTCTTACAGATTTCTCCCATTTATGCTGATTGTTGTCTCATGTTTTTGCCGTTGACTAGGAATCTTTATCACCTCTGTTTTCTCCATGTTCACCTAAAAGCCTACTTTTGTTGCTTATTCTGCAAACTTGTCGCTTTTCACTGGCATATCTTCCAGTTTGTGGGAAACCAGACATATATTATCGGTGAAGTTCAAATCCTCCAAGTTTTTCGTGCGAGTCCATTTTATGCCCGTTTCCTCGCTGCCCACTCTCTGTCACATCATCCAATCTCCAACAATCAGAAAACCCATAGTAGTAGGCAGTCTTGACTTACTCCCGTCTTTACTTTGAAGGATTCCGTAGGTTTCCAGTTGTGGATTACTTGGCAGGTAGCATTATCGAATAAAGTGTAAAATGTTTGGTGGCACTCCGTATTAGCCAAGTAGTCTGGATTTTGGTTTCAGGTTTTGAATTCACTTCTCTCAAATAACTTTGCTGTGTGCAACATCGAATGTTATTCGTGATGTATAGACGAATGGTATATTAATATAAAATGAGTAATACATTTATGTATTCTTCCCAACATTTTCATCGTAGTTGATATCACGAGTGAATTTTACTCTATGCAGACGAATATTGGCCATAGCCAGACTGATTGTCTGAAAGTGCACCGTTACCGTCATTAATAATAATATGCTTTATTCCAAAACAGTACTTGTGTTACACAGTAGAATTCTCAGCATTTTACTACAATATTGCATCCAGTTACTACATTATCAATAAATAAAATTCTACATAGATTAAAGTAATCTCAGTTTATTATGACAACGACATATTGCCATGTCGTTAGCAAATCCAAATTTGAACAGAATGTTTGAAGGTGTTAGAAAAGTAGATGCTAGCATGTTTACTGGCGTAAGCGGTACCGAAAGGTCGAGATATACAGTGTGAGAGAATGAAGTAGAATGTTTCATAGAGGTTGTAAGGAAGGAAGAAACAAAGCTGCACTAAACAGAAAAAAGAGAGAGAAAAGGAAAAGAAAGAAGGAAAAACGTTGTACCAATAAATAATATGAGTTGGAAAGACGAGATCCAGTTGTTCTACTGACTTTTTATTAAGTTATAGGTATCACGCCAAATGCTTTCTATATCACACAGAACACGAGCTAAGTAGGGTATGGTTGAGTTTTTGTACTTACCAGTGCCAGCATATCGTTTTCTACATAGGCTTCTGGTTTCGCCTGATGAGATAGAAACAAGGGGAGAGTTGTGAATGAAGAGGGTGGTGTGAATTAGATGAAATTAATTTAGCCCATTTTTCACATGAGTCCAAGTGCCTGTCCACCAGAATATTAACAAGTGGTTAAGTGGCACTTTGCTTACCCTGCTGACAACCTTTAACGTCCTGCGTAATAAGGTATAGTCTTTCTTCAGTAGCCCTGAAAAAATTAAGGTAGAACAACAGAGAATAATAGGCAGGATGCAAGAGTTAACGAATTCTAGGAGTAAGGCTTGGGTTATACCAGAATGTCTTAACTTCTTGATGTAGAAGGTAAGACGGAATATTTTCTTAGACATCATCAAGATATGAGACGACCAGGAAAGATCAGCAGATAGAATGATGCCTGGGTATTTAATTTCCGACTTGGTTTCTATTTCATTGCCATCAATGTTGCAGACCTCGTGAGTGCTGGCCAGTTTGTTTAGGTCAGATTTATGCCTAAATGTGAAATTGACTGTTTGGAATTTGGAGGGGTTTAGGGTTGGACCGTTTTGCTTGGACCATTGGAGCAGTCACTTTGATATTTGACGGGCAAAGATACAAACAGGTTGTCAGCATATTTGACAAAATTAATGTAATTTGAAGATGGTAAGTCATGTAGAAAGAAAGAAAAGAGAAGTGGGGAGAGTACAGCACCTTGGGGGACACCAGTTTCAGTCAGCACAGCAGAGGAGGATTTACCTTTGTTAACAGTTTACTGCATTCTGTTAAAGAAGTAGGAATGCAACCAGTTGGGGACCCAGGATTCAGTTTGTGTCATAGAGAGCTTATTTAGCAGAGACATCTAGGTACAGAGTTGAAAGCAGAAATGAAGTCGAGAAACGTGCAGCGGACGTATTTGGCACCTTTATCTAATGATTAGACGATACTGTTGTGTAAGACGACTGCAGCGTCTGAAGTGCTCCTACCCTATCTATAGGCAAATTGTTTGGCGTCTTCAGAGCTTTCAAGGGAGGGTTCAAGTTTAAGAAGCACTAGTTTTTCCATAAGCTTTAGAAACGGGGAAGTGATGGCAATGGGTCTGAAGTTTATGTTCTTGCTGTTTGCAGATTTAGGGACAGGGACCATTTTAATGTGTTTCCATGCAAAAGGTACAACGTTTTTGGAGAAAGAAGCATTTAGGATGTTAGTTAGTGGAGAACATAAAGCATCTGCACATTGTTTCAGAACATATGCAGGAACACCATCAGGGCCAAGGCTTCGTGAGGGCTTAAGCGTTTTAAGACATTTTAAACAACGAGAGTGTTAAAGTCATGAAAGTTATCAGATACATGATAAGTAACGTTAGAAGTAGTTGTAGTAGAAGGAGAGCGTATAAAAGACTGATTAAGTGCATTAACATCATAAGAGGGAAAAACATGACATCGTTTACTATTGCCAGTAATTTCATTGAAAAGTTTCCACATGCTAATAGGAGATTTGCGTGATAAAAGTTTATGGTTACACATAGCATTAAGATTTTTGATTTCAGAAGTGATTTGAACATTAATCCTTTTAAGTCCTAAATTATCTATTTATATAAAGTTTCTTTTTGCCTACTTAGTTGTTTGAGATGAGAAGCGGTGGAAGCGACTGAATAGTGTTTGTTAGGGACAGGAAATATCAAGGCAGAACTAAAATAATCCGTTATATTGGTGATTGAGTCATCCAGTGTACTTTCATAGAATGCATCCTAGTTAGTATTTTTTAACATGCGTCTTAGATTGAGTAGGTTGTCAGATGTGTAGCATCTTTGAAGTGCTTTCATAGACAGGTGTGAGAAGACTTAAATATGTGTTTTGCTGTATACTTTTGGTAAAACACCGACAATACAGTGATCTGAGTTTAGTATCGGTGAACGTCTACGTGTTTCATATACTCCTTCTTCATTAGTAAAAACTAGATCGAGTGTTTTGTCTAGTCAATTAGGAAATTTGACCATGTTTTTGCGACAAAGAACTTCAAGGAAAGAGAAATCTGAGGAGTTGAAATCCACAGTAATAACAGATAGAGAGTTGTCGAAAAAAAAAGTTATTATTACTATTAAAAAAAAGTTGGCAGCTGCAAACATAGTAGCTGCATGGTAATCTCTATGAGTAAGATGATTATGATGTAGAAAACCTTTTCTAAACCGGTCGCATCTTCAGTTAAGTTCGTGGATACTGTTCGTATAGGATGTTATACAGCGTCCTGATATGGTGACATGGGAGTTTAAGGATGTTGAGTTATTACGAGTGAACAGCTTGGAAGGCAATGTGGTATATATAAATAAGTCTCTTCAAGTCCTGTTCAACTTCGCTCTTACTGTAGATCTGTTCAACTTCCACTACTAGGCAAATACAAGGCAGGAGGCGATCAGCAAAGTAGCAGAAAAGATTATGTGGGCACAAATAGAATTTTACTTTCAACATATATATGTGTTTTTACCCATTGTACATTGCTGTCTCGAATGCATTTATATTAACCTCACCAAGTTAACTAGCTCGCTGTTTTTTCTTAGCCGGTCGCAAACCCAGCTATAGATTGAGGGTTGGGCATGTGGCTGCCAGCGCCTCACTGTTAAATCTTTCAAACCGATAAGGAAACATCAACACATAAAATATATTAAAAATACAAAATCTTCAAATAAATATTTTATTCTTCATTCGAATCGGAGGGGCGAAATCACACAGCGGGCTGATGGAAGTTTTCGGGAAGTCAGTTGGCCAACCGAGGTGACTTCTCTTGATCAAAGCAGGAGTAAGAAGGGGAACGTGGAATGTCCGTTCAATGTACGAGACCCAGAAGGCTGCCCAGGTTGCCAAAGAGATGCGAAGATAATGTTTGGAAGTACTGGTTATCTGCGAAAGCACATGGAATTGATGCAGACTTACAAGATTGCCAACTGAAGAGTCAATAATCTACTACAGTTACCCTGGTAAAAACCAGGAATACACTGAGGCAGTGGCTATCATGATGTCACCAGCGACAGCAAAGTCTTAAAGCAGCGGGAACCAATCTGTTGTAATTATTTGTAATCGTAATATTAGTATTTCGAGATGACCGAATTACAAGAATCCATACAAAACACAGAGAGCGGAATTCTGGAATTTGTATTTAGCGGAATTATAATGCAATTCATATAAGAAACATATCAACAGTCAACAGTAAGTATTTAAACAATACAGAGATAGAAATTGTCAATTACCACATCCGCCACACCTCGAAAATCTCCTTGCGTACTTATAACGATGTCTCGGTTTGCTTGCAAGTAGCTTCGACCTAACTGATTCTGTGATATTATTTTCATCAGTATTATCTGGACCTATTTCTGAATTATCTACAAAATCAGGATTATTAGCGGAATCATTAAAATAATAATTGGAACGACCTACTTCATTTATTGTCACTTTGTCCAGGTGTCCGTTATGAACTGAGTGATCTTTGATGTCTAATATCTTCACCACTCGATTTCCCATTTTTTGTAGTATAATTCCAACAGAAGGTCTATAGTCATTACCTTTGTAATAATGTACATTAGAAGTCGTGGACATCAGATGCTTCTTGAGAATTCGAGATTTGAAAAGTTTTGCAGGACTTTCACGGGTACTTGTATGCTCTGCATTCGACAGACGCAGTCTATGCATATGCAGTAATTCCTCAATTTTAATCAGTTGCTCTCTCATCTCATTCAGGTCTTTTCGTGTTTTCGACAGTTCACATTGTAACTCAGCTACCTCATTTTTGAAAACAGTTGACACTTGAGTTGCCGAACTTGTAGTGGAGGTTTTCATCGGATTAGCTTGAGTATTTTGAAAGGTTGAAAGACACATTGACTCCATTTTACTAGACAGCTTGGGAGAATTATAAGAATGTTGAGCAACATAAGTATTCGAACTTCTGCAAACCGTCTTGATGTGTCCAATTTTACCACATTTGTGACACTTAGCACCCATAAAACGGCAAGTGCTTCGTAGATGTAACTTTCCACAGGATAAACACGGTTTAATGTTTTTGATCTCTCGCTGCATTATATTACCTGTGGACGGCAGTTTGGATTGCTTTCCATGAACACTTGTATTTTCGACTTTAGAAAGCATAACATCAGACACTGACGTAGTGGGAGCAGAGTATTCATTATTGACATCTTCATATGTAATACATACATCTTTAGCAGTTTGAAAAGTACAAGAAGGAATCTGAATTAACTCTTTCTCTAATTTAGGAATATTGATTCCAGCAATTAGACGATCACGTAGTTGAGTATGCAGCTGATCTCCAAAATTACACTTTGAAGCTTGTATTTGGAGTTGCAGAATAAAGTCTCGAATATTCTGGTTGGGAGCACGAACCAGTTTGTTGAAGTGAGCCCTCTCTTGCGTCTCAAAAGTAGTTATATGGAAGTGATCTATAAGAAGTTCACGGAGCTTAGCATATGGCAGAGAAATGGGTTTATCTGGAAACGACAGATTCTTCACTAGGCTATACGCATCTAGCCCAATAGTAGTGATGAAATGTGCTGGTATTTTGTCATCCCGAACATTCTTTGAAATGCACCACGCATCGAAGCATTCAAAATAATCAGCAATTTCCCGCGGAGAACCAGTTATAGGAAGTTTTCCCAGGTTATTTAGTTCCATCGCGACGCCAATTTGTAGTAATTAATTGTAATCGTAATATTAGTATTTCGAGATGACCGAATTACAAGAATCCAAACAAAACACAGAGAGCGGAATTCTGGAATTTGTATTTAGCGGAATTATAATGCAATTCATATAAGAAACATATCAACAGTCAACAGTAAGTATTTAAACAATACAGAGATAGAAATTGTCAATCACCACACAATCTCTTCATTCAGAGTCTTGACAGCAAGATTCAACTCAAAAGGAAGGAAGGTAACAGTTATCTAATGCTACTTACCTAAAACCACGGAAAGAAAGATGACTTTTACAGACAATTATAAGTGGTAATGGACATCATAAATGGAGACATCAAAATCATTATGAACCATGTGAATGCTAGACCAACTGGGAGCAGATTACAGAAGAAGAGAACTCATCATGGGTCAGGGGTCTCTCATAGAAATGAATCAGAACAGAGAATTATTCGCAAACTTCTGCTCTTTCAACGATTTGGTAATCGGAGGGAACGTATACGAGCACAAGGATATACACAAAGCAACATGGATTTCGCGCGACGCACATACCACAAACCAAATAGATTTCATATTATTCTGAAGGAAGAGGAGACGCATACTCCTGGATACAAAGTCGAGAAGGAAATCTAATGTAGGCTCAGACCATCATCTGTCTCAAAGGAACCTTCAGGGTGAAGCTGAAATCTATAAAAAACAAATGGGAACAGATCACAATTCAAGCTCAACACTATTAAACTGAAGGTTAAAACCACAAGGGCTGACTTCACTACAGATTAGATAAGATCAGATCAGAGCAAGGTCACTGTCACTACGTGATATCACTGAAAAACCTGTGTGGAGGAACATTGGAACTCTCTGAAAGCGATATCTAAGGAAACGTGTACAACTGTTCTAGGAAGAAGGAAGAGACAAGACAAAGAACGGCTGGCTCTCAGCAGATACCTGGGAGCTAATAGAAGTGAGAAGAGGAGGATGATGAAAGAGAAGGCGACTCATTGCAAAGATGGACAACAGAAGAAGAACTTGAGTTCACACTTCGTAAAGAAGTGAAGAAGAGTGCTAGAAAAGATAACGATGTTTCTACGACACACTGGATGGCGACTGAAGCAAAACTCGCAGTCGGTAGGCATAATATAAATCAGGACTCTATTTCAGATAACCAAAGCAAACAAAGGGCTGATCACTTTAATGGACACCTGAATCAACCGGTAGCTCTCCCGGGAACACCACCAACAGCACGCACAGAACTGACAGTCAGTGAATACCACGTACCCAACGAAGGAATAAATCGTGAATGTGATCAAGCTACCGAATTACAGCAAGGCAGCAGGACCAGTTAGAAATCATCCTGAAGCACTAAAGACGGACTCAGAGATTACACCAGATGTTCTCACTCCATTACCGCGAAAAGTTTGGGAATAAGGAAAGGTACCTACCGATTAGAAGCAGCACTGGCTACCTCATCTAACTGCCACAGAAGGATGAATTAAACCTGTGCAAGAAATAGCGTGGAATAATGCTCTTGCCCAGGCCAAATAAAATACTAAGTCGCACCATCCTGGAGAGAATAGAGGATGCACCGGATACAGAACTCCGTCCGCTGGAACGAGCTGGATTCAGAAAAGGCAAGTCATGTGCCGATCAAATTGCAGCCTCAACTTCAATGATTTCTAGAAGGTCTTCGACAGCGTTGACCGAGATGAAATTCGGAAACTACATGAAGACTATGGCGTGAGGTGCCCAGGTTCTTATTATATATATATATATATATATATATATATTTGTTCAACCACGCGTATACATTACGTTCAGTTTTCTGCCAACGTTTTCACCCAGCTCCACGTCTGCCCACACGCTTTCATCTTCTATTCACATTACCCGTTCCAAGTAACCCTTGCACGACCAAATCGCCGCTTTCATTTCGGGTTCCACTTGAGGGCTTGTCTAGTGATGTCACTTGATGGTTTCTTCAGACTATGGCCAATCCATCTCCATTTCTTCATCCTTATTTGTTTCACAATCGATTCCTGATTGGTTCGCTCCCAGAGATCCCTGTTGCTGACTTTTCTGGCCATCTGATTTTGAATAGTATTGAGCGAAGACAGTTGTTGATGAAAGTCTGCAGTTTGTTCGTAGTGGCCTTCATGACGTGGCGAGTCGCCAATTCTCTGATTCGTATAGTAGCACTGACTTCACCTTGGAGTTGAAAATCCTGATCTTATTTTTGATGTGGAGTGCTGTTGACCCCCACACAGACTTGAGAGTAATGAAAGCTTGTCTTGCTTTTCCTATTTTTGCTTTGATATCCTCGTCAGTTCCACCTGTAGTTGAAACGATGCTTCCCAGTTAGGTAAGAGAAGTGTTTTCTTTCAGGTTCCTCCCATTTATCCTGATTGTTGTCTGCTGTTATTGTTGCTGTTGGTGTTGGTCAGGAATCTTCATCAACTCTGTTTCCTCTATGTCCACTTGAAGTCCTATCTTTGATTCTTCTTCTGCCAACTTGTCGCTTTTAACTTGCATATCTTCCAGTTTGTGGGGAACCAGAGGTATCTCATCGGAGAAGTCAATATCTTCTAAGTTTTTTGTGTGAGTCCATTTTATGCCTGTTTCCTCATTGCCCGCCGTTGTCTGTCACATTATCCAATCTACTACAATCAGGAAAATCATTGGTGATAGTAGACAGCCTTGTCTTACTCCCGTCTTCACTTCGAAGGCTTCCGTAAGTTTCCCGTTCTGGATTACTTGGCATGCAGCATTGTCGTATAACTGTTGGATGAGATGTATAATTGTCGACGTCACCAAAAAGTAGCGAAGTAGTTGCCAAATGACCTCTCCATCAACGCTGTCGAAGGCCTTTTCAAAGTCGATGAAATTGAGATGGACAGGTGACTTCCATTTCAAGCTTTTTTCAATGATGATCCGTAGTGTGGTGATTTGATCAATACATGACTTGTTTCTCCTGAATCCAGCCTGTTCTGGTCGAAGTTTTTCATCCAGGGCTTGTTTGATTCTCTCCATGATGATGCAGCTTAGTATTTTGCTTGAGATGAACAGGAGCATAATACTGCGCCAGTTTTTGCATTGACTTAAGTCCCCTTTCTTTGGTAGTTTGAATAAGTATCCTTCCTTCCAATCCTCGGGTACTTTGCCCTCTTTTCACACCTTCTCCAGTAATGGCGTCATGAAGTCCGCTGTTGTCTCTGGGTCCATTTTCAATGCTTCTGCTGAGATTCCGTCCGGTCCTGCTACTTTTCCAGCTTCTGGCATCTGGATCACCTTCAAGACTTCTGATTTCGTCGAGGAGTGGGGTGATGTTCACTGGTAGTTCTGAATCCGTTGTTGGCATCGTTGGAGGCGTTGGAGGTGGCGATCAATTTAGAAGTCTTTTGAGTTGTTCAGCCAAGTGTTTTCTTTGCTTCACTTCTTTGGTGATTGACTTTCCATTGTCATCCTTGACCGGCTTAATTTGTGTCGAACTATTCTCCGATAGGTACCTAGTTGTTTAGGACAGTGATATGAGGTCTCCTTTGCCTGCAGCTTGTTCTGCTTCACTTGCCATGAATATATATGCTTCATAATATTTTCTTCTGTCTTCCCTGGGACTCTTCTTTACTCTTTTATTCAGTGTATTGTAGCTTGCATTTAACTCCCCTTTTGTTGCCCGTCAATGCACTGGATAGTCTTTTTTTCATCATCTTTCTCTCTTCTATTGATCTTCAAGTGTCCATAGTGAGTCACTGTTTGTCCTGTCTCTTTATCTGCCTAGAGCTTCCATGCACGTTTGACTACACACCAATTACAAGTTGTCCTAGTGCTTTCTGACGGCAACCTCTTCATCAATGTTAATTTGTGTATCAGCTTGGTCGTTAACGCTTGCAGTGAAGATATCCTTTATATCCTGGTCCTTCGGTTTTTGAGTGTTTAACTGGGCTTGTGGTCTATCTGCAGCTCCTGGTTATCTGATTTAGATTGTCCCTTGCACGAGATAGGGGTCTTAGACAATGCCTGCCCCTCTTCTTATTTTTGTGTCCACTAGGCTGCGCCTCCATTTTCTTGAGGTTGAGATGGAGTCAATTTAGTTTTTTCTTCGCCCAATTGGTGACACCCATGTAGCCTTGTGGATATCTTTGTGTTTGTATACGCCATAAAAACCTAGCAACAAAATCCACATTATTTTATCCAAATAAGATAAGAAATCTAGAGAATAGTTGAGCTTCAGTACTTTATGCAGTTACACGCAAGCATACAACAAGATGGGATAAGATGACTCTCGTAAAATATGAAGTAATAGGGTGGAAGGAGAGATCGTTAAACGAAGCTTTGTTTATCTAATCGACTGCAAACACGTATAATAGGATTGATTCAACACCTGTACAGCCAGATATCTGGAAACTCTACTGCTCCTTAACACATATAGGAAAGAATAGTGAAAACTAGAAAACTCAACTTTCAAAGTCGTGTGATTTTAACTGATATGATTATGAACAATAAATTATGTTTAAAACATCATCCAGTAAATACATCCAATGAATGACTTAATATCGAATTACTTACAACTACAGTGCCCAAGTTTTACACATATATATATATATATATAGTAAATTCGAGTCAAATACAATTAAACATGAGCGGGACATGAACTTACTTGTTGTAGGTGCTGCACAATGTGGAACATATAAATGTGAATATGCATAAGAGATTGATTTTGTGCATTCAGGGTTAACGAGTCCACCGCTTTCAATGAAGGTTTGCGTCACAATAAATCGTGGAGTCGATAAGCGCTTATTCTCAAACAGCCGGCGACGAAATATTCTGAGTAGTTTCTTCTTTGTTTAATTTACCACTTAACATGGTTTCTATTTCGAATCCTTTTAGTTTTGTTTTATGAATTTTTTCGCTCTAATTTACTTTGATATCTTTCGTCATACTAGTCTTTTTGGATATCTTCGTGTAAGGGTAGCTGCCAAGCTTTATACACTTACACGCTAGTATACAATATGTTGAGATAAGATGACTGTCCTATAAAATAAAATTTTATGGTGAAGGATAGGTTGGTAAACTAAGCTTTTTTTATCTACTCGACTGCAAACACGTATGATATGAGTCTTCCACCTGCTATTCACATTCACTTTCAACTTTTATTAACACCGGAGGCGAATGAAAGAGGGAGATAAGATATGCCACTGACAGCTGGATTTCTACCCAAATTGACACCATTGGCAAAGTCATTTGATAGCGATTCTGAATATTTTTCAAGGTTATGTATGAGCTACCGCCAAGCAAGCGATGTGCAAAGCTATGAGTACGCAACACAGCCACACACACACAGTGAAATCTGATGAAGTGTACAAGAAGTGGCTGGCAACCTATATGATGAAGCGCACATAGATAATAACCACACAACCATTCATTTCTGATGAATTCAATCGCCACTGATAACGATAGTTTGACAGATCCAACCAATGTGGTGGTGCCGTGTTATGGACGACTGTCCTTGCTATGTACATATGCTTCTAAATATGTGTGTAGGTTTACAATTAAAATATTGAAATTTTTAAACAGGACTTGAACTTATAGGCCTTCGTAATACTACGAAGTGAGTAGATGACTCACCTGAATGCAGGGTAATAACACTGTGTCACACTTCATCGAAAATTATATACATAACATTTCATCCTGCTATTTCCATCACGTCAACCTCCCTGAATATGTATTATTCATGAATGAAAATATCCTTATAAAGAGTTGGTGTATTCTATTATTTTATGTTTTTATGTGCTCATTAAGCCTCATTCTGTGAACTGCTACAATTTTCGATTAATTAAGTCGACCGGCACATGAGAAATGGGTACTGAAGTAGTTAGATGTGGTGAATTCTCTTGACATTTCTTCGGAGCAGCTCTTCAATATACTGTGTCGTTTCGTGCGCTATTGCTGCAGCTGTCACATAACACTCTATATCAGTCTTCGTGAGAAACATTTCGGGAATGTCCGGAGTAATAATCAACTGGCAATTTCCGGTGACATTGGGAGTCAAACGTATTCTAACGGAAGGGCTAGCTAATCGAATCATATAAATACTAGTCTGCATCTCATATGGAACCCACCTTATTAGCTACATAACTAATAATTTATTCTTTAGAATCTTTGCAAACAAAGAAGACGTGATTTGGTGATCATTCTATGATTGACTATATGAGCAATGAATGTCGAATGAATTGCAAATAAACTCGTGGGAAACATGAACTCACTTGACGCAGTGGCTGCACAATTGTTAATATCGATACAAGAAAATGATTGTTGGATGCATTTTCAAGTGATGGCCAATTCGTAAGTTATACATGGCTAGTTTTCCTACAATATTACATTACGGCGTCCTTTGTATTCCACTCCTCCGGCCGGCGCCTCTTATGAACTTGGAACCCAATCGGTTATCTACCTGTTTACTTATGAATATGAATATTGTCAAAAATGTTAATTTGAAGCATATTTTCGCAAGTGATCCAAACTGATTCCGTTGCTAATTAGGGGTATTAAAAGCTGTGTACGTCAGCTGTCTGTCTTTTTGCATTGGAAGTCAGCTGGTATCCTAAAATGTTGATGCCGTAAATAATAAAAGACAGGAGGGGAGGCTCGCACTATTAGAAGGTTCGAAATAGGTTAGTGCAAATTAACAAGCATATTAACCGCTCAATCGTTTTTAAGAAGAACAGTGGTGCATCCTTAATTCACAAATCTTTTCCAATTATAGTTGAAGAGAAAGTTTGTTAGCATATGTTACACCATTATTGCTTTATTCCGAATATAAACACGGGATATACATTAACTCACATGTGGAAGGCGCTGTAGTCGAAGTAAAATAAATGTGTGAAAATTACTGTATCATTGACCTTCCAAGTTGTGAGGAGTTTGTCGTACACAATGGAATACAAATCCTGACATCACGAAACAAAGGCTGGATAGTGTTGAAATGAAAGCATTTTACACATGCATTTGTCGCGTCCGAACAGATACATGGGATATGTGACCTCACATGTGGTAGTAGCTGTAGCGAAGGTAAAATAAACACGTGCAAATTACTATGTCACTGAGATTTCAAGTGGTGGGCAGTTGACATTGCACGGCTGACAATGTATTCTGACGTCTAAAGACAAGTTTTAAATAGAACTAGGGTGAAGATTTGTTCGCACATGCTACACATTTCCTGTGTCACTTGAAACAAACGCACACGAGACATGGCGTAAGTAGTGACGGTGACTAAATCGCAGTTAATACGTGTGTACATGTGTGTGTGACATTCATTCTCATAAATGATACAGAATATACACTCGTATTCGGCCGAAATTGACACAGTCAAAACATATTCTATTGTAAAAGTACGCATCATATTTTTGAATGAGGATTTATGAAGCAATGCATGTGTAATCATATTATCTTCCAAAATAGGATATCATCAAAATTGACAATTTTTGAAGAGAAACGAGACAACTTTATGTGCATAATGGCAAAAATACCCGGTCACAGGTTATGAATAAAAAGGAGAAAATTTTGAATTTTTGTTTTTTCCCTTGGTTCTGTGTTCTCCAGATATGCGAGGACAAGCAAAAATACCGAATTGGATGCACAGTTAAGAAATGAACAGATCTCATTATATCCGTATGTCGACACATACGAAGCTTCCAAAATAATAGTTCTAAATTCTGAAAATAACCTGAATCGATTCTGTGAAAGTGAAGAAAGTTAATTAGTTTTCAAAAAGATCTGAAAATAATAGGAAAAGACCATGCTATGAGTGCAAATAAAGATCAAAAGAACTGAGAGTGAGAGTTAAACCTGAATGAAAGACGAAATTACCGAGATGAAAAATTTTTTGAACTGATGCATATTTTTTGTCAAAAGATACTCATGCTTGTACGAAATAAAAGCGTTGAGTAGAAACAGCTCTAAGAGAAGTAGTCTGTTTTGTTTAGTATACGACTGACGTATTATCAAATCGGCTGGACATGAAGACAGTTGTAAACATTGTAAGCATTTATATTATCTGAGATGTGAGCTGGATATATCACTGCTTACAGTGTACGTATATGTCTAACAGAGGAGGGAAGTTGAGTAGGACTTCATATCGGATACAGTCAACAAAGATCGAGAAAGTGTGAATTCATATGCCTCTGACAGAAACATAATATCACGAGGCGAAACTCTTAAATGAGAAGAGATAGTTAGGACAATCACAATAATGATTATTTATTTACTTCAATATTTCAATAGTTGACAGGAAATTTCAGTGAAAAATACCAGGGTCACTGCATCAAATTACATCATTCCTGGCCAAGTTCCAATCAATTACTCCTTATCACTGTTCAAACGTTAGCTCACATCCTGAATTTAATTAATAATTTTTGTTATTGTTCAGGTTGTATCCAGTTGAGAAGTATCCGCGAAATAATAAAAATTTAACTCAGATTATCCACGAAGAATTCCCATTCTTGGTTTATTCAATGTCGAATAAATTCCAAATAAAGACAAGAATAATTTCAACTCACTCGGTGGATTGTCTGAAAAAGAGGACAGGCTTATATGAGAATATTCTTCAGTAAAATATTTCAAGTGATGCGGCTTAAGATTTCACTGTGTTCAGTTAATGATTCCGTCAGAATAAGTCGTCAGATAGATTGACGGTGACACTCGACTGCGATATCACACTGCTTTCAGAAGAAATGCGTGGATTCTGCGAACTCGCATACTCTCGTCGTCAAATGAGTGTTAATTGTGAGTATGAGATTGGAAATCATGGATTCGTTAGAGGCACTGAAATGACGCTATACAGTGGAATGATTGATTCGAGTTAGTTGAGGACAAATGAAATTGTGCACGCCCATGTTATCATTTCAGCTGTCCGATTTCTTGATAAGCGAACTTGAAGGCACATTTTGTTGCGAACGTATGAGGAAAGTTATATATGCTCCGATTGTAACTTATCAATTGAGACTCGAGGAGCCTGCATGCAATTAAAAAGTAAAAGAGAGAATTGAAAAGATGGAAGCCCTTGTCTAAACACATTGTTAGAGGGGAACAGTGATGATGTCTAGTTGAATGCCTTCATTCTACCAGTGGCGATCCTGTATTGGTTTTCCATGATGTCTAATATCTTCTGAGGTTCATCCCTCTCTGACATATATTTCAAGAGAAGGGTTCTGTAGTATTCTTCGCACACCATATCCCCAGTAGTCCGTTTCGCTGACAAATTACTTCTTACTACTTTTGACTTGCATTAGCTGGAAGAGTTATCAACTGTCACCTGATGCAGCTGCTGATTTCACTCAACATTCAAGTGCTGACGATCAAGCTTCGCGGTCTTCATGCAAACACTTGCATTTAAACACTTTTCGCACGTTGTTTTACCCGTTGTATACAACAATAAAGACTGTGTCTTTTAAGAGTTGCAAGAAACTGCCAGAAATCCAGTATAATTTATCGGAGCATCCATTTAGACCACAAGCGTCTTTATTCGACATTTCCAGGGAATCCATACCACTTAGAGATTGCTAGTTAGTTTAGACTGCAGCTCATTGTGGTACTTCTTGAGGTGGCAGCTACCGCCAGTAGGCTCACGTCAACATGTGGCGGACGCCGCTTACGCACCTCACCAAATCGCAAGATGAATCTGCCTTGCGCTGAACGGTGATCAACGTCAAGGGCTGTGCTCCAGAAAGAGTGCAGTCCTGCATACATCCTCACCAGTGGAAACTGAAAACAATAAAAGAATTCTGAGTCGTAATACAGAACACTATTTAGCGCCACAGCGATAACGCCTAGACAACCATCCTGTGCAATCTAGTCCCTAGCCAGCACTACGAAATCTCTCTGACACACTCGCTTCAGAAGACCGCTAAGCTGTTAGCAGGACTTATGCCTAACTCCACCGGGGCGGCAATCCATCGGTGCATAGGTGAAGTCAACAAATAAGCACCACCTGCTTGGCTGATGGCTTCTTACTCTCGTATAACTTTCTTGCCCCACATATTATAAACACTTGTTAATGGAGCTACAACGCAGCAGTGTGAGCTCGACTCAATGCTAAGCGGTCCCAGGATAGGTACAGGCGGTACATATTATTCGGAATTTCAGATGAGCTAGTTGCTTGAAATACTTCATCCAGACTTTAAATGCGGCTCTTCGGGATACAAAATACACCGTCAGCGAGGTTTTCCAATGTTGTTATCAGAAGTTGCTACTGTCTGATTTGTATCAGAGTCTGAAGGGTGTAGGTGGTCAGTCTAAACACGACACGCAGTTCCAGGATATCCTTTAAAGATATTGCAATGGGACCAGTATTTTTAGATAAACACACTGATATCTCGAAACAGCGAAGATAGCCTCACAATCCAGACAGAGGCGAGAGGCTGATCAAAGTGAAGACACCGCGGATAGCAAAACTAAAACACACGAGTCTGTGCGTAAAATTCAGGCGAAAAAGAGACGCATCGCTTGAAATATTATTTTTGTTTGAGAGCATGAGAATGAGCGTGTGATTAGATTTACTCATGAATTATTTCTTATTTTGATTGTAAGTGTGAGGGCTTGGAGATCACTGAGGTGCACAGACTGAGGCATGTGGGTGTCTGAAGGGACACACTTGGAACATTTTACGTGGAATTCCACCAGAAAACAGCACAGCAGCCTCAGGAGCTACGTCATCACAGATGCATGTAACCGAAATAGGTTCCAGAGCTAAACGATTCGTGAGAAATTCTGAGGTCAATGATAGTAGAATAAATATCATTCTTTAAGCTGATATACAAATTACATTCCTAGCATAAAATAATCTCCAGGAATAGAAGGACCAGTAAATGTAGCACATTCAGTAATTACAGTATTCCAGACAGTTAACTGCTTTCAAATCCCAGTAATCGGCCATTCCTGATAGTCAGTGCATTTGATATACAGCGTGAAGTTTCTTGACGCAAAACCGTTTATACCTGATGAAGTCAAAACAAATAGATCCCACCAGGCGCGGAAAAAACATTCTCTCAGTTGACAACAAATATAACAGAATAAAATTCCTTAATGCTTCACATTGTTCAACAAGAGAAAAGTTAGCTCTGCCTACAGAACCGTAATCGTCGAAAATACGTTTCACAACAGTCCATCACATGCAACCTACTGCGGTCATTGTGTTGAGTCATAAAGTGCTTATTATGCATAATACTGTGACCTCGTGAAAAAGCGAACTTAATTTAGACAAGATGAGATTGAGGGGAGAATATTGATACACACCTTCTTATAGCCTGCAGTTTTAATGATAATTTGTTTGATAAGCAGATATTCAGACTGATTTAGGTTGCTGACATTTCGATGAAGTTTAAGATATGATAGGGAAGATTTGTAGCTCATGTGGATGATTATGAGATGGATGGGTTCTCTGAGCTGGATAAGTAATTTGCGAAGCTTTCATCGCCCTACTAGGCGAAATCTTCAGGGCAGTATCAGTGTAAGTACAGAAGCAGCGTGATGGAGGGCGTCGGTTCCTTTGACTTGTAGGAATTTCTCATGATCACATGGAGGTCGAAGCTCATTCTTCCTACCAAGAGCAAATGATTTGACAGAATCTGTGCTGTTTGCTACTGGTAGTGAACACGTCCGTCATAATTCTTAGTAAGGGCAGATAGATCGTTTGCAGAATGGGTTACAAATGAGTCGTGTATGCCATAATTACAGGTGTCGCTTTGTGCATCAGAGTGATTATAGCAAGAACCACCTAAGAAAGATGTGGAGTAATGTGTGTCTTACAACTCTAAGTGATATGATGAGCGATATTTGACTTTTTAGAGGAATTACTTATTTCAAGTGACAATAATAATAATGAATACGTTGGAATCTTTGAAATATTTCGAAGGGGTATTCGACGAATATTCGACGGATCACTGCATGCACAATGAAAATCGAGTCATTTGCAAGTGTACACGTGGAAAACATGAACTCACTTGGCACAACAGCTGCAACATTAGAAACAACGATATGAGAAAATTATTAATGTAATCATTTTCAAGTAATTAAATATGTTATGCTTTAAAATTTCACAGGGTATATCAAAGCTCGGGGTAGGTTTCCAGTGGCTTCTCTTTGTTTCAGAAACAGACTTGCAAGACAAGTTCAAATTATTTGTGAACAATGCTGAATCGAAATATACTCTTGCTGTCATTCAGATGAAATTAAGTTGCTGACCCTGACAGAAGAGTGCACCACATCATTGTCATTAAAGACTGAGTAGAGAGGGGGAGACATATTTTGATTTGTCAGGTACAAAGTATTTACGTGAATGTGATTTTAAAAAGTGGTTTTGTCTTCTGGGATGTAATGATTTGACAGAATCTATGCTTCTTCTTATACACAATGAACATTTTGTAGAGGTCAGATAAATCAAATGGAGAATAGGTTGTAAACACCATGTGTGCACCATCTTGGCAGCTCTCGCATGCTACTCCACGTAAATTTTCGTGAGAACCTAAACAGCATGGTCTAAAATAATATGGGCCTTACAATTTTCAGTGACATAGGCAGTCAAATGTCGCTTTCAGAAGAGCTACCGAAGCGAGTCATGTGAATAATCATCGATTTGTTTGAATCCTGTGAGGAGTTGACAGTTTATTTCCACGAAAATATGAAGGATGAGGGCATGCACAGATAAAGTTGAATCATATTCAAATATACACAAGAAGGTCACGAACTCACGCGGTGAAGGCTCTATAAAACAGGTTAAATGACAATGAGTGACTACTATCAGCTCCTAAAATGCGTGAACTAGGAAGACTACCACAAAAAGAATAACATAGTCCAGGAAAATTGCTCCTCAAACACAAAGTGAGATGAACAGCGCAAAATCAAAAATAGAGAAATGATATATAAATCCAAAGAAACAATATAATACTGAATATTGAAAACTTTAATCCCAATGTGAGTGAAAATAACGAGAAACACAACATGAACAAGTGAAATCAATTCAAATTTAGTCGAAAACAAGCAGGTCACGAATTCACGCGGTGAAGGCTCTAGAAAACAGGTTGAATAACAATGAGAGAAATGAGAGCTGGAAACTGTTTAAATTGAGGATGTGGGATTTCATTGCATTCAATGAATGATTGCACCACAGTAAGTCTTCAGATAGATTGACGGTGAATTTCACAGAGCAGTCGACAGCAGTGTCACACTGCTTTCAGAAGATATGCGTGGATTCTGTGAACTCGCATACCCTCGTCGTCAAATGAGTGTTAATTGTGAGTATGAGATGGGAAATCATGGATTCGTTAGAGGCACTGAAATGATGCTATACAGTGGAAGGATTGATTCGAGTTAGTTGAGGAGAAATGCACGCTCAAGTCTCCGTTTCAGCTCTCCCATTTCGTGATAAGCCATCATGAAAGCACATTTTGTCGCGAACACATGAAAATTGTTATATGCTTCGATTGTCAATATGACCTAGTGACTGGCATAAGGCCGATGTGATTGCTGGTGTATGGCGGAGATTTCTGTTCGAAGATTTGGCTGTCTCTAGTCACAGTTTCATCTGAAATTGGATGACTCCTAGATTAGTGAGCGAAGGGGATCCTTTGATGGACAATTTTACTCTCTGATACAATATTGGTGTGCTTCGTCATTCCAAATTACATCTCAGCGTTGAAGCTGCTTCCAGGAATAGCAGCTACGTTTTGGTATTTCATCCGGGAAATAGATTATATTTTATATAGCAATGGTATATGTTTATAAATACATTTCTTGACTTTATATTGCATGTGTAATTGTATCAGTCATGAACTGACAATAAAGTGATGTCAATATATTTCATGATCTATTCGTTCATAAAAATCCAGGAGGTGAACTAGCGATGAGCATATCCAGAAGGATACTCATCCCAACAAATACCTTGATAACATTCCATCACACCCCTCCACAACTTAAGTAACTGTGGCTAAGGATTTCATTAACAAAGCAAATTTTCTAGGTAGTGAGTGAGAGGACACCAACAGCGAATTAAATCGCTTTCAGTCGACTCTTGGACCATTTAATTACCCGGAAGCCGTTTTGAGAAATCACCGAGATTGTGCAAGATAAATATGAGTACGAATGTGTTTCTTAGAATAGGCTTAGTAGTGTGATGATTGGCCATTGCAAAGAATCCCTGGATGACACAAAGTGAATTCTGAACAGTCTTGACACAAGAATGCATTCTCTTGCAAGGAACACCTTAACTCATCCACCATTGGTGAAATTTACTTCATGAAATAGAAGAAGACAACCAACAGAATTGTGTGTATCAGCTAAATTGCGAGTATTGTTAGGCTGCATGTGGAGGAGAAAGCCTCAGGTAGATAGGTTTATGGGTGAAGGAGCGAGAATTATGTCTTTGAGTAATTCGGAAGCCTCTGTGGATATAAATAAGCGAGAATACAAATCAACAATAGCTGTTCAATCGACAGAAATGAACGAAGCTTCTGCAGAAAAGTTTTCTTTATTATGAAGAAGGAATGACCGCAGAATCCTGAATCCTGAAAGCTTTTGCAGGCGTGACGGTGTGACATAAGCTGACACATGTCAAGTGCAGATTAATCAAGATAAGTGTGTATGAGTACTAATTTCTCCTGTTAAATATATTGTACCGATAGTCGATATCTCCTTAAGGATAGGCTAACAAATATGATGTACAATTTGTCGCCTGAGATCGCACAAAACATGAAATTGTGTATCGCGCAAATATATTTTCCATATGCACTGATTCATGAAGATCAAGTGCAGTCACATATGTTTCCTAGACGTCTTCTGTAACTTCATACATCGTCTACAGTAATAAAGAAATAAGTTTAAGGTTA